>CM076688.1:103155533-103755533 GCA_038501925.1 Xenopus petersii | reverse complement strand
TTTGCCACTATTCATGTGTTTGTGTTTTTATTTAATTGAAATGTTATGATCCAGTTAAGGTAAAGTTAAAAGAAGGGAGTAGGGGGATCCTTAGCCTATGTCTTCACTGATGCCTCTGGAGATATGACCAGAGTAAAAGGCCAGAATAAAAGAGTCTTTTACTCTGGTGTTTTACTTTTGGTCAATTTTACCCAGTTTTCTCCCAAATTAGCTCTTGTTCTATCTTTAAATTGTGAAAAATCAGGCCCTTGTTTTTACAAAAAGCACTGGGAGCCTCCGATGTCACTAGGGAAAAACAGCCTAAAAACTTGAGATAAACTTTAGTCAATTTCACTTGTCTTCTGCTAAATTAGCCATTGTTTTGTCCTTAAAGGAGAAGGAAAGTTAGGCACCCCCAAGTGATTGCATTTATTTTCCTGAAACCCCGGGCCGGTGCGCCTATTAGGAGTAAACTGCACCAACCCAGGATTCTTCCAGCGACCACCACGGAGCATTGTTTTCCGGCTTCTTCTTTCTTCAAATTTCCCAGGGCAGAAGCATGCGCAGTAGAATGAATTAGCTGGCTTTTTCGTTAAAGTTTGGCTTTTCACTCTACTGCAGGCCCGGACTGGCAATCTGTGGGTTCTGGCAAATGCCAGAGGGGCTGCTATAAGGTGCCATAGAAAGTCAGTATTTAGTGGGCCTCTGTGTGGGCTGATTGGGCCTCTGTGTACCTGAAATGCCAGAGTCTATTTTAATTCTCAGTCCGGACCTGCTCTACTGCACATGCGCACCTGCGAGAAGAAGCAGGAAGAGGATCGATCTGTGGTGCTCGCTGGAATAACCCCGGGATGGTGCCGTTGGCCAGGTGCCCTAAGCAACCTGCCCGGTCACGTCGCCTCCCTCCACCTGACGAAAACGAATGAGAAGGTGAACAGACGCAGACAGTCCTTCTCACTACCAGGCAACATTGAGGTGAATGGAGAAAGGTGACTGGACTAGGGGTAGGCGGCAGCAGGGGCGGACTGGGCCGGCGGGTACCAGGAAAAAACCCGGTGGGCCCAAGCTCTTGTGGGTCCCGTTGGTAGGGTTGCCACCTGGCCAGTATTTTACCGGCCTGGCTGGTAAAAATGATGGCTGATCCCAATGTTATTAATAGGGAAAAAAGAAAAATATATAGGAAGGCCGGTATTTTTTTCCAGAAAAGGTGGCAACCCTACCCGCCGACCCAGACTCGCTCCCTGCAAAAATGATCTTCAGGTGACGGCAAAAAACCTGTACGCGCGCACCTGCACAATCGCAGCAAAAAAGCCCAGTTTGCATATGCAATCGTGGGGAAAAAACCCAGTGCGCATGCGCAATCGTGGCAAAACCCCCCAGTGCGCATTCATAATTGCGACTAGGGTTGCCACCTGGCCGGTAGAAATGTTAAGTATAGGGAAAAAACAAAGGATGGCCGGTATTTTTTTCTAGAAATGCTTGCAATCCTAATTGCGACGCACCGTGGCATTGGGCCTGGATATAGCAGCCTCGGGGGGCCTTGGGCCCTTCAGTCTGACCCAGGGCTGCAGAGAAAGTATAGGGTGATATATTGAGACAAATTGTCACGGTTTTCATTTTTTATTATTTGTGGTTTTTGAGTTATTTCGCTTTTTATTCATCAGCTCTCCAGTTTACAATTTCAGCCATCTGGTCACTAGGGTTCAAATCACCCTAGCAACCGTGCATTGATTTGAACAAGAGCCTGGAATAACAATAACAATACCTATTTCAGTCTGATCCCTGAAGAAACACAGGGAACAGTTATTTGCTGGCAGCACCCACCAGAACAAATACAGTGTTTTTTTTTCCTGACACATTCCATATCAGTAAACAGAAAAAAAAAAAAAATTCCTGTAATTAGTGTTAAATATTTGTAACACCAGGAAAAAGACAATGTTTTTCACTCCTTGAAGAAAGACGTCTGCTCATTTACAAGAGAGGCCGTGCCCTGCCTGAGGCGCCCTGCCCATACTAGCAGCTTGTGTTTTGTTTGTCTTCCACTCACTCGATACTCGTCACGCCCACTAAAGGCGGCTGCGTGCCGCGTCGCCGCGCTTTATATACTTTCTTGTCGTGACGTCACAGTTCGCGAGATGAGACTGGTGACGTCTGGATTAGATGGCCTGCTGGAGCCGAGGAGCTGGACATGTAAACAGCCTTGCGGGATATTTAATCAGCGATTCGGAGGCGGCGGGAGCCGTTCAGTGAAAAGCGGGACTGTCCCGCGCAAAGCGGGGACCGTTGGGCGGTATGTGGAAATAGATAGACCTACGCGGGCACAATATAAATTTTATATACTTCTATACTGATATATGTATGTATATATATTTATACGCCCACACACTTCCTAATCTGTGCGGTTTCTATGATTTATGTAACCCTGACATCACCATGGAGACCACAGCCTTTCTGTCAGGCGCTCCCTCTTCTTGGCGCCTTTTTTTCCCCCCCATACAGCTGACTGTAAATATCTCTCCTATGCTTCTCCTCACAACAACTGTCAGCCTAGTCCGAATACTTGCTATTAACCACATATTTACTCTATACAGTACTAAGGACTAAGCCTCATTCATATCCCTGAAAGCCCCCCAGCCCCTTGTCTCTATTCTGTGTATTTGTGTGGGGGCTGATGCAGTATTGGCAGTTGGACGTGGGAAGCCACTGGAGCAAGTGTCATATGATGTTCCTAGTGCTTATTTGTCCCTGTGTGAGAGAAACCACAGACAGGATTTTACTGATTAAATCATGTTCATCCTAGGATTTGTGAAATCCCTTCCCATTTGTTTATGTTATTGCCATTTTGTACACCACCATGTCTTCTCATTGACTTATCAAGCAGCCCCCCCCCCATGCCAATGTCGTTTAGAATGAACGTATACAGATATATAGCCATCATCAACTAGATCTTACTTTCACTTTCATTTCCTGCAACTGTCAGGTGCAACGTAATCCTGCACAGAAAATGCCGCCTTTATCTATTTGTCTCTATGAAAGGGGCCGTTCACCGCTGCACTCTGATGTTCTGAGATTGTTCGCAGTTGGTCTTCGGCATTGATCTTTTTTTTTTTTTTGTTCAGTAGCTTTTCAGTTTCCAGCAGTGATTGTTTTGCTAGGCTTGGGTTCACCCAAGGGGCCGTGCGTTGATTTGAGCGAGAGTCTGGAAGATGGATAGGAGAGCAGGCTGATAAGTAATGAAAAATAACAATAATAAAATAGTAGCCTCATAGAGCAATTGTTTGTTGTGGTTGGCTCAGCGACCCCTCTGCATTTTCTAGCTGGAAAGAGGCAGAAGGCAAATAATCATAAAACAGAAAAAAAATAAAAAAAGACCAACTGTGGGATCTGCTATCTGGAGCCTGTTGTCCGGAAAGCTCTGAATTAAGGAAATGCTGTTTGGCCATGCACTATAAGACCTTGCCAGACAAGCGAATCTTAAACAGATATTACCACCAAAGGCAGGGCGATATCGGATTAATCGAATCGTTTGTCCCTGGGGCCAAATAATCAGATTACAACAAAGGAAATGGACGCTGATCGGGCAAGGACCGCATCAACTAGCCGACGCAGGCCTCGATCACAAGAGAAATCAAACCTGCCTGGTCAATATCTATGTATTGATGGGGGAGACCCATTGAAACACCCCCTACACAGGCAGATAAACTGCCGAATGGGTCACAATCATACAAATATACATAAAGGTTACAAGTTAATTTAAAGCTAAATAGAAACCCCTTTTGTTGTTGGTGTTATTGGTTCTTGTGAGTCTTAGTTGGAATTTATGTTCTGAAGATCTATCATAAAGTAGCCATAGTACTACTCAATGTCCGAATTCTAAAGAATGGCAGCTCAGTTTTACCAAGCAATAGCTTTTGAACTAAGCATCTCTTACTATGTTTTGTTTATTTTTTTATTTTGAACAGCTATTAAAATGACAAGAATCCACATTGGAGAAGAGCTTACAGTTTAAAATCTTCATTGTGTGAGTAGCCATAGTCTTGTATAAAAATAAGAATATGAAAGACAATGTGTGAGTGTGTGGTGCAGTAATGCTTACCTTTTGAGTCAAATTCCTTTGTTTATAGAATAAATATATTTATCCTTCAATTAAACAGATGTTGGGGGAAAAAAGGAAGAGGGTAAAGCCGCCCATAGACGTACAGATTTACTTGCTATATCGGACTAACGATTGGACATCCCAATCTCCCGACCTGCCACAACCTTTCAGATCAAATAAAGTAGTAAAAGAACAGATCAGCCGATGTTCTGCCCCTACAACAATCTTACGAAAGTTATGTCTGACAAAAGCTAGTGACAGTCTCCCACTGATATTGTCAGATCGGCAATACACGCAGAGATATTATCGGCAGCCGACATAAATTCTCTAACCTGTCTGATCGTGTGAACGACCGATCGGCATGGTATGACAAATGTGGAGACACTCCATAAACGGCCCAAAAATCGTACCGATCAAGGGTTCGTACGATCGGATCTTTGCGTCTATGGCCATCTTAAGAATCTGTTCCTAGCAGATGTGACGTTAACAGGGCCATACATTAAGCTAATGTCACACAGGGTTAAAACTTCACCTGCTGAAAAGCACAGGCCTAGAATCAGTCCCTTAATTTGCCTGCACTGGATTGGGTCAGGTGAGATTCAAACGCTCTGCTTTTCGGTACCAAATTCTATCACGTGTGCTTGCACCCAGGCTGACGCAATGGATATGGTTGCAGGCAAGGGAAGGGGCTGATTCTAGCATAGGGGCTGTGTGATGTTAGCAGCTTTAGGGGGGGCAGCCCACAGATACCATTGTATAAAAAAGGAAATGCTAACCCCCTCAGGGAGCAAGGTGCGATCAACAACGCCTGTCCAGTCTGGTGCCTAGGGTTGTACTGGACAAAGATACAGCCCTGGCTCTCAATATATCATAATATTTTAAATTTAGGATATGAGGCTCAAAGTTCACAAGGGAAAGCCATTATAAAAGCAAATACAGGTATGGGATCCATTATCCGGAAACCCATTATCCAGAAAACTGAAATACAAAAAGGCCGTCTTCCCATAGACTCCATTATTTCCCTTTTCTCTGGATCAAGTACAAGGTACTGTTTTATTATTACAAACTGAGATATAATTAATCCTAACTGAAGGCAAAATCAGCCTATTGCGTTTATTAAATGTTTACATGATTAACGTAGACTTAAGGTATTAACATCCATTTTACAGAAAGATCCGTTATCCGAAAAACCCCAGGTCGCAAGCATTCTGGAGAACAGGTCCCATACCTGTATTAAAAAAAAAAAAAAAAATTGCACATAGGTGAAATAATGCATGCTGTTTGTGAGCCACCAAGACACTGCATTCATTATATTTCAGAATGGGGATGGTCATAATGAGTATGAGAGTGTGTTTATAATATGCAGAATGCCTTCTGTTATACTCATGATGATGAGGGACACAGGCGTGAACTGTATACTTCTATATATATGTCTATATATCTTACTGGTATCATCAGTCTGCACTTAATATATTATCAGTGCTTAATCTAATTTCTTCTGTTTCCAGACTGTGTCAGCTGAGATGGCTCTTGACAATCATGGAAGTCCCCAAGCGGATGCTGCATTGATAAGCTTATCACCAAGCACATCTGATTCACCTTGCCCACCCCGTGCTCCTACTGATCTCCCAGGTAACACCCTGCCTCACAGAGAAGTAGGTATGGGATAAAGCTGTAACATAGGGTACTCATGTCGTCCTTTTCTTCCTCAGATGAGCTTGTGCAAGCTGGATGGGAGAAATGCTGGAGCAAAAGAGAGAGCCGTCTTTATTATTTCAACCGATTCACTAATCAGTCTCTGTGGGAGATGCCTGTCCTTGGCCAGCATGATGTCATTGTGAGTATGATGCCAATCAAATTTTACTTCAGAAAGAAGCATTATGAACTTTTGAATTGGGATGCGTGGCCCCGAAAGGACTGAACTCTACCCTCCAACTTAATGGATTTTTGAATAAGAGATAATGTCTTTAGGTATAGGATTAGTGAAACAATATAACTTTTTTTCCTAGTACTTCCAGATTGAATGAATATGTAACCATTAAGTCAAGATTGGCAACAGTATAATTGAGATATACAATTTTCTTTACTATGTTTCTAAAGGGAGTACATAGGATTTGTTCATATCCAGGAGGTGATACACTTTGTGTGGCAAAAAATGTTTTTTACAAATTTTTTTACACTATTCTAGGCACTCGGCACTTTTTTAGAATGCTTAAAGATTTTTCAAGAAAGTTTTTAGTATTTTTAATATGAAATACATCTATATGTATTAACTTTTTAAAAGAATGTTTTGCTTCACTGCTGCAAACAGCCATACAAGAGGTTAAACGCACAAGGAAACTCAGGCACAGTCACGTGATGTGGGTGGAGGTTATTTAATGAACCAATCATGTGTGTGTATTTGTACCTTGAAAAAGGTCACGAGGGACCGAAACGTCGGTTTTTACATACTATATCTTAATACAAGTTTTCTGGACACAAGACCCTTGGTGCTGGCATTTTTTGTTCTTTATTGTACATGTAATTGGATCCGTGCACAGGGGCAGATATAATCAAGCTGCTGGGAAATGAGGGGCTGTCTATATATATATATATATATATATAGATAGATAGATAGATAGATAGATAGATAGATAGATAGATAGATAGATAGATAGATAAAAAGTGGGCGTCGATGATGTCATTAACAACCAATCAATGCAAATAAGTGCAGTTATGTATTCAAACAACAGATCGTATACATTTTACGTCAATTTAGAATTTTACCTCAAGGTGTCACTATTGCTACATTTCTTTATATATAATAATAATCTGTGATCTCCATTTTTACGAGAAGTTTTCTCAATCATGTGTAATCATCTGTTATTTAAAAAATGCAGTGTGTACAAAAAAAGTTTAAAAAACAATAACAAAAAAGAATCTATTGCAAAAAAATTGAGTCTCTTGATAAACTGCTTAATGTGTCTCAGCATAACAGAACTATGAGACAAAGTAAGCAGTTTATCGAGAGACTCTTGTCCCTTGTTTGAAACGGGACCTGTCACCCAAAAAAAATGAATGAAATATTGTTTCCATCAGTCTGGGAATTCATAATTATAGCAAGCAGGCAGGAGCCATTTTGTGGACACTGTTATTAAGACAAGCCTTCCATCATCTCACTCAGAATCTTGTTTGTGCAGCAGAATGGGGGACCCAATGTCCATCCCCATTCCCTGGCTACACAATTAAATGGTTAAGAGAACTGGGGGAATGTAGGGAGAGCAGTGACATGTAGGAAGTGCTGAATGAAAAGTGAAAGTAATTGTCTGCCCCTCCTTTATGCCTAGAGGAGGGGCAGGCAATATTTGAATATATTTCTAATAGATCTTACAGATTTTATTTAACCAATAAAATATCTGATGATTCTCAACCCTGCATTTACCCTCGGCAGGGCATTTTGCATTAGATACTGTCATATACAGTGAGGGGCAGAAGTAGTGGCAACCAAAAGACATTAAATACAGTGAGAGACAGTGGAAATTATTTTTTTATTGTGTCAGTGGACACTTTAGCCCCAAATAAATTAAATACAGTAAGAAGCAGTGGGAACTTTAGTCACAAATCTGTTAAATGCAATGACAAGCAGTTACTACTGACATCTCAGACCCCCTTAAACTTCCAGAAAGTTTTCCTGAAGGCTGGAGAAGATTTCAGTCTTGTAGAGATCAAAATGAAGTCAGAATTCGTTGCATTGCTAAACGTGCTCCTGTACCCCACCTGGTGGTAGACACTAGATAGCACCCAAAAAGACCAACCCTGGTTTGCTATTACATAACTTGGGTTTCTACAATTACAGTTATCTCTGTTTGTTAAATTGATTTAATGCCAGTGAGCTAAAATGACCTTGGTTCTTTTCACAGTCTGATCCACTGGGTCTCAATGCAGCCCCAGATCCAGTGGAGGGGGCGATGCCAGAGACGCCAAAAGATACCAGACCCCCAAAAAGGAGGATATCTGAGGATCTGTCAACAGGAGAGACTGTTAAGAAGCTGAAGGTACTGTAATTTCCATAGCTGTCACACTTTCCTTTTCTTTGTGCTGACTGACTACTGTAACCTCAACCTCTGCTTTAATAGACAGAACCAACTCCCGTTACACCTGGAGCAGTACCCAGTTCTCCCATCTTCCCAGGAGTATCCATGGATGAAAAGCAACTCTCTGCTCTTCTGAAAACTACAGAGTGAGTTCAACAGTTCATTGAGGAACCTGAAATGCAATGTTTGGGCAATCAATTATTGCAATATGAGGAACAAAGAATTAGCAAATAAGGCATAGGTTTTATAGATCATGAATTGGTAAGCTTCCATGTTCCTCTAGTGCAAGAACTACAACTAATACCATTTGAGATGCTAAGAATTTTAGTCTTTTAACTTGTGAGTTATTGTTGTTGAGGAGTTGAATTAAAGTGTCTCGTGACTGACTTACCAGGAAGGCATAGGGGGCAATTAGTGGGGCTTATTTGTTGAGGAGTTGCATTAAAGTGTCTCGTGACTTATGCAAATCAGTGATAAATTGCACAAGTGCAGTTGCCAGGTGGAACCTAATAGATTTTTGTAAAGAGACTTGTCAGAACTATTTGCTGATTGGTTGCTATTGGTAACTACTGGGACATATTTGCAGCTCTGTTGAACTGTAAACATATGATTAGATGATAGTGACTGGTGATCTATTTTAACAGCTGCAAATATGTTCCATATTAAATGTGGATTTTTTTTTCTTCTAACACTGTCCTATGTCTTGGCAAAGGGAATATATAAGCATATGTTGAGTAAAAAGAGGGATTTATAAGTAATGCATGTTACGCCTTTAGAGTAATTGTGGGCTCTTGTGAAAATGGGGTCTGTAACAAGGCAAATAATATAACGCACTAGTATATTGAATTTTAGAAGAAACCAAACATTTTCTTTCTCACAGTGTTTACTGGGATTTGGACATTCAAAGCAATGTAGTAGTGAAGCCAGTTCCACCATCACACCTTCTGCCACCGCCTTCTCAGTGCTTGCCCCCACATCCTGAAGTGGAGCTTTTGCGGTCGCAACTTGTTCTCAAACTGAGACAGCACTACCGTGAGCTATGCCAACAGAGAGAAGGTAATGTAATCTCTACTGCCAGCCTCTCTATACATCATATGCCAGCACAAACCCCATGTGTGAATAATAACAGTGTGACTTTCAGTGTCTGACTAGTTAGATGTCCTCTGTTTCTGTATTTCCATTTGTCTACTAATGAAAACGTCGCTATTGGTTCATCCAGAAAAAGGGAATTTGCTAAAATATCCACAGAGCCAGACCCTAGATCATTAGACTTGCAAACATGTATTGTCTGCCTGTATAGCACTGCTTATCATTCTAAATCTCTGTGTATCTAAATTAGCAACTAATAAGTGATGTAAGCATCTGATCAGGAGGCCATTAAAACCTTGCACAGACATAATTCATTTTTGTTGTGTTGATAAACTTAGAATGTTGCTAATATTTTGCCCACAGGTATTGACCCTCCCCGGGAATCCTTTAATCGTTGGATGCTCGAGAGAAAAGTTATGGATCGGGGTCCAGATCCCTTGCTGCCAAGTGACTGCGACCCTGCTGTGTCACCATCTATGTTCCGAGAAATTATGAATGATGTTCCCATAAGGTGAGCGCTATCTGTGTGCAAGGATTTTCTATGTGTGAGAGTGTGGATGTTATCTGTTCATAGCAAAGAGATTATATTGTAAAGTCACCCTTTGTATTGCAACAGGATTTTGCAATATTGAAGCACTAGGTGTCTGCATGGTAGAAGTTAGGGTTTTGTTTTTCATATGATGGGGGTTTATATCGTTTTTAGATGTAGTAGAACTGCAAAGAAACACGCATTAGACCAGTATTAAGCCAAACGGAAAGTAGCAAAGGTGCATATGGTCCTGCAGTAGATCTTCAAACACCCCAGCAGAGAGAAAATATTCCAAAACTCCACAGATTGGACATGAAACATAGAAGCCAGCATAAAGTGTAGCAAATTTTAATAAACAAATACTTACAAAATATCCAATATAGGTACAGCATGTAGAAAAAACGGATGAATACAATTCAGTCCCAACATGTTTTCATGTGGTTAGCCGACACGCATCCTCAGGGACAGGAATTCTGAATTATATCTGTTTGCATGTGACTAATAAGTTAGATTAAAGAAACCAATTTTTTATAATGTTAATAGAAGTTACATTGATTCCTGCTTTAGACTGTCTCGCATCAAGCATCGGGAAGAAGCCAAACGGCTGCTGTTTAAGTATGCAGAGGCTGCCAAACGTCTCATCGAGTCAAGGTACTATTTTTGTTCTGTTGTTTTTGATGGAGGCTACATCCTTTTATCTGAGTGTAACTAATTCTGTAGCCATTCTGGCTTCAATTTCTCTTTCCACTACATTCTAAATTGTGCTCTTTTTAAACCATTGGTTTCCCCCTTTGCATTTTTTTCTGTACCCATCAATATTCTCTGGCCTTGCTTCTCTTTTTAAACTATCTGCACAGGTTTGCCAGTATTCAGACCCCTTATATTCTTGTAGGAGTGCCTCCTCTGACAGCAGGAAGATGGTGAAGTGGAATGTAGAGGACACGTTTAGCTGGCTTCGAAGAGACCACTTAGCTACTAAGGAAGACTACATGGTAAGCAGAAGTTATGCTATTGCCCAAGTCCTTCTCTCCAAAGAATTAATATTCTTATCCTTTATTTATAGTGCACTGGCAAGTCACACGGTTTTTAACATTCATATCAGTCTCTGCCCTGGTGGAGCTTACAATATAAGGCCCATACAATGCAGTCAGACACACTTAGTGATTTCATGAGGAACCTATTAACTTGCCTATGTGTGTTTAGTGTGTGTCAGAAAACCATAGTAGCTGGAAGACACAGCACAAGTACCACAGAACACCATTCATACCCAGCACTTTTAAATAGGAATGCCAGTCCCTAATCCACCACTGTTTCTGCCTGTCACTACACATATTTTTAATCATTGATGCAACTCAAATGCACTTGTGATTGCAGGATCGCCTGGAACACCTCCGCAAGCAGTGTGGCCCCCATATGACAGCTGTGGCTAGAGATTCAGTGGAGGGAATATGCAGTAAAATTTACCATATTTCCCGCGAGTATGTCAAGAGGATCAGAGAGAAGCACCTGGCACTGCTACGAGATGCCAGCATCCCAGGTATATCATTTTGCAAAAGAAGGATGACACTCTATAATACATAACCTCACAAACAATCAGGGAGTGCCCGTTGTTATGTACCAAGGGAAAATTTTATGACTGAGCTCAAAGTTTTTGGGCAGTTTTGTGTGGAGGACCATAGTAAAGCAGCTACTCTAAAAAATGAAAGCTTAGTATTTACTGTATATATGTGACTATACACTTGTTCTGACTAAACAGTACAGCTTTAGGTGTTCGTTCTTGAACACTATGTTCTCTGTGAACTAATGCCCTTGAATGTTTGACAAGTGTGATGTGTTAAGCGATTTATTGCTTTGTGTGTGAAAGAACATTGTTATTCTTATAGTTGAAGTTCCAGCAGTATCGCCCCAAGACAGGCGAGTCTTCTGTCACCCAATTCGGCTGTCGGTGTCTGCATTGCCAACTCAGCCAGGAGTGGATGTACAACAAGAAGGCAGCTTAGTTTGTGTGCGCTACAAAGGGGAATCTGTGCGAATCAATCAGAGCTACTTCAGTAAACTGGTGAGTCTGGATGTATTTGACTATCCCCAAAAACCTCTTGCTGTGCTTTCCCTAGTTTCTAAGTTTTTACTGACTCCGGTCACAGTTTTTGTCATGGCTGATGCTCCAATGTCAATGGCTCTCACAGTCCTCCTTAGACATTTTCTATCTTAAGAAAACCCTTACATAAAGCTGGTGGGTAGTGTTTGTGGGGATGGTTTTTATAGCATTTCCTGATGCACTTTGCAGATATTCTACATTGTGCACATCAGATCCTAGACCACTGCAACTTACAGTCTTAAGCCCCTACACATTCCCCTACCCGTTCACATTCACGCACACTGTGATTAGTTTTTATTAGGGGTGCACCGAATCCAGGATTGGGTTAGGGATTCAGCCTTTTTCAACAGGATTTGGATTCAGCCTAATCCATCTGCCAGGCCGAACCAAATCCGAATCTTAATTTGCATATGCAAATTAGTGTCGTGGAGGGAAATCGTGTGAATTTTTGTCGCAAAACAAGGAAGTAAAAAATGTTCCCCCCTTCCCATCCCTAGTTTGCATATGCATATGGAATTTGCATGTGCAAATTAGGATCTGGTTCGGTATTCGGCCGAATCTTTTGCGAAGGATTCGGGGGTTCGGCCGAATCCAAAATAGTGGATTCGATGCATCCCTAGTTTTTATCAGGAACCAGTTACTCTGCCTGCATGTTTTTGTAGAATGGGAGTTACCTGGAGATAGTAACCTGGCAGGCATTGAACCTAGCACCCCAGTATGGCAAAGCAGCAATCGTAGCCACTGTACTGGCAGTAATTTAATTACAGGCAGTATTGTTATCGTAACAGCCCTGTCTGTAAGTGTATTTAAGTCAGAGGTATGTAACTGCCTGTATATAGCTATACAGGACTGCCTGTATATAGCTATAGCTACAGTAGAAATAACAGCTTAATGTTTGGCAATTTCTTCACCCTTTACACAGAGGTAACAAAATGATTGCTATAGCTGTTCCCCTATACAAAGCAGAATCCAGCAGGAACATTTGGTTTAGTAGCCCTTTAGTATCTTTCCCCTGTGGTCTTGTGCGAATGAGGGGACTAGATTATTCTTTTCTGTACCGGTATGGAATCAATTACCCAGGAACACCTCATCCTATGGCAAGACTGCCTCCTATAGACTCCTTTTTAGTCAAATAAGTCACATTTTTAAAAATTATTTTCGTTTACTCTGTAATCGTAATAAGACAGTATCTTGTACTTGATGGTTATTTAGCTGCATGAATCCAGACTAGTGAAAAAACAATTCTAGTGGGTTTATCACAGGCATTGGATCTGTTATCTGGAAATCTGTTATTCACAAAGCTCCGAATTGTGAGAAGGTCATCTCCCATATCATCTTCCATTTTAATCAAATATTTCAAATTGTTAACATTAATTTTCCTTTGTAATGATAACTTAGCACCTTGTACTGATCCCAACTAATTTTTTTTTCTTTATACTTATTGAAGGCTTAACAATCCTGTTGGGTTTATTTAGAGTTTATTTAGAGTTTAAATGATTTTTTTTTTCAAAGACTTAGTCTTGGTGATCCAAATTACAAAAATACACCTTATCCAGTAATCCCCAGTTCCTGAGCATTCTGGATAACAGGTCCCATACCAGTAAATTAAAGAACATAATAGACCAATAGTGGGGGGTGGTTTATCTCCTAGAAGAAAAACAGAGGCTCCCTTTTAGACTTAAGAAACTGAATTTGAGGGATCTTTTGTTTTTAATACAAATTAACTGTGTAACTGTCTTGGACTAACTTTATTTTCTCTTGCCTAATTGATTTTCCCTTAAATCTGTTCACTTGCTTTATCGTACAGTACCAGCTTTATCGTCTCAGCTGTATAGATGATTCTGGAACAGAAAGATTCCTGTCTCGAGTCTGGTGTCTAATGCGAAGGTATCAGGTGAGGAATGAGGATGGTGGTTAAATGAGGAATTTGATACATAAAAACACATTTAATGTGTCCTGTCAATCACACATCCTATATCTTTGTAGGTTATGTTTGGCACAGCACAGTATGAAGGGTCCGGCTTACAGGGGGCATTGCCAGTTCACGTGTTTCAGACTTTGCACAAGGTTTTTGGAGTGACTTTGGAGTGTTTTGCCTCACCCTTAAACTGTTACTTCAAACAGTACTGCTCTGCCTTCCCAGACACAGATGGATATTTTGGGTCCAGGGGGTGAGTAAGGTGTTACAGAATACAAACCTGAACTGTTCATTTTTTGTGCCGAGAATGAGTGATAGCTTGCTTGTTTCTACTTTGTGACTTTTTTTTTTTTTTAAAGCACTTCCCTGTTAGTCAGTAATTCTTAAATTTTATGTCAGACTCAAGCACCTCGACACATAGTCAAACTCTATCAATAAGATTTATACACTGCTAATGAACTCACAGTATCGCTTAATTTAGAGGGCAGTGATTGGAGTGTTGCAGGGTATGCGTGATGTAGCCGAATATTTGCTAGTACACCTATAGCTTCTTGAGTTGTCTATTCTGTTCCTTCCAATTAGCTGTTTGTCTATTCCATCTCCATGTAAAATAAATGCTGAAATAATTTTTAGTCCAGGGTTCTACTTATGTTTTGCTGTCATTATAGGCCTTGCTTGAGTTTCTTCCCTGTCAGTGGTTCATTTGAGGCCAACCCTCCATTCAGCGAGGAACTGATGGATGCTATGGTCACACATTTTGAGGTATGAGAACTGGCTATGAACAAAGGCTGTTGCTGCAATGACCCATAGTGTGTACCAAGCTGCTGATTTGTCTGTTTCACTACAGAATCTTCTGGACAACTCAGATCAGCCCCTGTCCTTCATCATCTTCATTCCAGAGTGGAGAGATCCCCCAACACCAGCCCTCACCCGCATGGAGAGCAGCCGCTTCAAGCGACACCAGCTGATTCTTACAGCTTTTCAACATGAATACCGTAGTGGATCCCAGCACATGTGCAAAAGGCATGTCTGCTTTGTTTGGGGAGTTGAAGCTAGACAAAGTGGTAAACCTAATAAACTGTAGAAGCATAAAATGTAGGGGCAGATTTATCAAGGGTCAAATTAAAAATTCAAATTTTCAAGTTTTTTTTTTATGGTCCAACCTGTCAAATTCAACTAGGGAGGTATTCAAATTTGATTCTAGTTTATCATACTCTGGCAATTTTTAAGAACTGAAATTTGACTATTCGCCACCTTAAAGGAGAAGGAAAGGCTGGAGACACTTGGGGTGCCAAACATTAGGCACCCCCAAGTGATTGTAGCGACTTACCAAAAACCCAGGGCCGGTGCTCCTATCGGGAGAAATCTGCACCGGCCCCGGGTTATAGGAGCGAGCACCACGGAGATATCTACTTCCGTCTTCGCGCAGCTGCACATTTCCCCGGACTGACGCATGCGCATTTGAACGAAAAAGCCGACTTTAAAGTTAAAGTTCGGCTTTTAGTTCTAATGTGCATGCGCAGCTGCGCGAAGACGGAAGTAGATCTCTCCACGGTGCTCGCTCCTATAACCCGGGGCCAGTGCAGATTTCTCCCGATAGGAGTACCGACCCTGGGTTTTTGGTAAGTCGCTACAATCACTTGGGGGTGCCTAACGTTTGGCACCCCCAGGTGTCTCCAGCCTTTCCTTCTCTAAAGGAGAAATCAACCTGTGGGGAAAAAAACCCTATCCCCCATACCAGGTAGACCTCCCTCTCCCCGGGGAAATGCCCCATACTCCATACTTACCCCTCGGCTCAGATTCTTCCAGCGAAGTTCCACTCGTCCATCTTCCGCGTCCTCGCTAAGATGACTGGGAGATCGGCAATTACCGTGTAATTTCATGCATGCAAACTGCTGCAACTGCGCATGTACAGAATTACTGATCTCCCAATCAGCTTACAGAGGACGCGGAAGATGGACGTGTGGAACTTCGCTGCAAGAATCTGCGCCGAGGGGTAAGTATAAAGTATCGGGCATTTCCCTGGTGGGGGGGTAGTTAGCCTGGGGGAGGAGGGAGGGAGGTCTACCTGGGGTGGGTGGTAGGGTTTTTTTCCCCCCACATGTTGATTTCTCCTTTGACATTTTGAGTATTCAGAGAAAAAAAACTCGAAACGAGTTTTCAAAATTCAGGTTGATCCTATTCACCCGAGTTAAGTAAATTCGATTTCAATAATACATTTCTATTGGTCGAATTTCAAGTTCATAGGAGTTTATGGGAGTTCTGCCCTACTTTATAATTTAACTACTAACCGGTTCCTTCTATTTCCTTCAAAACATATTCCCTTATAACCGTTCTCTCCCTTGTTTCATTTGGATGCATTTTCACACTTCTTCCTCTGACCCGCTGGTCATTCCTGTAACACACGAATCCTTACTTTTTGCTACGTTTACCTCTTGTTTCCACAGGGAGGAGCTGTACTATAAGGCTGTCCATAACACAGCAGTGATCTTCCTTCAGAATGAACCAGGCTTCCTGAAATGGACACCTACAGCAGAGCGGCTTCAGGAGCTCACTGCATCTTACAAGCACTCTGGGAGAGTAACCAACTCCTCTGTGGCGTTGGAAAAAGAACCAACACGAGAAGAGGGCACAAGCAAGGACAGCACTGCAAACTGAGAGCACAGTCCACTGTAATAAGCAGAATATAGTGTACCCAAGTAACAGGCTGCACCTGCCCTTACCACAGATCTAAAAATGGATCCTCTCCTGCCTATTTGCATAACAAGAGCAACTGACCGCACACCAAGCCAGGAACACCTTTTCTCTTATAGAGTTGAATGTGACCTTTCCTTCACCGAGGTCTCCTATACTAAGACACTAACGTAAACATATTTTGTTCCTTTGGAGTTCAGTTGAAGCCTTGCAGAATTGTGTGTTGCACAGGGAGCATGTTGCATCAATCTCTAGAGCAGGGTGTGATTGTACATTCATTTTATGGGGCAATGTATGAGCAGTACATTGTTTCCATTGGACAGGGTGTGCATTGGTCAATATGGCATAGTGTGACATGACATTAATATCCTTAGGGCAGATTTTGAGCATTTATCAACTAAAGGTGGCCATACACTGAGAGATCCGCTCGTTTGGCAATGTCGCCAAACGAGCGGATCTCCCTCCGATATGCCCACCTTGAGGTGGGCAATATCGGGCCGATCCGATCTTGGGCCCTAGGGCCCAACGATCGGATCCTAACGAGGCCTTAACGGGCGGTCGGATCGCGGGACCGCATCAACGAATAGATGCGGCCGCGATCCGACGGGATTTTCTATCCCATCCGATCGAGATCTGGCCGACTTTCGGCCAGATCTCGATCGGTGAAGCCCGTCGGGGGGCCCCATACACGGGCCAATAAGCTGCCGACACGGTCTGTCGGCAGCTTTTATCGGCCCGTGTATGGCCACCTTAAGGAGATGGAACACCTGTAGAAAAAAAAACACTGTACACCCCCCCCCCACCCCACGTAGACCTCCCTCTCTCCTCCCCCCAGGCTAACTGCCCCCCGGGGAAATGCCCCATACTTTATACTTACCCTTCGTCGCAGATTTTGGCAGCTGACTTCGCGGCATCCATCTTCCGGGTCTGGGAGATCGGCAATCTTCGCCAATATCGGCGCATGCACAGTTGTCAAATTGCTGCAACTGTGCATGCACCGACCTACCGGTCTTCCAGTCCGAGGACCTGGAAGATGGATGCCGTTTAGTCTGCTGTCAGAATCTGTGACGAGGGGTAAGTATAAAGTATGGGGCATCTTCCCTGGGGAGGGGGGCAGTTAGCCTGGAGGCAGTGGGGTCGGGGGTATGGATTTTTTGCTACAGGGTTTCCTTCTCCTTTAAGACGAAGTGGAAGAGTGCATCAATTCCTTAGCAGAGGGTGTGGATGTTCATACATTTCTTGAGGCAGATTATTAGCTTGTATTATAAATTATACATAGTGCAGGTCTGCCTTCGGCCTATAGGGCATACATGCTTACACATGGTTCCCTCATTGCCAGCACAAAAAAAGATAGGGAAAATGTGGGAAGACACTATGACTCCGCATGGTTCTCTAAGCAGCCATGTATCAAGTAGAGCACTCCCATTCATTTGTCGGGTGAAGCAATGATACATTTCAGCAACTTCATTGGTGGAAACTTGCAGCTGCAATAGAGGCAAGCCCTCCTGCCATGAAGAAGGGACTTGTATTCATGTGTAAATAGATATTTGTGTATTTGCTCTCTGCATTTTATTGTTGGTGTTGTGTTATTCATGGGGGGAGCGGTAGGGATCTGCATGTTTTTCTCCCCTGCGCGAGTGTTTTCCTTTGTATTGTGATTCATCCCCCATTGTTTTATCTGCTAAATATTAAGTGTAATTAATTTAATGTCTAACCATTTTATTACTTTTATCAAACAGTAAAAGTCTATTTTTTGATTTTAGCATCTTGGTCTTTGGCAACCTTTCATGGTAACTAAGCACACACATTCTCAAAGAGTCACAGTACTGCGCTAAATCTACCAACATATTCACTGGAAATCCCATCATAATGCAGAATGTTCCCACAAGCAACATTCATTATATAAACATTATATGAATGTTTTATTTGCTTGAGGAGAAATACATAATCATAACAATATCATCTGTATCATGACGGACAACTGAATACACCCAAATATTGCTAATCTTACAGCTCCTATCAAAGAGATTTGAATCTCACCAGATCAGCATACGTGCTTCACAGATGCAGTTTATGGGGGACTCTTAGGGTTCGGGGAGATTTTGTCGCCTGGCGACTAATCGCCTCGTCTTCTGAGCGACAATCTCCCCGAACTGCCTCAGTGTGTTTTCCCATAGGCTACAGTGACAAGTCGCCTGCGCTAAAGCACGCGGCGATGCGTTTTCAATAGTCGCCCAAAGTTTCCGCAAACTCCCCGAATCTCCTCGTGTGGACTAACCCTTAAAGGGATGGTTCACCTTTAAGTTAACTTTTAGTATGTTCTAGAATGGCCAATTCTAAGCAACATTTCAATGGTCTTCATTGTTTATTTTTTTTTTTTTTATTATTATTTGCGTTCTGATTCTTTCCAGCTTTCAAATGGGGGTCACTGACCCCATCTAAAACACAAATGCTCTGTAAGACTACAAAAGTATTACTATTGCTACTTTGTGTTGCTCATCTTTTTATTCAGTCCTCTATTATTCATATTCCAGGCTCTTATTCAAATCAATGCATGGTTGCTAGAGTAATTTGGACCCTAGCGACCATATTGCTGAAATTGCAAACTGAAGAGCTGCTGAATAAAAAGCTTAATAACTCAAAAACCATAAAAAATGAAAACCAACAGCAAATTGTCTCAGAATATCACTCAAAATCACACTATGGGGCATATTTATCAAGGGTCGAATTTCGAATTGAAAAAACTGCGAAATTCAAATTCAAAAAGCAAATTTAAGTTGAAGTTTTTTGTTTTTTTTGGTCAAATAGGTCAGTTTTTCTAATGGGTCCGTATTCGGCTGAATTAGAATCATACAAATCGAAGGAATAGCGCATTCGATCAAATTCGATTCAAAGTTTTTACCAAAATATAACTTTTGATTTTTCAAAGTCCACCAATTGACTCCAAATAGGTTCTATCTAGGAGGTCCCCCATAGGCTAAAACAGGCTAAAATTCCGGCAGGTTTTAGATGTGAATGGTGGAAGTCGAATTTTTAAAGAGACAGTACATAATAAATTTCGATATTCTATTTTCGAATTTGGACTATTCCCTAGTCGAAGTACACAAAAAATAGCTGGAAATTCAATTTTTTTTTATTCGAAAATTGACCTCGACATTTGATAAATCTGCCCCAAAAAGTTAACGCTAAGGTGAACAACAAAGGTTTGAATGACCGCACTGGTGAGCTGTTTTCCCAATAGATATCTGGATGATTAGGATCTTATCTTAAAGCTCAACAATAGGGACACACTTTCTTCCCCCCCCCCCCCATTTTAAGATTAATGTGAATTAATGTGCAACCTGTAGGGCATTTCCAATCAGACTGATTAGAAGTTGTATTGTATAGCAGGAAGGTTTTTTATATGTCTCCAGCACACTGTTCTATAATACGGAATATTCACATTCTTCTTCTGGCATCAGGGTCGGACTGGGGGGCCCAGGGCCCACCGGGACTGGTGTCCAGGGCCCCCCTCTGGCCCCCGCTACCTACTTGATCGACTCGCTGCTCTGCGCCCAGGCGGCGCATCGCGCATGGGGAAACGGCGATCGACGCGCATGCGCAAATGTAAACGGCGCGCATGCGCAAACGGCGCTGCGATGCGCCGAAATTTTTTTTATTATTTTTTTTAAAACTGTTTAGGAGAGGGGGACTGGCCCGGCGGGGGCCCACCGGGAATTTTCCCGGTATCCCGCTGGGCCAGTCCGACACTGTCTGGCGTCTTCATATACTACCCAGAAATTCAAACCAGATTCATATAAAATGTAGCTGGAAAAAGAGTCAGGCGCAGTTTTATGTTCAGGGCTGTGAATGAACTATGCATGCATCCAATCCACTATTTTGGATTCGGCCGAACCACCTAATCCTTAGCGATAGATTTGGCCGAATACTAAACCAAATTTGCATGTAAAAATTAGGGTTGAGAAGGGGAAAATATTTTCTACTTTCTTGTTTTGTGACAAAAAGTGATGCGATTTCCCTCCCGTCCCTAATTGCATATGCAAATTAAAATTGGTTCGGCCGAATCCTGGATTCGGTGCATCCCTGGAATAAACGGTAAAAATGCATGAAATATATGCGCCCTAATTTCTCTGATCTGGCTCATTCATTCTGATATATAAAATACACTTGCCCCCAGCTTGAAGTGGTTGGAGGAGAGGAGGAAGCTTGAATGAAATGCATCTCCATCTTAAAAGATGTCCAAAGAAAAACAGAAACTACATTGCATTTACCATTTATAAATGGGCCTCTTCCCCTGTCGGAGGTCTAGCAAAGCAGAAACAAATACAGGTATTGGACCTATCCTCCAGAATGCTTAGGGACCTGGAGTTTTCTGGATAACGGATGTTTCCGTCATACCTTAACACTACTAGAAAATCATATCATCATATTATCTTACTTGGGATCAAGTACAAGCTACTGTCTAATTTTCTGGGTATTGAGGAAGGCTGAACTGCCCAACTTTCAAAAGGATTTTCTATTTTGTCCTCCGAAACTCGCTCCTCTTCCTCTATTCGGTCTGGAAAGCGAGTTCTGACCTCCTCTCCATCTTTCACTTGTGGAGGCTTGTCTTGTTGGTTTGTTAAATCTTTGCTCTCCAAAAAATCTTTTGTCGTGAAAAAACCGCTTGTTCTGGTTTCCCTCTCTCCTGATTGTTATTCTATCTTGTGGGAGAAAAACGCTCTTTCCCCCCGTGACTTTTTTAATAATCTCTTCTAATTTCTCTCCGAACAACATTGTTCCCTCGAACGGTAAATTGCACAGGCTCACCTTTGATGCCTTGTCCGCTGACCATGACCTTAACCATAACGCCCTTCTTGCAGCCACTGACAATGCCATGGCTCTGGATGACGCTCTTACCATATCCACTGCGGCTTCAGACACAAAATCTGCTGCAAGCTTAACCTGTGAGAAAGATTTTAGGATGTCACTTCTATTCACTCCCTCCTTTACATCTTTCTCCATATTCTGTAACCAACACTGCAACGCCTTTGATACCGACGTTAGCGCCAATGATTGTTTTGTCGTGGCCCCTATCGCGACGTATGACTTTCTTAAAGAGGTTTCCATCTTTTTATCCATAGGGTTCTGGAATACTGCGAGGTCTTCCACCGGCAAAGCCGTTCGCCTAGATAACCTGGCTACAGCCGCATCTACTTTAGGAGGTTTATTTAACACTTCCTCCTCTTTTGACGAGAACGGATACTTCTTGAGCACCCTCGCGGGGATTGGGTATCTCCCTTCTGTTTTTTCCCATTCTCTTGCTACAATTTCTTTGATCACTTCGTGTACTGGAAAAGTAGCTCTTTCCTTTCTCAATGACTTGAATGGATTAAATGATGACGTATGAGCTTCTACTGCCTCTGGTAACTCAAGCTCCGTTCTCACTGCTTTTATCAATGGATCCACCAGCGAAAGGTCAAAGGAAGATCTGACCTCATCTTCCTCTGAATACTCTTCTGCTGACTCATCAGATATATCTTCTATGCATAACTGCCGACTAACTGTTTTACTTGCGATCTCTGGTTCCTCGAATTCCGCCCTATTTCTCTTTGAGGCAGCCTGTACCCCCTCCGAAACTGCTTCTTTGATCCATTTTAATATGTCTGCAGTATCTGCTGCTGCATCTCCCGCCAATCTTCTGGCACATCTGTCACAGAATTTTGAGTGTTTTTGAGATGGATTTTGACAAGCCACACACACTTTGTTCTTTTCTTTACTAGTTCTTTTCCTAGGCATAGGCACACTGCATCAAAATGCAAAAAAGGGAAAGAAAAATATATATGTTTGAACAATTGCTCTCTTTTAACACATTGTACCAAACAAACCTACCTTAACATGGCTCACCTCCTAACATCCTGGGCAGCAATTTCTGGGCTACTAGGCACCTCTGGCTCCATAGTGAGCAAGCTAAACCAATCCTGGAACTGAAAAAGGAAACAATCTGAGAGCTTTTTCTTAACAAACAAAAAAGCCCCCACAAACAGAAAAGCCTACTACCTACTATTAGTGACAACTTATCCCGCGAATAACGCACCCCTTGCAAGACCAGGCCGTGCTCACAGACAAGCGCTCTTGAAAAACGCTATGCGCCTGAAGACGTCATCAACCTGCGCCCGCACGGAAGCGCACGCCTCTGTTTGCGCTCCACTTCCTGGTCTTGCGTTTCACTGAGTAAAAGCGAAAGATGAAGATAGCCACAAGTTCCCTGGTGCCGCCCAAACCTGGTGTAACACACAGGTATTGTGAACGTTTTTCTTTTTTCTTTCTCCTCTGCATTAATTGAATAAGCATGGAGGTATCCTTTTTTTCCTACCAACCCCGGGCTGCCTAAAACGGGGTTGCTGGTCAGCATGCTCCTCTGAGAGGCAGCATTTGCAAGAACCCTTCCAGGGAGAGAGGCATAGAACTCCCCAGGTGAATGGATCCCATACTGGGTCCTGGTGAGCCATAAAATAAAAACTTAGGCCTTCCAAAAAGGCCCCAAAAACCATATCCCATCTGTCTGCGAGGACAGGAAAAAAGACAGGCATAGAGGGGAGAAAGGGGTGTTTATAGGGATAGTGAGGTAATTGGAGGAGGGAATTTGGTTTGGAATAGACCTGTCCTATCTGCTTGAGAGGTGGGGAATTACCCTTAGTGTGAATGCTGCCATAGTGACCAGGGAAAAGATACTTTGTAACAATTTTGAGACACAAAAACACAGTAGAAATATTTTCAAACTTTCATAACCTGCCAAATTTAGTAAAACAAACATGGTATTTAGGGGGTGTGGCCACAGAAAGGGGTGTGGTAAAAAATTGCTGCGCTACATGCGGAAAAAAAATTTTTCTCCGTCTTTTTACTTCCAAAATGTTGGGAGGTATGCGATCGACCAATCACTGCCGGACGAAAAATGATGGGACTCTCCACACACGGTCCTCGATTCGTACGATCAGATCTTTGGGTCTATGGTCAGCTTAAGAGTCAGAGAGACCAAGTGACAGTCAGTTAACCCTAGTGACCACAAACAAGAACACCCACTATGCTAAAGACCTGGTATTATCAAAGTAAGTATAAAACTGCTAACAGCCATGAAACCACTGAAAATGAAATAATATACATAACAAAAGTATTCAGGGGGGCACGGAATTTACACAGATCTATTATTGGACCACTTCCCTCCCCCTAGCTGCTGCATTATCCCCGGGATCTCTCTCATCCTCCCCCGCTGTGCAATACAGTCGCCCAGACGTCACATCCATGCGCCTGCCTTCCGTAACCATGGAAACCGCAGCCCACGCCCCTGTACGATTGACGTAGGCGCTCTCTACAGACTCAAGTTATAGCAAAGCAGAAAGATTATTTGTCTCTTGGGCCCCAAAAATTAGTTTTTCTCCTTGTGTATAAGTTTAAGACTGCAGTGTTCCACGATCCACTGACAGCAGAAAGATGGAAGAACTAGTAGTTGTACTTGGCCAGCAGTGAAAATGATATAGAAATCTAGTTACAGTAATGGCGGAGGCATGTATAGCATGAGCCGTGTAAAACTAAACGCCTGTATTTATACTCGTGCTTAAAACTTCTATTTATGACATTCAAGGACTGAAGGAAGAAACTACAAATCTTCAACTGAAAATGAATTTATGGATGGAGAATTGGAGATGCGTTGAAATTGAATTCCTGTATGAATTCTGTATGAACTGATTTTTATTCAGATTTTTAAATGAAAGAATCTGAAATCACCGAACAGAAAAAAGATGTCAGCTAGTTTTAAGCTTTTGTTGGGTTCCAAGTTTAGCAGCCTTTGCTGTTTTTAAGTGTAGGGGGGACTAACTTGGGAAGGTGGAAATAAAAGCATATTTTTGTTCTAAGGCAAGCCTGTTATCTGCAGCTGCGGTTCTATTTCAGCAGTAGGATGTATGTAAGTGTTTAACATGTTAAATATAAGGATATCAAAAGTCACTGAAGAGTCCCATGCCAATATAAAGGCACAAGTACACAGACCAAGTGGGTTTTATGCAGGTTATGGATTCTGAGATAGGTTTGCCACCTGGCCGGTAAAAATGATGATCCCAATGTTATTAATAGGGAAAAATTATAAATATATAGAAAGGCCGGTATTTTTTTTCATCAAAAGGTGGCAACCAGGTCCGGACTGAGAATTAAAATAGGCCCTGGCATTTCAGGTACACAGAGGCCCAATCAGCCCACACAGAGGCCCAAACAGCCCCCACCAGCTCACTAAATACTGACTTTCTATGGCACCTTATAGCAGCCCCTCTGGCATTTGCCAGAACCCACAGATTGCCAGTCCGGACCTGCTGGCAACCCTACTCTGAGATGATATCATTATGATATCCTTCTGTAACTGCAGGCCTTGCTTTCCTTGTATCAGTCTGCAAAACCAGAAGACATCTAGGCTGAAGAGACAAACTCTAATACACCTTTAAAGAATGATTAAACCATCTAACAACAATATCCCTCACCTGCCAAGGCTTAAAGGAGAAGGAAAGGTTAAAACTAAGTAAGCCTTATCAGAAAGGTCCACCTTAATATACCAGTAAACCCTCAAAGTAATGCTGCTCTGATGTTATATGGTGGTGGTTTTACTTTTGACTGTAAATTATTATTGTCTTCAAAATTAGCCCCTTTGTTTGAGCTTTCCATAGATGTTCTCTGGCCCATGTTTCAAATGAGCGTGTCCTAATTGTACTTGCCAGTAGGAGGGCAACAGCCAATCACAGCCCAAGCAAAGATGGCTGCTGATTGGTTCCTATTCTACAGTGCAGTGTGCTGACTGCCACCGGCTCCCCTGTACAGCCTGGGAAAGGAGGCAGCAGGAAGTCTAACAGATGGGTGAGGCTTGTAAGGTTGCCCCACACAAGGCACAAACATGCTCCCAAATGTCATAACCCAACCCTCATATATCACTGCTCTGTCCCCAATACAATCATCCTGTCCCTTTGGTTGGGTTTTGCAGAAGTCAAAGGTGGCAACCCTAGGTCATCCTATCTTCCAGTCATTACACAAATAAAGTCTCATAACATATATCGAGGTGTGCTTCAAGAAGCTCTTCCTTAAATAAAAGGGAGACATGGCACATATGAAACGCTAGCCAGTTTTTATATCTACAGCAGATATCTGTATAAGTTATGAATACATTTTTGGGAGCAGTTTTCATGCTTTTATATTGCTACTGCAGTGTGTTCTGAACTGGCCATCCACTCAGTCATATCAGATTGTGCCCCTTGGCTATTAAGCCTCAGCAGCCTGATTCTGATTAAATGCAATATAGAAAATGTGAGTCTCTCCCTACTAATAGGAAATTATAAAATACTAATAAGGTTGTACCTTCTGTTCTTAAAACTCAGCAGAACAAGCTTAGGTCCATCATCTAGCACATATTTTTATTATAATGTTATAAAGTTATTTAAACATCAGCGAATGTCGGCACAATGTTAAAATAATTTATTTCCAATCTCGAAGTACAGATATATAGTGTATATTATTCAAGCCGAACACTGCAGATCACTCAATATTTGGAATAGGCATGTGCTGCTTTCCGTCTCCATTCTGCAGTGCTGGTGTGGAAACCAACACTGAATCGTCTCCACTAATGGATAAGACAACTGTTATTTGATAGACATTACAACTTCCTACATTTGTACAATGCAAATTGTGAAATACATTTTACCTGGTATTATTTCGACAACACCAACAAGTTCTGTTAAATAAAAACACAATCTAATTAGGCACTGCCCCCAGGAATGAAATTATCAGGAAAAAGGGTAGAAAGTAAAGGCACAGGGAGCACTTTGATTGGCTGAGTATGACTACAAAAAGGGCATTTATATGTTATATATTATATTATAATAGAGAATATATTGTATACATACAATATTGTATACATACTTTATATATTGTATACAGTATCATTGATAATTTAATTTTGAACAAACATTTGAAAATATCTATAACAAAAAAATATACAAAATTCTTTTTTTCTGTTGTGCAGAAATGTCTGTTGCTGAAGGGAAGGGGAGACATCCCTCTCCTACCTGATTACATTACATAGATGTTTAGGAGAGGGGGGTGAGTGAGGAACGTGCCTAGGGCAGCACCCAGTATTAATACAGCTCTGCATTTCAATTATATTTGGATTGAATGTTTAACTTGGCTTGAATATGAGTGCATGATGGGTAAGAAAAGTCTCATGGCTTATTCCATTACAGCCAATAGGTGCTGACTTTATATTACCTTAACCAGCAGAGATATACTCTATTCTACTGTCAGAACCTAGGCAACTTCACAGTCTTAATCATTTAAAAATAACACCTATGCATCAGTTATTCACACATCAAATATGTGATGGGAGGAAATAAAAATGTGTTGGCAGGAAATAAAAAAGGTATCCTTACATCCAAAATGTCTATTTCTGCATCATTTAAGTCCAAGTTCATCAGCTTCGGCAGTGGGAAACCATTTCCTACAACGACTAAAATAAGAAAAATATGAACGTGTTAAAAAGCATAACATATAAAAAAAAGTACATATATTTTAATAGTCAAACAAAGAAGATTCTTTATATTGGGATTGTGCATGTGGATTGACTTCCATGTACAATTAAAAATAGTATTTCATATCTGCTACATTTCCTAAAATATATAATCCCAGTTGTGCCTTAGTGACATTATTCCATTGGGGTTTGAAACCCTTAATCTGTTAAAGCCCCCAAACACAGACAGATTAAGTTGGCAGTTTATTGGGTAGTGTATGGGGCTCTTTGACAGGCTTCCCCTGATCGATATTTGTCTGAAAGTTGGGCAGATGTTAAAAATACTGTCAGATCAAGGACTGCATCAACAAACCGCCATTATTGTTCTCGCTGTGATCCGATCCTTGGCTCTAGGGCAGGGGTCCCCAACCTTTTTTACCACATTCAAATGTTAAAAAAAAGTTGGAGAGCAACACAAGTGTGAAAAAAGGAGCTGGGAGTGCCAATTATGGGCTGTAATTGACTTTTGGTGGCCCCTATGTGGACTGGCAGCCTACAGGAGGCTCTGTTTGGTTTTTATGCAACCAAAACTTGCCTTCAAACCTGGAATTAAAAGACCAGTAACAAATGTTTTTTAAAATAATTTGTTTGTACGTAACAAATAAAAACCACCAAGACACTTTTAACTTTAACACTTTCAAAATAACTTACTGATTCTCCGCTTGCACTCCTCTTCAGAAACGGCGACAGGGTGGTGATCCATTGTGCAGCGCTCGATTTTTCTTCCCTGCCTTCTATAGGAGATAGCCAGGGAGGAGCAATCGAGCGACGCACTATGGATCATCGTCCTGTCGACATTTCTGAAGCTTGCGCTCTTCTTCAGAAACGGCGACAGGGCGACAATCCATCATGCGGAGCTCAATTTCTCCTCCCTGCCTTCTATAGGAAATAGCCAGGGAGGAGCAATCGAATGCCGCACAATTGATCGTCGACATATCGCCGTTTCTAAAGAGGAGAATCAGTAAGTTATTTCTTAATAAATACTTTGCAAATTTAAAGTTAAAAGTGTCTTGGTGTTTTTTTTTCGTTAAGTACAAACATTTTTTTAAAGAAAATTCTGTTACTGGTACTTTAAAAAATAAACACCTGCTTTAAGGCCATTGTAATTAACATCCATGGGGTTGGTGTGTCACATATTGCTCGCGAGCCATTGGTTGGGGATCACTGCTCTAGGGGAAAGATCTGCTGGTTTGGTGACATCGCCAAACGAGAGGATCTTTCCCCTAGAGCAGTGATCCCCAACCAATGGCTCGCGAGCAATATGTGACACACCAACCCCTATGTATGACCAGCTTTACACCACTTGTAACTTTATGCCATTACAATGAAAGAAATCTTATTGTTTTTGATCTTACAAAATAACACCCATTCTTATAGCCTTTTAATCTAAAATCTGAGCGATGGAAAATGGCAGTAAGGGTGTTTGTGAACAGTGCTGGATTATTTTGTGGTCTACTGGTCACCTGCTCAGGTTCTCTATTTGCTCAATATAATCATTTAAGTCTTACAGACTGTAGAACCTATGGTGCTGACATGCAAATACCACAATTCCAATACCATATATTTAATGTTTTTCAAATTAACAAAACATTTCCATAAGGAAATATGTGGTGACAGACATTGTGGCCTTATATTTTGTTGTATTATAATCTGAAGACTTTATGGTATGTATTAAGATTGTTTGGGACCTGGGGTTTTCCAGATAAGGGATCTTTCTGTCTGTTAAACATTTTTTAAACATGAAATAGTCAATAGGTTTGTTTGGCCATCAAAATTGGTTTATGAACATGCATTCACTATTGTGCATAGAGACAACAGTAAATATGTCTGAAACTGAGATAAAAAACAAGACTCCAAAAATAACTCAATGAAACCACAATAAATTAAACTCTTGTGATAAAGACATTCTTACGGTTTAATGCAGGCAAAAAGGCGAAGCTGATCATGTTACTGACGAGGCCCTCTAAGGGAGAAACCTGTCATAAAACAGAGGGATCAAGAGAGGGTCCAGATTAATTACATTTTATACATGATTAATCTATTGAATGTGGTACTGTATATTAATATAAATTATTTACTGAAGACACATAGGGGCTCATTTATTAAACCTCGATTTTTTTTCTTGGATTTTTCGTGGAAAAATAAAAACTCAAATTTTTTGAGATTTATTATACCCCAAAGCTGCTAAAAATCCAAATCCGTAAATAATCAAACCTGTCGAGGCCATGTAAAAGTTTATGGCAGATGTCTCTGAAGATGTTTATTGACATTGTGATCTGCTCTGGATAATTCATCTGGGTGTTCATCTGATAATGTCGAGTTTTCGCAGTGACAATTCGATAAAGTTGATTTATCACAGCGACGATTCGACAAATTCAAATTTCACTCCAACTTTTCCGGGAAAAATGATTGATAAATTACTTCAATTTGTGGAAGGAAGTTCGGTCGACTTTTTTTAAGAAAAAAATGAGATTAATTTGAGTTTTAGTAAATAACCCCTGAATTATTTTTTACTAAATGATGGTGAACTGAAAAATGGCTCCAGCCACAACACTTATAGTTGTGTAGTTTTTCATTTGTCTGTTTAAAATGACATTGATGACATTTACCTCAAAGCGGCCAACTGTGGATGATACCAATGAAAGATGAACGCTAAAAAACAAGTAAAACCTCTCTTAAGGGATATAAAAACATACATTGTACATCCAAAACTGATGAAAACAAAGTGGAAATTCAGGAAGACGTCAGAGAATTTTTATTTACTATGACTAGTAGTGATGGGTGAATTGCGTTTCTTTGGACGCATCAAAAAAACAGAAGCCGGCGTCAAAAAACTAGACGTTTCGTGAATTTTTCGCCGTTTCGCGAATTTTTGGGCGAAGTGAAACACCCCAAATTCGCCCATCACTAATGACTAGCGGTACATAGAGGTCAAAAAAAGATACGTTTTTGTCCAAGTGAAACCTGCCAGCTAGTATTGATCATCTCCACTTAAAGCTGCAACAGAATGGCACCAGAATTGGATTTGAAATATCTTCTACAAATGGCACCTGAATTTAACAAATTGACCAGGAAATAAAACTCGTCGACTCTTTTCTATTTGCATCAAACAATATATTTCATGCAAAAATACTCACCCATCAATATGAAAAGGTGAGAGATTCGAGTAACAATATAAGGGCATTAGTAGCACAAAAAAAAAAAATAATCAATGCACATTTTTTCATAAAAACTGTCAGTAAAGATTTTACCTGTCTACAGACAATGATATCTTCAGATTGTCCCCCGATACAGAGAACTGGGCATTCAAATGCACTTCCTGTATTGAAAAAAGACCCGCTGACATAAAAATCTGAATACTTTATAAAAGATGGTAAAGGGTAATAAATGTACTAAACTTACAGCCCCAAGAACACAGAGAGAATGCCAGTCAGAATCAGAATTAGCGGCAAATATTTCTGCATTAACAAACAATGTCACTACTCCTTGATTCATCTGCAGTGAGACCACAGGAGCGCCAGGGACAGTTATCTTGATGATCAGAGGTCTTTCCTTATTATACATTGCGGCCACCTGTGTTAAAAGAAATTTCATGATTTTGATCTCTAAGTATCTTTTTAGGTACATAGTCAAAGATAACCAGAATCTCATTTTGTTGTCTACTGAGAAGCCCTCTGTATAATAAAATACTTCTTATCTGGAAGCCTGTATATGTTACAGCTGGGGAAGGGAGTGGTTTGTTTATATAGAGGGCTTCATAAAGGGATGCTGATTTGTTTTGATGTGCTTGTGCGAACTAGAAGTACCCTCGAGCGCTTACAGTAACAGCTTTTGGAAGGACCATGAAATGTTGAATTCTGAGACAGAAGTAGTCACAAATCCACAGAGAGCATATTTAAAAATGCTGCCCCAATTAATAATTGACTAATAGGCAATTGTAGAGATGGACATATCAGCACTTACTCCAAATAAAGTATATTAGAGGGGTGGTTCTTCTTTGAGTTATGTTGAGTTGAGTATGTTATAGAAAGACAAATTCTAAGCAACTTTTCAGTTGGTCTTCAATATTTTTTTTTTAATCATTTGCTTTCTTCTTCAGCCTATTTCCAGCTTTCAAATTGGGGTCACTGACCCCATCTAACAAACAAATACTCTTTAAGGCTACAAATGTATATGAATTATTGCTACTTTTTATTACTCATCTTTTTATCTTTTTAGGCCCACTCCTATTCATATTCCAGTTTCTTATTCAAATCAATGTATGGTTGTAAGGGTAATCTGGACCCTAGTCACTACACTACAAACTGGCGAACTGCTCAATAAAAAGCGAAATAACTCCGAAACCGCAAATAAAACTAAATGAAAAACAATTGCAAATCGTCTCAGAATATCACTCTGTAATCAAACTAAAAGTTAACTCAAAAGTGAACCACCCCAATAATAGTCTTTATTGATTCCACCTTAAAAACAGGCAATAGGATCAAAACCTGACGCATTTGGGGCTCTTACTCCCTTAATAAAGGCAGCTATAGAAAAAGACCTTACAAGACACTGATTATTTTACTTGACAAATAAAGATTATTTATTTAGAGGTCATAACATTTATCCTAACCTCTAATTGAACTGTTATTAATAATTGCATATAAAACACACCATTCATTATTGAAAGAAAAGCATAAGTTCTTACCTTAGGTATTATACCTCCCAGGATTGATGTTGTAAGTGGTGGAATTCCAGGTACCTAATGGATCATTTCAGAAAGTATAGAAAAATCACCCTACATTCTCTGTATTGGTGTGTTGCCCTTAAATGTACATATACTCACATCTCCATTTCCTATTTCAATATCCATTAGACCCTCTTTTTGGAGAGCAGTTAAGACACTGGCGAGAAAATGAGTGGAGAGGCCAAGCTGTGATTCAGTAGCTTCCGTCATGGGAGGTAAGGCCATTGGTGCTGAGTGGCCTGTAGGATAATCAATGAGGCCCCCTCCAAGCTGGTGTACCAATGTCTAGAATTAGAAATACAGTTTGTTAATGCATCCGATCACTGAGAAAGAAAATGTCACCTGTTACAGAATTGAACTTACATTTAAATCCAACTGAATGAACTCCCCAGTCACTATGGGAAGACTCGAGACTGTATATTGGATGCTGCCAATTATACCAAGGGGAACTATGGCTGTGTAGATATAAAGGCAAAAAGTTTACAAAAAAAACAAAAACCGATGGTCAGCAAGTTCGGACCCGATCAAACTGCAAACCCCTTCACTATAGAACTTCTTTCTAGCAGACTTACAGTTGACAGTGAGGAGAAGCCCATTCACAAGGTCTAAAACGACATTTAGAACTGGACACAGCTGCAGAGTACAGAATAGTCAAGTGTTACAGTCAATACATGTATAGATACTGTTAACTTATTACTTTACTGAACTGCTGATATTGGTATGGTCTAAAAATGTGTTGTAGACTCAATACTACGGCAAATAATAATTAAAACATTTCCAGTACAGACTCATCCTAAAGAAACACATGGAAAAGTGGCTTAACAACAGAGCTCAATGCCAGGATGTAGTGCCAAAGACCAACATAATGCTTATATAGACTGGGGTATGGATGACTATATGGCAGAGCGATTATCCTCCATGGCTCACCAAATAATTTAATGTTAGAGTCCTTAAAGCAACAAAAGGACCATTTATTATGCAAAAGATGGGCCAAACAGGGATAGAAGACCCAGTCTTGCAACAGATAGCCTATGGTCCTTTTCTGAACTGCAGCTCCTTACTTCAACAACAACTAACAAGCCATAGGATAGGTAATTATAAATAATTACTGCTGCCATTTTGATGCTGCCCTGTGGGTCATATTATAACATGATCCCACTTTATACGAATAGAGAAAGACACAGAAACAGACAGAAAAAGAAAATCAGTTTAAAGGGCAGATCTATTAACGGTCAGTTGTTTTTTTTTCCATTTTTTTTCGAGGGTATTTTTCAGTCAAAACGAATTTTCTGGTTAAAAAAAAAGCTCAAATTTGAAAATACAGCATCTAAGGTCATGTAAAAGTCAATGGCAGAGGTCCCTTGAACCATTTGAAGATGTTAATAGCCTTCATAATGTTGGAGTTTTTTTGGTGGGTTTCGCTCGAAAACTTGATCAATTCAAGTATTTGCATTTCTCACCCCTACTACATGGATTTGAATTTTTTACATTCATATTTTTTCTTAAATTAGAAACGATTTGAGTTGTGAGTTCATTTGATGTCTAAAAAAGCTCACAAAGCTCTAAAATCGACCTTTGATAAATAACCCCCTTAGTGTGAGTTCTTTTTTGGACAAGAAGCACATAGACATAGGTCATCCTTGAATAACAGCTGTAACTGTTGCAGTGATAATATCTGATCATCATGTTTGGAGCCAGGATTTGTAATGAGCGAATTTATTCGACAGGTGCGAATCTCCGAGTCTTTTGGCACCGGCGACAATTAAACGCAGGTCCATTGACTTTAATGCAGTTGGACAAAATTGGCGTCCGCGTCAAAATTCGTAAAATTTTTCAGAAAAACGAAACGGGACAAATTCCCCTATCACTAGCCAGGATTTCATTTTATTGTTTTTTTGGTCTACTGAGGCAAAAGTATGGGTGAAGTTTTGTATTTCTTTGTTTTGCCTTCTTTCATTTTAAAAGTTTAGTTATTTAGTGATGAGTTACATTTCTGGATCCTACTTACCAATCCAGGTAAGATATGTCGAAGCAAGTTAGCAACCAGGCCATCCAAGATTCCTGATAGCAATCTGCATCAATTGGAAGATATTTCTATTTTTAATTCTAAACTTGCACTGCACACATCATTTATAATATAACAATAATATGGAAGTAAAAGCGTCTGCCACACAATAATTGATTTTTGCCTTATGAAAGAAAATGTAATTCTAAGCAACTTTCCAATATAAACATTATTTATTAAACATTTTAATGGTCTAAAAGGGATTTGTAAACGTAATTGCAATTTGCTTATCCCTTTCTGTTATCTGGGTTACACTGTTGTAGTTTGGTCTCCTCCAGATCTTTTAGTGAACTTTAATCGGTTGGCTGGCAACATTTTTTTAGGAGTCAAAGAGAAAGCAGCCAGACAACCCTTTGCATTTAATCATTTATTATTCAGTAGACTTGATATTCTTTAACTTACCCCCTTAACAGTCTCACATTTATTCCTCCCAGAAGCATCTCGCAGTCATCGATCACAAGTCTTGGCACCCCTGATGCCTCTTGGGTAAGCCTGGCCCTCGCTGTGATGTTTACTTCCACCGAAATATCAAGAAACCCTAAAAGGCTTAAAAGAATTGCAAATTCAATAGATCATTACAGCAAGTGAAATACAGTCCTTAAGGGACCATCAGTCAAGCTTCAACTTTTATCTGATTTGCTGCCACATGCAGATGCAATTGCATTTGTTTTGAAGCATCGGCACAATGTGCAATCGTGGCAGTTAGTGATGGGCGAATTTGTCATGTTTCAATTCGCCTTAAAATTTCCTATGAAATTCGCGAAAGGGACGAAAAATTCATGAAACACGAGTTTTGACGCCGGTGTCAATCCGCAGGTGACAAAATTTGCTGCAAATTCGCAAATTTATTAGAAGGCAGTAAAACGCTCAAATTCGCCATGAATTCTCGCATGGCGAATGAATTTACCCAACACTGGTGGCAGTTGCAACTCCTATGGTCTTATACTGTGGATACCTGTGGGCAGATTTATAAAAATGTGAGTTTAGATCTTAATAAATAAAAATTCACACAGGTTCTATTCATTCCTAGGAGATTTTTAGAATTGTATTCTTCGTTGGATGAAAGTTAACTCACCATTTGGTAAATACGATTCTAAAAATCCCTAAGGAATGCATAGAAAGTGGGTGAGTTTTTATTAAGCTCTAAATTCACATTTTGATAGGTCTGCCCCCTAGTTGTCTATAAATGTTTTGTTTTTTAGCTGCTTTCCCCCTGCCCATTGCTGGACACTTGCAAAACAATCCAGAAGTGGAGCTGGGTGCAGGGGAGTGCTACTCTAAGATCCAGCGGCGGATTTCAGTGTGCGGTGCCCCTAGGCTGCGCGGTCCGACCAGGCGGCCGCGCGGTCCTAGCGCCCACCTCACCTCCCCTTCCCAGCGCGCCGGCGTTTTTTCGCCGGCGCAGCTGCTGCAATTGAATGGGGACGCACGCGTCCCCATAGTGCGGCTGGGCGGCATGCCGCCCCTATTTTTTTGCCGCCCTAGGTCCGGGCCTATGCGGCCTTGCCGCAAATCCGGGCCTGCTAAGATCTGTCAGCAGAGTAGGGGGGCATCACTTCTTGTTTGTCTAGGGTGATGGCACATACAAAAACAGCACCGTACATGTCCCTAAATCTTTGATTTTTAGTAGACCTTATAAAGCTACACATTGCCACACGTAGGGGCTGATTTATTGGATTATATAAGTGCGGCAAAAAAACTCAACCATGTTTTTTTTGCCTTGACCATAGTTTTTTCCCCTCTATCTCTTGCTCTTTTTCTGTAGATCGTATTTAGCCCGATTTCTAAATTGTGCTTCTCAGCAGTTTTATGATTTCTTAAGAAAAAAAGCAGAAAACAAAAACAAATTGAAAATGAATAAAACAGGCCTAAATGTTCTGCTTCCTAGCTACAAGATGTTGGTAATTTTACCTGTTACCCTCAAGTGCCACCTTCGTGTAGACATTCAGATGAACACCAATTCCTGGAAGAAGTTTCAGAGAGACTTTTGGAAGAGTCAGATCTACAATTCGAAGGCTGAAATGTTACAGAATAAATATCGGTTAGCACCAAAAATATGTGGTTTGAAGTAACTGGGGGAGTTATAAAATATCTTACAGCACTTTTACAGGAGCTATAACAGTTTTCCTTATGCATTATATCTCAATTTTGCAATATGTGTATATTAATTAAAAAGTTCTTTGGTAGTTGGCCATTATATCTGATATCTGTATACACAGTATTCTATACTGCCCCATTGTACTAACACGGTGCTAACCTTAACATTAGAGTGGCATGAAATAAGCTATGCAGCCTTCCATTGTAAAAGTAAAAAAGATATACATGTGCTTTGTGAAATAAAATAGCCTTTGTCATAACCCTTGCTTGTCGGTACAGTACTAACTTCAGATTATAGGTATGAGAAAATAAGCAGGGAGTTCACAACATTCAGCATCTTTTAAACTCAGATTGTAGGCTGATTTGGAGGTAACGAGTCTTTAAGTCTGACCTGCGAAGTATAGTCTTTGGTTTTGCCCCTGAAAATGGCATGTTGTGTGTTTTTTTTATTTCACTGATCTTATGGGCAAAAATCACTGCTTAGTGCCTGCGCCTACTTAATAACCTGTACTTAAATAAAGCATATTATAAAGGCACACTGCATCTTTAAAGGTTATTCCAAATGGATAAATACCATACGTTACTCAATTTGTTTGCATTTTACTGGTCACTGGTTTATTGTGGCAATAAATGTATAACTAAAGAAAAGTGACCATATCTGCCTTTATCTGATATCTCATGATTGTGAGATAGCAAACGGTAACAATACATGTATCCTTTTGCTTCTTGAAACACATTATATGTACATAAATACTTCTTTGTTAGGTTTTCTTTTAATTTTGTATACATGTGTTTTTGGAAATGAAGGACAAGGATAATATTTTATTATACATACCCTGTGATTACTTGCACTGTGTTAAGAAGGCCTCCATCACCAAGTATTCCAAGCAGGCCACCTCCTCCAAGTAAGTTGCCCAGTAATCCTCCATTTGCAGAATGACCTCCACCCCCAAGGAGGCCTCCAAGAAGTCCACCAAGCAGTCCACCACCTCCTGCTCCACCCCCATTTCCAGCAAGACCCACATTTGAATCAATAGCTGTGCTACTAGGAACATTTGCCCCACCACCTCCACCTCCAAGTAGGCCTCCAAGAAGTCCTCCACTTCCAAGAAGTCCACCAAGAAGTCCAGATCCTCCTCCACCACCAAGGAGCCCACCAAGCAAACCTCCTAAAAGACCTCCTCCTTTGCCATCACCTAAAATACCACCAAGAAGTCCCCCGCCTCCACCAAGCAAGCCCCCAAGCAAGCCCCCAAGGAGGCCACCCCCTCCAGCTGGTTGTCCGCTGTTCTGTGTATTGCTTCCTTTCATTTGGTCAGAGACAGCTGGAATATTTACAAATAACATTTTTAATAAAGAGCCTGTTAAGAATAAAACCATTTAAGAATATTTTATTATTTGATTTAATTGCCATCAATTAGATATTGTGGGAAATGGCTGTAGAATTGTGAAGAATGAGGTTTCAAATGGTGCTAAGGCAAAGTAGAAGCAATTGCCTTTCAGCTGCTGTTGATTCCAACATAATTATACTTACTTTTTCCTTTCATCTGAATGATGATTATTTATTACATGTGCCTATAACATAGCAATAGCTCATCCTAACATCTTCTGTTCAGCTATTTACAAATGTTGTAGTACAGAACAGAGAATCAGCTGGCAGTTTTTAATAAAGCGCTCACAAATAATATTATGCACTGACCACTACATCTTTGGTTAGCACTTCTTAATAAATTAATGTCAAAATATCTTGTATCTCTTGCTTAAAGGAGAACTAAAGCTTAACTAAAGAATTAGGCTAGAAATGTTGTACATTATGTTTTGGGCTTGCAGGGAAGATCTGGGCCTCCAAAAGTGCCTTAGTAGCTCCCCATCTTCTTTTCTGCTGATTCACTGCACATGCTCTGTGCTGCTGTCACTTACTGAGCTGAGGGACCCACTCACAATATACAGTACACATGGAATATAAATGTCAAAATATAAGGCTGATATATTTAATATAAGTAATTAATACAGATAATTACTACGTGGCAGCACAGAAACCAGTGCAATCAGCTGATTAATAATCAGCCCTGTAGCATCATCTTATATTACAGACCATTCTCATTTTCTGCTGGATAATTTGCGACAACCCCTAAATTTAGCTTCTCAACAGCTGCTCTGAGCATGTGAGCGTTGCAGACACTTTCCAAGATGGTGACCCCCTGTGACAAGTTTGGATCATTGCTGCTATTGAGAAGCAGAACCTTTAGGGTGGTGCAATAAATTCAGTACATAAAATATGACAATTTTAGCCTCATTCATTTTTAGGGTTGAGTTATCCTTTAAGTGAGTCTTACCAAATAGCTTTCAAGCCTTACCATTATCAAATGCTTTTTTGGATAGCCGAAGAACTGCGCCATGCTTTCCAGGGACCCCAAGGCAATTAACAAATTGAGACTGTACCAGCAGTATGCACACAAAGAAAACTCTGTACAGCTTGAACATCTCTGGACCAAGTACCTATTCAGAGCATCAGAATCAAGACACTTGTATAGCAACAGGGGAAATGTATGGGGGTCATCAACAAACCCTGAAATGCACAGGTACTTCTATTTAGAAAGATGCGACCCGATCAGACCCATGTCATTTCTGCACAAGTCTAAATTGTGTAAATATCTGACCGGCCCATAAAAAAGTTTGTATATACTGAAAATTAAATTAAAAATCATATGTCTCGTACTTCCTATTCAGAAGGAAATTGCCTTCTTTATATTACTTTTTTTATCACTATTCTAAAACACAGAAAGACTCTGTATTAAAGGTCATAGTCTACTGGCAACCAACACTAAAAATAATACACCATAGGTGGTGGAAAATTAAAACAATCTGCATATGAGCTTTACTTTTATTGGTTTTGTTTTTTGTTATTTAATGCTATGTTCTGCAGTTATCCAATTTGTAATTTAAAATTCTTTTCACTAGGGTCCTACCTATCCTAAAAACCAGGTAGTTATTTGAATGTCACTGCCACAATTATATTTGCTGTTTAGGATTAGAAGGAACTGCAGATTGTTTGGTCCTTGGTTGTATTTTCTATCTCAAAGTAGGCAGCTCAAATCTAATTGCTGGTTGGTATTAATTGGCATTAGCATTTTGACAAGTCGTTATGCTCTTATTTTATTTAGGCCTCACCTTTATCTATCACATGAAAAATGGAAATGGTAAACAATGAGTAGGCTGTGTTGACCATATATTTCTGTTCTTCGTAAAGAGATACATAAACAAGGGGCTAGATATCATCCCAGCCCACCATTGGCTTTCGTTCTCACCTTGATTGAGTCCAAATATCAAATTATGATGATCTTGTGCATATTTTCTTCTCTGGTGTGGCTGCTGGTTGAGGTAGGAGATTCTTATATGCTGAATGAGACTAATGAAAATAATCCTTTCTATTTGATCAACAGAAAATTAAAACCAACTGTTTCTCGAGTTATCAAAAGTAAACACCCTGTAATTAGTCATGGTGTGTTACAAAACTGGAGGCAAACAGTTGACCCTTTATTTTTAATATATAAGATAATCCATTGGTAATATGAGCATATCTTTGGTTGGAGCCCTGTTCCATAATTGCACGTGCCTCAAGCCTTAATCATGTACAATCAAGTTATCCATAACCCCATCCTTTCATGTTTGGAGCAGTGGTTTGATTCCTACCCCCTGTGCCCTGAGGATGACCCCTCTACAATGCCAAAACATGGCTTGAAGGCCTGATACTGAAAACTATACCCTATTGAAAGGTTTTAAACATGCTTCCTGTAGCTGTTGCCAAGGTCTTACATGGCTTTGGAGAAATGATGGATCACTCCTCCCATACAGAACTGCTCTAACTTAGAAACTTCTACCGAAATTAACAGAGGTATTGCTGTGATGTGCCAGGATTGGATAATATGCTGTTTCAGGGTTCCAAGAGGTGGTCTTTAAAAGGGAACTGTGGCACTACGAGAGATTTTTCCCATGCATGTGAACTTTTTAGTTTATGCAGACTCCTTGCATTCGAGAGCTTTGAAGTTATATGGTATGCCATAGTGTATAGCAGTGGTCCCCAACCAGTAGCTCGTGAGCAACATGTTGCTCCCCAACCCCTTGGATGTTGCTCTCAGTGGCCTCAAAGCAGGTGCTTATTTTTGAATTCCAGGCTTGGAGGCAAGTTTTGGTTGTATAAAAACCAGATGTTCTACCAAACAGAGGCTCCTGTAGGCTGCCAGTCCATGTAGGGGTTAATAATAGTCAATCACAACCCTTATTTGGCACCACCCAGGAACATTTTTCATGCTTGTGTTGCTCCCCAACTCATTTTACATCTAAATGTTGCTCACAGGTGGAAAAAGGTTGGGGACCACTGGTGTATAGCAATGGCCATTATCTAGGGCTAAGCAAAAAAGGAAATACTGTCAGAGGCCTGGTATTAGTGGGTGGCCTCAATGGAGATGCTAGCCAGTTCACAAATAACAAAAGGGACAGGGCCTGCAGGGATGGGTGGAGCTAAGGCAGATCGTGGCTATTATTAACATATAATTAGGTGTGGCTAGGGCAGGTCAGGGGCAGGTTTAAGCCTGCTATATAGGTAAGTATTTTATGTATAAAAACCCTGAATTTCAGAAAAGCAGATTTCAGAACATAGATTGGGGCATTATGTTTTCTGCAAAAAACACAGAACAGCAATAGGTGTCATTTAAAATGATACTAAATTATTCTCAATTTATTCCCTTAAGAAGTAAATGTAGAAGCACTAAGAACCACCCTATGTGGCTTAATATAGAAGTAAAGTAGTTAATATGAATGTAGAGAAAGGCATTTAAAAACTACAAGTCTGTTGGGATAGAAGCTGCATTTAATGAATATAAACACTATAATAAATGTTGTAAAACAGCAATCTGGTAGGCAAAGATTGGAAATGAGGAGCGCATTACATCAGAGGCTAAGAGTAACCCCAAAAAGTTTTTTAAGTATAGTAATAGTAAAAAGATGTGAGTTAAGAGTGTGGCTCCTTTAAATAATGGTCCCAGTATGTGTAAAGGTGGCCATAGACGCAACAATTACGATCTTTCTTGGAAAATATCTTTCCAAGAAAGATCGTTCGTTCCCAGACCCACCTCATAGCTGTACTGTTGACTAAGCTCTATCTAGTCAGTGGCTGATATGATATGATCAAGCTATGATATAGAAAATTTTACTTAAAAAAATACACCATTGGGTATTAAGAGAGCTTAGTTCTGTTTTAGATCTGCCTCTTTTTCTGATTTTCTCAGACTCACTTTCATCTGGTATGGTACCTATGGATTGGACAAGAGCTGATGCCATTCCTATATGTAAAAAGGGATTATGATCTCAGCCTGACAATTATAGGCCAGTAAATTTGACGTCCATGGTGGTCAAATTATTGTGAAGGCTTGTTAAGCAATCATGAATGGCATGAGCAGTAATCAGCATGGCTTTATGAAGGATAGGTCATGTCAGACAAATTTGATTGCTTTTTATGATGAGGTAAGTAAGATGCTGAACAGAGGAGAAGCAGTAGATGTGATCTATTTGTATTTTGCCAAAAAATTTGATACAGTGCTCCACAAACGACTGATTTCTAAACTGAGGGCTGATGGGCTTAATGAAGTAGTTTGCACATGGATAGGAAACTGGCTACAGAATCGGGTACAGAGGGTGGTTGTTAATGGTACATTCTCTACTTGGAGTAAGGTTCTTAGTGGTGTCCCTGAGGGCTCTGTACTGGTTTTATTGAACTTGTTCATTAATGACTTATCAGTGTTTGCAGATGACATAAAACTTTCCAGCCCAATTAATTCAATTTAGGATGTGGCATCCTTGACAAACTGGCAATCTGGGCGACTAAGGGGCAAATGAGATTCAATATTGATAAATGTAAAGTCATGCACCTGGGATGTAAAAATATGCAAGCCACTAGTGATGGGCGAATTTGCGCAGTTTTGCTTCGCCGGAAAATTTGCGTATTTCACGTGAAATTCGCGAAACGGCCATATTTGACACCGGCGCCCGTTTTTTTTTTTTATGCCGGCGCCCGTTTTTTTGACGCCGGCGAATTTTTGCCGAGAATTTTCGTAGGCGTTTCGCGAATTTATTCGCTGGTGGCGAATCGCGCAAATTTTCCGCAAATTCGTGCCTGGCGAATAAATTCGCCCACCACTACAAGCCACTTATACCCTTAATGGGACTGCACTAGGAAAATCCAAAATGGAAAATGTCCTTGAAGTAATTGTAGATAATAAACTTGGCTGTAGCAAGCAATGCCAGTCAGCAGCTGCAGTGGCAAAAAACTGTATTAAAAGGGGCATAGATTTGCGGGAGGAGGGATTTATTCTACCACTGTACAGAGTGCTGGTTAGGCCTCATCTAGAATATGTTGTGCAGTTTTGGTCTCCAGAGCTCAAACAGGATATTATTGTATTAGAGAAGGTACAGAGAAGGGCAACTAAGCTGTTAAAAGGTATGAAATATCTTAGCTATGAGGAAACGCTGGCCAAGTTGGGATTGTTTATGCTGGAGAAGAGGCGCTTAAGGGGGGATATGATAACTACTGTATGTATAAATATATAAGGGGATCATATAATAATGTCTCTAATGCTTTATTTACCAGTAGGTTTTTTACAGTGAGAGCTGTGAAGATGTGGAATTCTCTCCCTGAATCAGTGGTACAGGCTAATACATTAAATAGCTTTAAGAAGGGGTTGGATGACATTTTAGCAAGTGAGGGAATACAGGGTTATGGACGATAGCTCATAGTATAAGTTGATTCAAGGACTAGTCCGATTGCGATCTTGGTGTCGGGAAAGAATTTCTCCCCCTCTGAGTCAAATTGGAGAGGCTTCAGATGTTTTTTTTTTTTTCCTTCCTCTGGATCAACTAGCAGTTAGGCAGGTTAAAATAGAGTTAAAAGGTAGAACTTGAAGGACTTTTTTTTCAATCTAACTTACTATGTTACTATGTATTCTACTTTCTCTCTACTATTCTGTGCACCATGTACAATTGTAACAGTCTATTGTTATGATTATAAGACACATGTATAGGAGCCCTGAGTGCCTCAACCCATTGACTGTCCGTTATATAGTTTAGATCCTTATCCCATAGCTCCCTGCTCTGGATTGCAGTGACCTGACCCCCCTGGGGGGGAGAAGACCATGCTAAATTATATGTGATGGTACCCTGTGGACAGCACAACTTGTATTATTCCCCTGTGGACAGCAAACACTATAGGAACCAGCTAAGCCAGAATTGTCGGGAGGACAAGATAGCACTGGAATTCAAAGACATTTTTCTTCACAGGTCTTAACAAATATAACAGATATATGTGACTCTTTTATTCTTGACAATACGGTCCCTTTAAGTCAGATGAATATTATTTTATCATTCCCTTAATCTAATAAGAGCTGAAGTATTGTTTTTATCTTTACTCCATTCTACGATGTTGTTGGGCAATGGTTCTGTGTTTATTTACCTACTACATTCCTCAAATCAATCTTTAGAAATTATAAGCCAATTGGTCATGGTTTAGACAATGGCAACCTCAGTTTAACCTGTAATATGCAAGCACAAATGCGTGCGCTGGAAACACAACACTGTTCGTACCCTCAGTCAGGAAGGTTGAAGATATTTAAGAAGGATGTACTCTTTCCTCTTAGGTTACAGCATATATTACATGGAAGGGGGGTTCATTTCACTTATTCATTCAGTAGATTGAGTCTACAGAAGGCTAACTATTACTATGTATATTTTGGAATATTAGATAATGTAATACCAGGTACAGTATTTTCTCCAATTAATATAAAGATGAGAAACAAGTATATGATAATGTGTAAGTGTATGAGTTTGATAAAATCAAAGATCTTGGTTGTTTTGGATTAATAAATCAGGACCAATTTATGCATACTTTAAGGGTCATTTACAATCACTTCCACGTATTTGCACTGAGCTCAATTGTATCCCTCCTGCCCGTTTTATTTCACTGCAGTGGCAGTAATCCCCTACTTTGAAAATGTTAGCCACAACAAATAAAAATAAACATGCAATTGCATGTATTTTAAAGCATTGGGAGCCATTAGGGCATAGCTGGGTAAAATGCCTTGTGGGTAAAAAACATGGTGATTTGTGTCGGAATTTGTACTTTTGTTGTGGCATTCATGCATATAAACATATTTGATGATGATGATAGAAGGGAGGTGGTCTGGAAAATTCACTGGTGGCATTGATCCCCAACACTGGATGGGAAGTGTGGAAATTCTTGAGATGGTACAGGGGAAGCTACAAACCAGTGAAATATGGGCAGTGCTGGGTGTTTGCTGCAGTCATGTCAGTTGGTGAGTTTGAGGACATTTAATAGTAGCATTTGGGTTTTGGCACAAAATTTATTTTAGTATATTCATGAGTGGGTACAAAATATCTGCTTTTGAACACTAGTGGGCACATTCACTTACTGAGACACAGTGAATAAAGTGCAATTTTTAAACACAATCACCAAGTTTTTTTCCAACAATTTATTGTTTTTTCTTAAGATTTCTAGTGCCATTTCAGGTGCAACACAGGACTGGGTGAGTAGGGATGTAGCGAACTGCCGTTTTGGTGTTCGCGAACGCCGTTTGCGAACACCGGCAAAAATGCGAACAGTTCGCGAACAGTTCGCGAACTTCGAACACCCGCAAAATCGTTCGATTCAAACGATCGAAGGATTTTAATCGTTCGATCGAAGGATTTTCGTTCGAATCGAACGATCGAAGCCATTCGATCGAATGCTTTTCATTCGATCGAATGCTTACAATCGTTCGAACGAATGGAAATCATTCGATTTTAGCGGTCGAAGGAATCGAATGGTCGAATGGTCGAACGATTTTTATTCGAATCGAACGCGAACTCAAATTGGCGAACGTCGCGCGACGTTCGCGAACATTCGGCGGACGCGAACAGTCGAAGTTCGCGCGAACTAGTTCGCCGGCGAACAGTTCTCTACATCCCTATGGGTGAGTGCAAAATGTACAAAAGTACCCATAGCATGCTATGATGCAAGTACCTTTAATAAAGCACAGCCCGCTCTGTCTGCTCGGCTCGTCACTGGAAAAGGAAGGGGGGGTAAGCCCGCTCCTGCTTTTAACCCCTCGGCTGCTGCACCGCCCCTGAACCACCAATGATAATCTTCCTTAAGTGGCAACGCAGGCAGCCAGCCCATTGGAGGAGGGGGGGCAGCTCACACCAACCCCATGGGATCGCAGGGGGTATTAACTCCCTGCTCCCTACTAAACGGCTATAAAAGCACACGACACCCAAGGAATCACTTGCTAATATCATTTTGAGCACCCAACAGTAAAGTGCAATTGTAAGCATTTTAACAAATCATTGTAATTCTGGAGAAAGTGCTGCATTCTAGGAAAGTGCTGCCCCGGGTGCTCCTACCCCCCCTGCTACAACTACAATATATTTACTTGAACATTACATATATACAAATAAAACTACTGTATATACAATATAAATATATATATATATATATATATATATATATATATATATATATATATATATATATATATATATATATATATATATATATATACAAAATATATTTAAAATATATACAAAAAGTATAGAACATTTTATGTATAAAATTAATTAAAAAAACACACAGGTATATAGAAACACAATTTTTAAAAAGTATATACAAAATAAAATATCCATTTCATACATGATTTCTTTCTAAAAATTATATACAATAAAATTATATAAAAAAAATATTTTAAAGATATACAAAATAGAAAATTTAAATAATGTTATCCTCTTTGATGTTGTTAGTTGGGAGCATAGATGTTCATTTTTTGTTTCAAACACTGGGATGGATCCGACTTGGAGAATTCCTGGCTGAAGGATCAAAAAAAAAAAAAAATACCAGTGAGGAAAAGTTATCTCATGGTTTATCACTTGAAAACTCATGGATGAGATCCAATTCGAGGAGAAAAATGTTTTCTCAATTCAGTTCCCATAGACTTAAATTGAATTTTCACATGGTAATCAGTGAGATAGGTTTTTCTGAATTGAATTGCATTTAAAATTGAATCTCATCCATGTGTTTTACACATAATAAACCTTTTTGGAGAAATGCTGTTGCACTCTGGGGTCTTTTAAAAAGTAAAAAACTTTATTAGTATCGACATTTTGACCCTCTGCAGGGTCTTTATCTTGATAAAGACCCTCCAGAGGGTCGAAACATTGATACTAATAAAGTTTTTTACTTTTTAAAAGACTCCAGAGTGCAACATCATTTCTTCAAACTTTATATTTTTCTCCTGTATGCACCTGGCAGTATCTCATCTTAAAGTGTGTGCAGCAATCTCATGGACTTTTTAATATATTGGTAACACACAGATATATTCTAAACCTTGAGAACTGCCAATTACTTTGTCACCTTATGAGCAATAAAAAGTTCATTCTAATTATTACCAATATAGTAATCATTTATCCGCATTGCATTACCATTAATTTTATGTTGGGAGAATCACATGCATTAAATGGTTGTGTATCCACAGAAATGAAAGCCATTGTTCAAAACTGAGCAAGAACTTTTTTTTTATTTGCATTTATTGTTACTTTCCCTTCTTATGTGCACTAACTCAATAGGAACATGACATCAATGGACCTTATAGTACTGCACAAATGCATTTAATACTGTATGCACATCCTTTATGAGGTGCATAGTATGACAGGGGGAATTTATATAACCCGTTTGTGGTGGGCTGTAAAACAGATATGGACACCATTACTACATTTATGCAGCACTATTTCTACGACCCAAAATCCTGGAGTTGGCACTGACACTGTGTTATTGAAACTAAAATTTCAATCATTAAATGATATACTTTATATACTTACTTTAGCAGATAGCAGATGTCATGCAATAGGGGAGACAGGTTGGATAGAGGGGAAAGGTATAAGGAAGAGAGGTTGAGTAGAGGGTTAAGGGGTAGGGAATTGAGGTTGGGTAGAGGGGAAAGGGGTAGGGAGATAGGTTGAGTATAGGGGAAAGGGGTAGGGAAGAGAGGTTGCGTAGAGGGGTAATGGGTAGGGGAGAGAGGTTGAGTATAGGGGTAAGGGGTAGGGGAGAGAGGTTGGGTAGAGGGGAAAGGGGTAGTGAAGAGAGGCTGAGTAGAGGGGAAAGGGGTAGGGAGAGAGGTTGAGTATAGGGGTAGAGGAGAAAGGTTGGGTAGAGGGGAAAGGGGTAGGGAAGAGAGGTTGGGTATAGGGGTAAGGGGTAGGGGAGAGAGGTTGGGTAGAGGGTAAAGGAACAGGGGAGAACATTTGGGTAGAAGGGAGGAGACAGATTTGGCGCTTGTTGTTAAAGGAACAGAGGTTGGGTAGAGGAAAAAGGGGTAGGGGAGTGAGGTTGGGGAAAGGGGTAGAGGAGAACATTTGGGTAGAATGGAGGAGAGGGTTGGGCAACAGTTCAATGTAAAAATAAAAACTGGGTAACTAGACAGGCTGTGCAAAATAAAAAATGTTTCTAATATAGTTAGTTAGCCAAAAATACAATCTATAAAGGCTGGAGTGAGTGGATGCCTCTGAGTTAGTCAGCAACTTTAAGGTGGAGGGGCACACGGGACATAACTTTTTAGTGAGTTTGCTTTTACTTCACTTAGGTCAGATTCAAAAGCAAATGGCTAGGAGCCAGATGCCCCCCAAGTCACTTATTGGTTACTAACTGGTGCAGAGAGCTGCAATGCAGAAAGTAGTGTTCTGGCTATTATGACACCAAGTCACTCCAGCTTTTATAGATTAATTAGATTGTTTTAAAATAAACCTTACAGTGTTAATCTACACATACTGTACTACATTTTTACATCATCTTACTTGGCACAAATGGCCCCTGAAATTGATAAGTCATCTATTATTGTCTGTAATGGAAATTATCTGTCACCCCTTATCACAAGCATGCTTAGGCCCTGAAACTTTGTCACCTCTTATTGGCTTTAATTATGTGAGGCCCATAGGCGATACTTTCCACAGAGCTACAGTTGCAAAAGTATTTACGTTTTATTTGTGTGATTCATACTGAACACATGAAAACAATGGATTCAAATAAAAATAAGAGCAACAATGAGAGCTTTCGCCAGTGTTCTGAGCGAAAGCTATGAACCAAAATATATGAAACATATAATTAATTTATTTTATTTTCACAGATATTGAAAAAACAGAGACCATCAAACTGGCAAGCTATTACAATTATATCCACATTATATATATAAGAATGAATGGCTAAAGGTCATATGGACTTAATGACCCATATAGGGAAAGAAATGTGTTCTCTGTGATTATTACAGACATACTGTATAATGGAAGTAAATGACAAATGTGATTATTAGAGAATGTTGGGAGAACAGAGAATTGGAAGTAAATGTTGATATTTGCACAATATATAGGAATGACCTGTTGAATAAGATTTTTTTTTGAAGTAGGGAAATTCATGTTGTGAACAGAGCAACTATGACAATTTTTTATGCTGTTGTGTACAGTTTATTATCAACACTTTAAAAGAAGAACACAATATTTCTATTATTTAAATAGCTTAGCTACACCTTTCTGCTCTTTATTTGGTTGTATATTAATTTAACAGTGCGACTACAACTCTACACTTTACTTTGTTGTGTTACTCCAACTCTCTATATTTATTGGTCTATAAGTGGTTTGCTAAATAGACCATTTGCAAACAATAACATTAGGGAATAACTTTGAAAATGCAAAAGTACTACTATATATATATATATATATATATATATATATATATATATATATATATATATATATATATATAAAATCTCCCTCCTTGCATTAAGCACTGGTTTCCAAGTTCTACTGTCCAAAAGAATTTATTATCTAAATAAGGTTAATGTTTGCCCCAACAGTTTTGTTCCATAAATTCAAATGTTGTTTGACTTGGGACCTGTTATCCAGGGGTTTTCTGGATAACTGATCTTTCTGCAATTTGGATCTTCATACCTGAAGTCTACTAGAAAATCACATAAACATTACATAAACCCAATAGATTGCTTTTGCTTCCAATAAGGATTAATTATATCTTAGTTGGGATCAAGTACAAGCTACTGTTTTATTATTACAGAGAAAAAAGAAATCATTTAAAATTGTTTTATTTATTTCATTAAAATGGAGCCTATGGGTAGGATTGCCACCTTTTCTGGAAAAAAAACTGGCCTTCTTATATATTTATCTTTTTTTCTAATTAATAACATTGGGATCAACCATCATTTTTACTGGCCAGGTGTCAACCCTACTTATGGGAGATGGCCTTTCCAGTTTTCTGGATAATGGGTTTCCGGAAAATGGATCCCATACCTGCATTATCATGTTGCTATTAAGACTTTTGAGTATGTAATAAAAAGTTAAATATTTTGAAAGTGTAGATTTGAACTTAACGTAAATATGCTCCCCAAAATGAGAACTGCATTTTCTCTTGTTTTCTTGAGAAACATTATTTCTATGTTATTTATGTAAATGTGACATTTGCTATTTGTATCATGTCACATTTGTACTAATGGGGATTAGGTAATGGATAATTACTGTATATTAAGGGGCAGATTTAGTCTAAGGCCACATGACTAAGGCCTGGCGACTAATCGCCTCGTCTTTTGAGCGACTATCTCCCCGAACTGCCTCGGCGGTTTTCCCCATAGGCTACAATGAAAAGTCGCCTGTGCTAATGCACCTGCGGCAATGCGTTTTCTATAGTCGTCCGATGTTGCCTCAGTGAAAACGCATCCCCGAATCTCCTCGTGTGGACTAGCCCTTATCAAGGGTCAAATTTCGAAGTTAAAAAACTTCGAAATTCGACCATCGAATTTTTTGGCCGTTTTCGGTCTAAATAAAACCATTCGATCGATCGTTGCAATCGTTCGAATTGATCGATCAAACGATCAAAAAAAAACTTCGACTTTTTAAAACTTAGCCAAATTTTGGCTCTAGGTTGTAGGAGGTCCCTGTAAGGAAGCCTGTCAGCGTCCTGTCCGGCGCGGGCGGCGGTCGCGGGCGCAAGGACGTAGGCGGAAATGCCTAAGACGGACTTACTGATGTCAGTACTGCGACGCCAGCGGAATGACGCCGGTTTGGCGCCAAAGTAACAGCATTTAAACTTGATTCAGTTTAAGATGCATTGCCTGGTTATTAGGTTCTTACAACTGAAACCCTAGCATTCTACTCTTCGGAATTCCTGTTATTGACCTTGCCTGTACCTGGACTACGATTCTTGCTGCCCGTCTCGACATATCTGCCTGTCTTATCGTTTACGAACCTCGCAGCCTGCCTTCTGACCTCGGACCTCCTGACCACGCTTCTGCCTTATCCCTTGTACTGCGCTTGATCGTCTCATTGGCTACTCTCCACAATCCTACTCCCTGTTCCACTCCCAGGGGGTAGTGGTTGTGTGAGGCACTTGTGGGTTCACTATCCATTGCTCCAGCCCCTTCTACGACTGGATTATACTGGTAAGTCTGACAGGTCCCCATAGGCTAACATAGCAATTTGGCAGGTTTAAAGTGGCAAAGTGTCGAAGTCGAAGTTTTTTTTAAAGAGACAGTACTTCGATTTTCGTATGGTCGAATATTCAAAGTATTTTCGAATTGAAGTCGAATTTGGCCTATTCGATGGTCGAAGTACCCAAAAATTACTTATAAATTCTATGTTTTTTAATTCAAAAATTCAACCTTTGATAAATCTGCCCCTTAGTGTCTATTGCATCTGATGTCGCATAGGGTTGTTTGGTCACACTATTTTGCATTGGAGTATATGGTGAGAGCAGCACACTCTTTGGAGGAAAATGAGGTGTCACGGGGGGGGGGGTGACGTACATTATGGCATATAAGGACTGGAACACAGACAATAATGTTTGATTTAGTAAAAGCCCAGGAGTGAGGAATAGTATTCGGTGAGATTATATATAGGCTGGGAGGACTCTTTACAAATGAACCCAAAAATGTTTTGGGTACCATTACTTTGCAAAAATATATTTAATCTCCAACTGTTTCCCCTTTAGGGCAGCAACAAATCGCCTTTTCTTCGGACGACTAATCTCCCCGAACTGCCTTCCCGCCTCACAAGGAAACTTCGGGCGACTTCGGAAAACAAATCGCTCCGAGTGTCATCCCACCAGCGATTTAGATTCTAGCCGACGGGAAGGCAGTTCGGGGGGATTAGTCGCCTGAAAAAGAAGTGATTTGTCGCTGGGCGACTAATCTCCCCGAATCTCCACGTGTGTCTCTGCTCTTACAGTGGAGGACTGTTGGTGACAAGCAGCAGTTAACTAAGTACACCATGTCTGCCAAATCAGCAAATGAAATGTTCAACAGCAAAATAACAACAGAGCTATTGTATCAAATGATTAAGGAGAGGTAAAGGTCAATAGAAAAACCACAAAAGAGTCCCCAAGGCACTCACCACATTTATAAATGTCACATCCCATATGGTAAATTTGGATAAATACGGTGAGTGTCATTGTGGATTCTGTTTTTTCTGTCAAACTTTACATTTCCTTAATCATTTGACTCAAGTCTGGGCAACGTTCATATTATGATCTATATACTTGTTTAAATTAATGGTTGGTTGCCTATCATTGATCTAGAAAAACTATATCTGGCCCCTGTATGAATTCTACAGGAGGTTTTGTTATGTCCCAGAATTTTGTAAAAGACAAGTTCTCTTTCAAAAAAAAAAAAAAAAACAATAACACCAAATTAACACCTCATAAATAATAAGCTAATTCAGTGTTAGACATGCTACTTGTTCCAGCAAGCATAGGGGTTAACTGCATGTTGTGTCTGCACCAATCAGGTGCCATCAGAGACTATGTATAGGACCCCTGTGGCTGCAGTTAATTACTTGAGCAACTGGGTTTGGTGTGGGTGGTTTGGGTGTTTGGAAATCTTCAAATTGTAGTTGGACTTTACTGAAAATCTTAGTATTTGATTATTGGTTTGCCTTTTTTTATTGGAAAATTAATTGGAATCATGTTTAGGTTGTTTGTGTATGACCTGGCCTGTCTGACTTCTGAGTTTCTATTGATGTGTAGTTCAGCCATTTCTCCTTCCTGCTATTCCTCTATTATCTCTAGCAGCTTGCAGGTTTCTCTGTGTTTCAGTGTCTGTTAATCCCTTGATACTTAGTTGCAGGTACTGATATAGTACTTATTATTGCTTGTACAATACTAGACGTATGTGCTTGTGCCTGCAGTAAATTTGCCTAAGGAAATAATTACTTTTCTTGTACCTTTTCTAATTGTTTTACACCTTATAAACATAACATTCAGAATCCGAGAAGGGACTAGAAACATGTACAGTGAAAGCCCAAAACAATTATTGCTTACTATTGGTTTAGCAAGTAAATTACAATTCCTGACCCATTAAATGGAATTTGGTTTTTCAGCTAAGTTCTACTTTCATCTAAGATTTGGCCTATAGGCTAAGCTTGGTAATGTTGTACACATACTACATATACTAATACATTGAATTTAACTACTGTTAAGGTGATTGTTGACCCACCTGAAACAACATAGTGACCCAGGTTTTTTTGGTTCATGACAAATCGGTCAAGGAATTCAGCTGTGGAGGTTTTGCACTTTATAGCCTTTTGCCATGTTATGAAATCTATTGTGAAATACTTGTGAGAGTTCATAAAAGCTATTTGTAATGGCTGTTTCTGTTGCCTAATGCAAGGGGTAAAACCATTCTCGATAGAATAAATAAATATGATATCGCCATATTTTTAAATCTGCTAATTATTTAAACATTAACTAAACCCAATGGGATTGTTTTGGAAATTGTTTTAATCAAACGAAAGAAACTCTGGCACTCAAGGCAATTTGAGTAAATTGTTTTAAAACATTTGAATTATTTCATTAAAATGGAGCCGATGGGAGATGGCCATGCCGTAATGGAAGTTTCTGTTGCCTAATGTAGCCACGGTGCGAGGATATGCAATAAAATATCAATATGATAAATGCTCATATCTATCAATCTTTAATAAAATCTATAAATGCTTTTAAATCATGTTTCAAATGTATTCATGACCAGATATCTAAACTCAACACCCTTAAGTCAGCCGCAACTTATATACGCCATCCAGCACCCAATACCCGCCCCCTACTGTGCATGTGTGTCCATCCATTCTTTAGTTTCTCTCCTACCTGCCACTTGGTGCTGGACATAACGTAGCACTGACAAAATGTTCAGAACCCAATTGTCGGTGCTCCAGTGGAGAGACAAATGCGGTTTGGTGCCATGCCGGTCGTGGCCTTCCCACAAATCTGAATCCTGAGTGTATTTAAAAGCAGAGAGCAAATATCTATCCTTCATTCAGAGTAGCAGAACGGTATAATGTGATGCTTAATAACATTTGAGTTGAGTTTCATGGCTGGATACATTCATGAATATTCACTTGCACTGGCTGAGTAAGGCTGGAAGCTCCGTTATACTAACCTGTATCCTATTGTATTTATATTTTAATGAATAAAGCTGCATCTTTATATGGTAGAGGGATACTCACTCTGAAATAGGACATTTGTATGAACTTTACTGGTGAAACAAATCCAATTCTCTAAAATGTTCTTTATAGTTGAACAACGCTGCCAGCCTGAGCTAGCTCATCCTCTTGTATCATCCCCATGTATCTTACATATATTCGCATTTTATGTTAAAAATCTGAAAAACGTAACGTGCATTCCCCAGTGGTTTGGGTCACTTCCCGATCAGTGGAAAGGTCCACTAGTCTCTCTGACTAGCGGTGCTTTCCACTGATCATGAAGTGACCCAAGGCGGGTATCTACCATCCTCTATGGCTCGAATACCTTATAGCAGTGACGTACAACCTAAAGCATCCATCAACAGTTGAAGGCTACCACACCATGGGGTAGATTTACTAAAGCATGAAGTGGGGACATCTCCAATTTACTAACGTGTGCAGGCGCCAATTCGCTAGCAAAAGAGACAGGCTCTATTGATCATTCACACTCTATCGCCAGGCAACAATTCGCTCTGGCCAATGGACTTTACTCCACAAACTCACTAAAATGTGGATTTTACTGAACGTTACCTCTTTTGCCAGACTTGCCTTCACCAGCTCAGACCAGGCGAAGTGCAATGGAGTACATAGATCTTCCTCAATCTTCTGTTACATACATCATATTCTGAGTGGAAAATGCATCAAAAAATGCTGGCGACTTTTCCCTTTCTCAGAGTGATAGGCTGCAAAAGTCCTTAAAATTTTTTTTTTTTTCTAACATATGAAACATTAACTTTACAGTGGGCTCATGTGTAGGGCATTATAACAACTCGATTGTCTTTATTAAGGTTCCCTGGACATATGTAATAAACTGTGTATATGTAAAGTATGTGCTGCAACATATAACAAAGAAGTCCATACAACTTTTAATGTGCCGCCATATGCAAATGAACCTGAGCGCAAGATCTCTAGCGAATTTTCGCTTTGCAGAAATGAATGCTAGCGCATCTTCGCTTTGAAATGCTTGCTTTACCCACATACCGCTAACGAAAAGTTGCCAGTGTTTGATGCCCAGGATGAAACTCTGCATTTAAGCGCATTAGCGTTTTTGGAGTGAATTTTCGCCTGGCGAAGTGGACACTGTTGACTTGTCGCCGGTTAGTAAATCTGCCCCCACGGCTTGGAATAAGGAGACCCAAAAATGACTAGGGAGATGAGGCTCCAACTCCTGCAGGAAATATGGCTTCCAAAACCTGACCAGTTGCCTGCATAGGTTCCATCTGAATTTTGCACATTGGACTGCATTCAAAAGAGTGCCAGTATCTGTACATATCTAGTAGTAGTGTTGTACCTTGTTAGCTATAGTTCAGAAAAAGAAAAAAATATATGTTTTTATTTGTGGTAACCTGAATCATGAAGTGGTGAAAGAGATGTCATTTTTAGTTTTTCCTTGAAAGCTTGCATAGCCAATAAATAATGGTGTTCATATCTGTGATGGCCTCTCCAGTCCAACGGTGACATCCTTGACCACAAGCCCACTACATACCAGGCTTCCATGCTGTGATGTCAGTGTGCCCAAGTTGATCTTTCCAGATAATAGGTCAATAGGCTAATGAGGCAAAGGTACCTCACCAATTTATTGGTCAGCCTTCCTGCTGGCCACTCATAATCCTATTAACCCTGATAAAGACTTTTGACCTGCTCCTGCCTCTGCCTGACTCCCATTGCATGGATTCGGATTTAATCTTGTTAACCCCTTATATGCCTTTTTGTTGACTTAGCCTGCAGATTTGCCATTGTGAGAATGGCGGACTGTATGTATACCACATCTTGGTTCACACAGCATCAACAGCTCTTGTAAGACCTACCTAAATGCTGCTAGTCATACCCGAGACCCCTAAATTGTTGTTAGTCCTCTAAACATTTGAACTGCTAAATTCACAATTATTGTCCTTTAGGGTATTTATATATTTTTATGTTGTTTGTTGTTTCATACGACTTGGCAGCCTGACCTATAATCTGTATGGTTTTTCAAAGTTGCATGGGATCTAATTTGGGGTTATTATAAAGACTTACTTTTGCATTTAACTTTTTCTTCTTTTGTATTTTCGAACATGGAATATTCTGTGCTGTTCTACACCAGTAAAAATACCTATTTGCCTATTCACTTCAGTAAAAAGGCCTATTCTTTTTCTTCCATAAAGAAGATATATCCCTATTCCGACTCCCCTCGTTTATCCTTAGCTATAGGAGGCACCATAAATATATGTACCAGATTTCCTACTCCCACTAATATTTCTGAGGGTTCCTAGGTTTTTTTGGCTGTCAGCCCATTGGAACTTGGAGTATGATGGAGTGTGACCCTGCCTAGGAAGATCGTGCCAGGAATGGGTTACATACTCATCATCGTTCATTATTTCCAGAAAAGACAGATCTTTGTTTTCATTATCTAATGGAGAGGTACCAATTTCTGCCTGACTTGTAAATTAAGTGACATTAAACAATATTAATTAATATAAACAAAGTGGTATCCTAACATCACGTACCTTGAGTTCCAGGTAAAGAAAAGCTTTTTGATAATATTTAATTCAGCCCCAGGTGGTTTTAAACTTGGCACCAATTCAACTTTCTGTTTATTGATCAAATGCAGCATAAAGTCAGGTTAGAATCAAATAAATACATTCAACACACTTAGGGGCAGATTTGCCAGAAATCCCATCCGCAGGGACATCGCCAATTCACTAACGGGCATAGAGGACAGTTTTTACTTGCGAATGAGACCATCACTAGCGTTCGTTTGCACTCTATCGCCAGCCGACTTTTTGCTCTAATCATTGGGCGTAACTCTGCAAATTCACTAAAGTCCGAATTTTACTAAACGTTACCTCTTTCGCCAGAGTTTTCTTCACCACCTCTGACCAGGGGAACTGCTAAAATGAAGCTACATCTTTCTCAATCTTACGTTAGTGACATCATATCCTGTCTACCGGAAATGCATTAAAGTTGTAAAAACACTGGCGACTTGTCCTTTTTTTAAGCGGGATCAGGTGCGCTCCGCCAATGAGGCGAGCTGAGGCGCTCGCCTCAGGCGGCAGCGCCAGATACGTTTCCAGGGGCGGCAAAAAGCCGCTCCTGTCACTTTAAAGAGCCGAATTTCCGGTTTTGAGACCGGAAATTCGGCTTTACTAGTGCGAGAGAGCGCAGTTGCGCTCTCCGCACTAGTGTTTCTGCGAGGGGAGGGGCGGCATTTAAGGAGCCGCCTCAGGCGGCGTTTTCATTAGAATCGGCGCTGAGCGGGATTGCCTGCAAAAATCCTAACTATTAAAAATTTTTGTGTTAACATAATTTTAGGGTGAGCTCATGTGTAGGGCATTAGAGGATCTATTTTGTATTTATTCAGGTTCCTTGAACATTTGTAATAAAAAGTGGGCACTTCAAGCATTGAGCACCAACATCTCTAATAAAGACGTCCATATGAGTTTAATGTACCCAACCTATTCAAATTGACCAAAGACCAAACGAATTTTCGCTATGCAAAAACGTAGACTGCTCATACTGCTGAAGTAACACTAGCGAAAAGTCTCAAGCATTCGGCACCCAGGACGCAACTTTGCATTTTAATGAATTAGCGTATTGGTAACTAATTTTCGCCTGGCGATGTGGAGCGAAGTGCGATGAAACGTTTGCTGGCAACAATTCACACTTTAGTGAATTTGCCCCTTAATCTCTTCCAGTTTAGGAAGCAAAATGTCTGAGGTTGCGTTCCTACCGGGATTAATAAAATGTGCTGGTGGTAAAGTATATGTATTGCATGGTAGTCTAAAGTTGCCTCGGTAGGCAGTTATCACCAATGAGGATTCCTGCTTCTCTCTCTTTAAATTTTAGGGTTTTTTTTAAATAGTTTTTTTAATTAGTACACATTGTTTTCTGGTACCAATTCAATTGCTCTCCCCAGATGCAAAGACTGAGCTACTGGTGAATTGGCCAAGAGGGATAGAGAGCAAGAAAGTGTTAAGTTGAGAGCAAATACAAAAGGTGGGGTGGGTTAGAAGGAGTGAAAGGTTTAAGTAAGAGCCAGTTCTGGTTAAGCCCCCTTTCTGGATTAGTGGCAGCATGGAGTGGCTGTTAGGCAATGTAAGGCAGATGGGTGATGTGCTTGCCAGAGTAGGGAATTGACATGTATCTCACCCCTCCTGATCAGTAGAATCTAGTTTTGTACTACCGCCTTAGTTTGGTCTGAAGTGAGGTTACCTTGCTTTCAGGTGCCCCAAGTACAGTTATGGGTTGCTGTTGTGGCTGGTGGCCAATTCAGAGTATTTTGGCAAGCATTAATGCAGTTATGTTTAATACTGGTTTGAGCTTGCAATTTTTAATCTACTCTTAAATCTTTTAATAATAAAGCTGTGGCCTTTTGTCATCCTGGACTACTGGTGTATTATTGCAGCATATGGATTTTAGGATATTGGGGTCTGCCAGTAGCCCAGTCAACCTCTAAATCTCATCAATAGTTAGTTAGTTTAATAACAGGCAGTTTGCTATTTACTAATTGCACCCATTGCTGGACAGTGGGTGGCTGAGGGCTTATCCACTTCATCACCAGCAGTTTTATTTAGCATAGAAATACAGCGCTCTAAGTAAAGTTCTAGTTTTGTTCAAAGGACCTATATCATCTATTAGGGCTAGCAAACATACTTCTGGAGTTAAGACTCTAAGCAGCAGAATTTGATCATTGAACCAGTGGTTATGTACAATGGGGCATGCTCCATAGCAAGTGGAAAAACCCAGCATCAGGGGATTGATATTTAGGGCATGTGGCAGTAGGATTTTTATAGCTTTTCGCCTCATTGGAGTGATGTATGTCCTACACAATATCCTGAACTGCACTGTTCTGTCTCTAGTAGAGACTAGATAGTTATATCTAATGCTTGTTACCTCGTCCCACATACTATCATCAAGATGAGGTAGGTCCTCAACCCACTATCTCATTGCCTTGTGCCTAGGGAGTCCCTAAGATGGGGAGTAATGCTTTGTAGAGATCAGACACTAGTTTTTTGGGATTAGGGTCCCATAGTCTTTCATAGGATGAAACATTGGTAGTAACCACCTGGTTTCATAACTTTTTAGCATTCCTCCCATTGTCTTTGTTTCACAAGTCATATAAATTATTGTTTAAATGCAGGTAAACTCAAAATTAAAGTTTTGGCATCTATCAATTAGAAAAGATCTAAAAACGTTGCACAAAAAAATGGGACTCTACAGCCTGGTGAGCTTCATTGGGTTATGTATTTTCAGACTCATTTTTACAGTGTTTTTTGAACAACCAGATTTTTTTTCCAGTGCTCCTTCTGTTTTCAGGAACTCCATTTGTGTGCTAAGTGCTAAGGTGCATACTACCTTCATGCTGCCACTCACATAGTAAGAGTGTCCAAAAGTATGCCTAATTGCTCCCCAGTTCACAGTCTACACATGTTCTACATGTGTAAAATTAATATTGCACTGGGAACAGCCAGGTAACTGATCCCACACAATTTATTGAAACAGCACCCTCTGTTGACCATAATATTAGTATCAATGGAAAAATGCGCCCTCAGCTTTAACATCTCTTACAAGGATAAATAGAAATTATTTTATTGGGCAGCATTGGGTAATAAATGTTCCATATTCTTTGAAATTCATAGTTTTTTTTTCTAAAGTTTCTCAAGTTTTCTCTGATCAATGCAGACACCTTTCTTCATTGATCAGAGACATTTCTTCCTTAACCACAGCCCTGCACTGGAGTTACATTCAGGTCCCTCAGTTTGTGGTTTGAATACCAATGTTATATAAACAATAAAAGTCTTCTGCACCTCAGCCAAATTGACATTCTTATTACAATCCTAATAAAATCCATTTATCTTGGTCAACACCAAGGTGGGCCCTATGATATTCACATTGATTATTTTGTCTTCTTGACATTAAGGTCTCAACTCAACTAAGAAGCTGCATTTGTACCAAACTCACCTCAGTTAATTTTAGTCCAGTCCCACCAAAAAAATAGCACCATCCAAAACTTACATTCGGTGTGTCACTCATTTTTATGCTTCTTGCAAATTAGTTGGTATCAAAGCAATTATTAACGACTTTAGCAATTTTATTGGTTCCCAAGGGACTGCTTGCAAATGCTGATCTACACTTAGATAAACAGATAAACAAATGACAAGTGTGAGCAAATGAGACCCTTGCAAAACAATGTTAGTGTCTGTAGAGGGAAATCAATGGTGCCTTACAAATTGGGACCAGGTTCCACTTTTAATCTCCATTTAACTAGAATTTCGTCTCATTCCCACTGGCTTTAGAGGAGAAGGAAAAGTACAGAAGCAGTTTATTGCAGTTTATTGCCAATAGATTAGCCACAATAGAGCAAGCTATACAACTATATTTATTCTGTAGTATGCTTTACCATACCTGAGTAAACAGCTCTAGAACCTCTCTGTTTGTTTAAGATAGCAGCTGCCATATTAGCTTGGTGTGACATCACATCTGGCCTGAGTTTCCCTGCTCAGTCATAGCTCTGGGCTCAGATTACAGCAGGGAGGGGAGGAGAGAGGAGCAAACTGAGCATACTCAAGCCCTAGCCCTGGAGGTTTAAGCTGAAAACAGCAAGTCTGATACAGAAGCCCATGTGTACACAATAGAAGGAAAGAAATGCTGTGTTTCTTTTGACAGAGGACTCATCAGCATTACTTTCAAGGTTTACTGGTGTATTTATATAGACTTTTCTGATAAAGCTTACTGTAGGGAATCCGACTTACCCTGGTGGTCCAGTGGTGCTTCGGGGACGCCCGCCACGCCGCTCCGTGTCCGGCGCCATCTTGGTTCCTTAAGGGCCGCACGCCTCCTTTTTATTTAAAGGCGCATGGAGCCAAATTTGAATGTATATAAGGCCTATTAAAGCTACAGGACCTTGCCGTTATAGGAATTGTTCCTGGTGCTTTCTGAGCTTTGTGCTACTAGTTATTCTGATTCTTGCTTTGACCCCGGCCTGGCTATTTGACAATCCTGACTTCTGAAATCCTGACCTTTGCCTGATTACCGACTTCAAATCTGCTTAACCGCTCTGATTGACTTCCTGGTTTCACCCTTGCCTGCCTGACTAAGTTTTTTCTCTGACTGCCCCGGCCTGATCTGACTACTCTATTGCCTAACGCCTTGTACTATGATCTTCTGTCCAAAGACTTTGCTCTACAGTTGTGCCCCTCTGCCTATCCAGAACCCTCATCTTGCACCTCTCGTTTAAGTCCAGGTGGCATCCAAATAAGCCGAGGGCTCCTCCCGAGGCCCAAAGGTGGTCACATTACTGGTGAAGCACGAGCTGAGACCAGGGTGCCTGGTGTTTGTTCTGCTGTTGGGTGCCGACCGTTACACTTACTTAATTTTAGCCTTTCTTTCTCCTTTAATGGATGACATCAGCTTTGAGTTGGTATAAATAACGGTGCCCCTCCAGTTCCCCGCTCCTTTGATCTGAAGGTAGGCTCACATAGTGTCAATGGCCTAAATGTGCCCCAAAAACGCACTATGGCCTTCACTGATTATTTTAAATCAAAATTGGACATCTTGTTGCTGCAGGAGAGACATTTCAGTTTCACCTAAATACATGTCAAAATACTACCCCCAAGTATATCTAACAAACTCTCCACAAAAACCAAAGGAGTGGCCATTCTTATTGCAAGACAGGTGAAATTTCAACTTAATTAGAAATATGTAGACCCAGAGGGCCATTTCATTATTATAACAGGACATCTTCAGAATAAGTTGACTATGTTAGCCTCAGTATATGCTCCTAACACCTCCAAACAGACATTTTTTAGAAATTTCTTCAACAAACTCTCAGAAATCTCGGAGGGCAGAGTCATAGTGGGTGGAGATTTTAACACGACAATAAATAACAATGTGGATAGGTCACGGGACATCCTAGAGAAACAGTCAACCGTTAACAGTGACAGACACAAAACACCTTATCCACCACTTGAAAGAGGAGGTGCTGGTGGACGTGTGGAGAGAAAAACACCCGTTAGACAGAGATTATACTCATTATTCCAATGTTCACACCACTTACTCACGCATAGACTTCATCTTCACCAAATCCACATTATTACAATACATCCACTCTGCTAAAATCCATGACATTACCTGGTCAGATCATGGCATAGTGGAAACGCTCTTCCATGGATGGGACAAGGCTAGAGGTGGAGGTAACTGGACACTGAACGAATACCTACTGTTGGATAAGGAGATCTGTATTGAGATAACTAATGGATTTAAAGAATACTTTATGAATAATACTTCAACAGATACTTCCTTGGCCATCAGAGGGATCCTGATTAAACATGCCTCCCAAATTAAAAGAACCAAAACAGAGAAGATTAAACAACTCTCCCAAAAACTACATGATGTAGCCACAGCACACAAAAAAACCCCATCCTCAGACAAATACAGGGAAATACAAAACATAAGAACGCAGCTTATAGACACACTCTCAGACAAGGCAGCCTACGCGATGCGTAGAACTAAATACCAATACTATGAGTATGCAAATAAGCCACATACAATGTTAGCTCGAAAATTGAGAGCCCTTCATTCCACCCAAGCCTTACATGCAATAAGGACCCAAACAGGAAACATAACGAGAGATACAGAACAAATTCTCAATGCATTTAGTAACTTTTACACGGAATTGTATTCTGCAGACAAGGCCCCAGAGGCCAACCTTGCTAGGGAATAAATTATGCTAACTGACTGGACTCCACCCCAACTAACCAAAGACGACCAGGATATGTTAGCCTCACCCATAGCTTTGGAGGAAATAGAAAATGTAATCAAAACCGCTAAATCTTCTAAGGCCCTGGGCCCAGATGGCTATACAGCAAAATATTACAAACAATTTGATAAAATCTTAACCCCACACTTGAAAGACTTTTTTCAATCACTCCTTAACGGCTCACCCTTAACAAAACATATGCAATTGGCGACCATAATAATGCTTCTAAAACCAGGAAAGGATCCTCTAAATTGTGATAGTTACCGACCGATCTCATTAATAAACACTGATATCAAGATATTTGCGAAAATACTGGCCAATAGACTTAATACGTTACTCCCCAAGTTAATCCACATGGACCAGGTGGGGTTTGCACCAGGACGACAGGTGGCTGATGGCATTCGCAAGGCGATTGACTTGATAAGCCTAGCACCAAAAATACCTGCCTCCTTCCTCCTTTTATCCTTAGATGCCCAAAAAGCATTTGATAGGGTAGATTGGAAATATATGTTTGCAGTTCTGGAAAAACTGAAAATACCACCACCATTCCTTACAGGACTCAGACAATTATATGACGCGCCAAGGATGCCCCTTGTCTCCGATAATTTTCGTGTTATCCCAAGAACCCCTGGCCAATGCCATTAGACAAAACCCAGATATCAAAGGATTCTGGGTGGGAGATAAAGAGCACAAAATAAATCTCTTCGCCGATGACATTCTTCTCACATCTCCCCAAACCTCTTTACCCAACCTGCTACACACGTTAGAGCAATTCCGATGAATATCCGGATATACAATCAATACTGCTAAGACACATGCACTCCCTTTAAAAATGCCTAAGTTAGAATTGAAATTACTTCAGGTCAACTTTGATTATGAATGGGAAAATGAAACCTTAGAATACTTGGGAATCACTCTCACCTCTTACCCCAAACTGATAGACACTCAGCATGCGTCTATTATCCAAATATATTGAGATAAAAGGAGGGACGCGCCAAGGATGCCCCCTGTCTCCGATAATTTTCGCGTTATCCCAAGAACCCCTGGCCAACGCCATTAGACAAAACCCAGATATCAAAGGATTCTGGGTGGGAGATAAAGAGCACAAAATAAATCTCTTCGCCGATGACATTCTTCACACTCACATCGTCCCAAACCTCTTTACCCAACCTGCTACACAACTTAGAGCAATTCCGACGAATATCGGGATATGAAATCAATACTGCTAAGACACATGCACTCCCTTTAAAGTTAGAATTGAAATTACTCCAGGTCAACTTTGATTATAAATGGGAAAATGAAACCTTAGAATACTTGGGAATCTACCTGGCATACATTTCACCTCTCTTGATTCGGCAGAGACACTATTGCCAAGACTTCTATACCTATTCAGGACCTTGCCGATAAATTTTCCCGAAAAAACAGCCCTCTCACTTCAAAAAGCAATATCAGACTTTATCTGGGCAGGAAAGAGACCCATAATTAGAGCGACAATCATGACCACAACAAAATCATTAGGAGGACTGGGAGTCCCACATATATATAGGTATTATTTGGCCAGTAGACAAGAGGCCATGATTCACATGCATGCTCCTACAGAGGAACCATGGAAAACAATTGAAGAACACTTCACAGCACCCATGCAATTAGCACATTTATTTTGCATTCCAAGGCAAACAGAGCTGTCCCTAGAGGCCTTTTACCCTCCTCACAACAAGCACTAGACCTATGGGCCATTAGGATGAAATTAAGCACCCGTAACACTAGGCATAGAACTATCTTTTGTAACAAGAGCTTCCCACCAGGATGTAATCCAATTGACTTCAAACCTTGGATAGACGCTAACATTCTCACACTTACAGATTTCCACCCGGACCAAATCACCATACCATTTCAACAATACAAGGAGAAACATGACATCCCCCACTCACAATTTTACCTACAAATTAGACATTATGTTGATAATACAATCAAAATCCAGAATGCTCAAACCATGACCTACTTTGAAACAATTTGTCTCAGCACACTTTATTTCATTACTATACAGCCACCTCTCCTCCGATACCACTGATATACGTCAGCCATACATGACAAAGTGGGAAACAGATTTAGATCTCTCAATAGCAGACAAGTCCTGGTCATATATTTGGGAAACAGCCAAAAAAACATCTGTATGCTTAACCTCCAGCGAAAGAGCATATAAAATCATATTTCATTTGTACTACACCCCCAACACGCATTAGCACATTTAGCGGTAATTGCCAATTGCTTCAGAGGATGTGGGGAACAAGGGTCCTTCCTACACACTTGTTGGTCTTGCGTAGTGGCCCAAGAATTCTGGAAAATGGTAGCTTATCTGCTTTCCGAGGTTCTACACAGCATGGTTCAGGCAACTCCGCACACATTTCTTTTAGGCATGAAAATCCAGCATATAAATTCTAAACCTTCTCACAAATTAGCTACACATATCCTGACAGCAGCAAGATCTCTTCTAGCAGCACATTGGAAAAAAATACAATTGCCGACAATCACTAATAGCCACGGTAAACTGGACCCGAGTGATGGAAACGATCAGAGACAAATTGTTAGATAGGAGCTAAGAAGGGGAGCTGGAGTGGTATCTGTGGACCCAATACCTGGAAGGAATCCAAACTGAATCTAATATTAATGATTCTGGAACTACCTGAGAGATGCAACTGACAAGAGGTTGTCCGGTAATATTATACTAAGCTAAAATAACTATGTCTTCCTTCATATGTCTCCCCCTTCCTTCTTCTTTCCCCCACTTCTTCAGAGATTCCCCCCCTTATTATCTTACTGCCAGCTGCGAGATAATGGCACTGAAATAGAACACCCTGAGAGGTCACTGGAGGTGACCAGTCATATAGGATTATACATACAGTATGATTAGTCATAAAATAACCAGACTAGGATAAGCATGCAGCTGAATACATGTTGTAATTTAATGCTTTTATTATTTGTTATAATGGAAACCAATAAAAAATTTAACTATTAAAAAAAAAAAATAACGGTGGACAATTATAGAGTTGATCAAAATACACATCTTAGAAATATCACCATTTTTAACTTTATAAATTATTCTGCCTGCTTATTTCATAAATGGTGATGGACAGTGTAAAATCAGTAGTAAGGAGAAATAGCTTTATAATTACCATATATATATATATATATATATATATATATATGTGCCCCAAAAGTCTAACTTCTACAAAAGGACATCTTCAAAGTCCACAAAAATGGGCACTGCCTATCCATCATTATACATAGAAAAATTGCCAATGAACACAGAAGCTTAAAAACTAAAAGAAAACAACTAAAAGTTAATGTTAGAGAAAGAGAAATAACAATGTTATTGTAATAAGCGCTTACTGAAAGCTACAGATGTCAAATTCCTTATCATGAATCAAATAGAGAAAGTCACAGTTTACCCAGTGTTCTTCCAGGTTCTGGTGCCAAGTTTACCTGGGCCAAAAATCAATAGTTCCATACAATTTTATTTCCACAAACTGAATTTTATTTCCTCCCATTCTGTGTATAAAAGTCCAATATCTTCTCCAGTTTCTCCATCCCAGCTGAGCATTCAGATATCACTTCTATCCCTGAGGTTTAGGTAAGGGAATGGGTGAGAAACTTGCCTTGGGCTGAACAATGTGCTGGTTGATATGAAAGGTAGATCTATAAAGCAATGTTTTTTGTACATGACTGATATATGTCTAACCTTTATGCTGTTTCACATTGTATCTAGGTACAGTACCTAGTTTTGACTTCATTATCACTTCCAATTGTCTTGCAGGCTGCCTAACCAAACATGTGGAAAGTAATGAGCCTGGTTTTCATTTTTGGATGTGTCTTCCAAGCTGATGCTACTCTCAGTGCTGCTTCTATCAACTGCCTTACGGAAAAAGCAAATGCGGGTAGGAACCTTCATATATGATGCTAAATGATAACCAGGGTGGTATTGTATTCCGTCATATGCCTGCAAAACTGGTCATAGTTTATATAGATCAGAATATTACATGAATTACCTTTCTCTACAATAGCAATCCTAGGGAATGAAGGAACCTAGGATACTGTATGTACACATGACACTACTATGGCTATTTTTTTTTAAATGCCTAATGCCCCAAATGTGACACATGCACAGATCAAAGACAGATAGTAATATTATAAGAAACATTTCATGTTTTAGTTCATACTTTCTCCTTTCCTTTCTTAAAGGGATTCTGTCATGATTTTTATGATGTATTTTTTATTTCTAAATTACACTGTTTTCACTGTAAATAATGCACTCTACAGTATAAAATTTAATTCCTAAATCAGCAAGTGTATTTTTTTTAGTTGTAATATTAGTGTGTAGGCGCCATCTCAGGCCATTTTGCCTGGTCATGTGCTTTCAGAAATGGAACTGCATTCTGCCAGGCTGTTGTTTCTCCTACTCAATGTAACTGAATGGGATCCAGATATTTTCTATTGAGTGCTTTTCTTAGATCTACCAGGCAGCTGGTATCTTGTGTTGGGGAGCTGTTATCTGGTTACCTTCCCAATATTCTGTTGTTAGGCTACTGGGGGGGGGGGGAAGGAAGGGGTGATATCACTCCAACTTGTAGTACAGCAGTAAAGAGTGATTGAAGTTTATCAGAGCACAAGTCACATGACTCGGGACAGCTGGGAAACTGACAATATGTCTAGCCCCATGTCAGATTTCAAAATGAAATATTAAAAAAATCTGTTTGCTCTTTTTAGAAAAAGATTTCAGTGTAGCTCTTTTAACGGATGCTTTTTGGAAAAAAAATGTTTCCCATGACAGTATCCCTTTAAGCTGTACCTCAAGTTGCCATATTTCTTTGTCTTCTAATCCAGACAGTGATGGCAGGGCAGGACAAATGAGGTGGTGGGGAAGGCAATCCTGTTTAGAGGTGAGCGGGATTAATGGGATGGCGAGTAAGGATTGACTCCGTGAGATACTGAGAAGTGAACCAGGCAGTTTTGAACCAGACAGCCCATGTGAAAACTGGACTGGCTGGTTTAAAACCCAGATTGATGGCAACCCTAGCTGCTCTACATCTTATTATAGGCTCAACATTCTTCCCTACTAAAGGCCAATCCTAGTGTCCTCTTTGCCCATATGCGTATCCTTTCTCTATGCAATGTATTGTGTAGTGACAGGGAAAGAAGGACTAACTATGTTTTTTTATCCACAGCCATAAATCAAGTGAATATACTGAGCAGTTTGAATGCTGCTATAAACGGTGTAAACATTCCAGTTATTGGTATCCCTGGTGTGACACAGTAAGTATATATCTGCATGGACTGTATACCTCCCACTTTAATATGTTTGTAGGCTTATATGACTTACTCTGAGGATGTTTCTGTTTAGCTTATTATTCTTGTTATTCTTTGCATATAGTACCTGTAGTCAGTTGTTAGATTGGAAGGAGTCTCTACATAAGGAGTCTTGTAAAGATGTTTAAATGGATACCAGTGTTTTAAAGACAAAATTTGTTGTAAAAACCCTGTTATGAAATTAAGACTTCCATTTTCCTCTCTTGACTGAGTAGTATATGGACAACCACTCAAGGAATGACTTCCTAACTATAGAGTTCTGGAAGAAGTTGACATTCCCACTGCCCTGATCTAGTCTCATTGTCCCATGGGACTCTCGTTTGCACTGTTTGGTTGTTTTTGAAGGATATCACAACTTACTTTACATTTTTGCCAGATGACAGTGTGTGTGCTTAAAAACTTTTCCAGCACTGTAGTTAAAACATCTGCGCAGAGTAAAGTGTGCAAGTGTCATCACTCATATACAAGAGCCCTGTGCGTAAAGACATATTAAATGGGTGAATGTTCTTCTGTCACTTTAAGTCAACAGACATACATTTCAATTTTACTTTTTCTATGTACTTTATGCATATTGGACGAGGTCTTGGTTCATATTCATCAGACAAATGCTCTTTATGTTTTGTCTTTGCAGACTAAAAGTGAATAATTTCAATATACCAAGTGGAACTGTATCCATTGTTTCAAACCCAAATATCCCAGATAAAGTTTCTTTTATTATTCGGTATCAGGCATCTCTGAGTGCTGTTGCAAGGCAAGTGGGTTATCATTTTTTTAACTTTTCTTTTTAAACTTTCAGAAATGGCAGTAAACAGTCCACTTTTCCATTTATTCAAACCACTGGGTGGATGTGCTTAGAAAAGAGTCCTCAGAAAACATACACTTAACATCTTAAATAGAGGAATACTTCAGTAATACAAAGTATATTAAAAGTGGGTACTGGGGTAGGTCTGCCTCTCAGGTAAATAATGCAGATTACCTACCATACTCCTATGGGTCTTTTTATAATACAGATATAAAAATACTTTGAGTGCCTGGCTGTATACTTACAGTATCTCAACCCTTTTTACTCATTAGCTACATTTAAATGTAAAAAAGAGTTGGAGAGCAACACAAGCATGAAAAAGTCCATGGGGATGTCAAATAAGGGCTGTGATTGGCTGTTTGGTAACCCCTATATTTACTGGCAGCCTCTGTTTGGCAGTGCACCTGTTTTTATACAACCAAAACTTGCCTTCAAGCCAGGAATTAAAAATTGAGCACCTGCTTTGAGGCCACTGGGAGCAACATCCAAGGGGTTGGCAGCATGTTGCTCATGAGCTACTGGTTGGGGATCACTGACTTATAGGATTCTGTATGTAAATCAAGCAGCTTATTGGTTACTATGGGTTGTTGCTCCTGGGCAAACGTTGTGCCTTTTATTACATATGTGGGTTATTTAGTGTGTACAGTATATCTACTATAACAGACAGAGGGAGCAGTTATAACATTGAGTGACATATGCTATACAGAGGCAACACAATTCTGCCAACAAGCTGGGGCAATAACCCATCTTTATTTTATATAAGAACATGAATATAATACTTAAATACAGCTATAAACGATAAGCAAAACTAAAACGAGAGCAATACAGGAGCATAATCAAGACCACCTACTTGGGTCATCTGTTTCCCAATAGAGAATCTAATGTTTAAACAGCAATTAAACCTCAAGGACTGTATTGTATTATGTTTTTCTATTTGTAGTGGTTTAGTACCGATTGAAATTCAAGGATCTTTGACAATACAAATAACAACTGAAACTTCTGTGAACAGTAACGGTCTGTTCAACGCAATTTCCACCAAAGTAACTGCCTTTAAAGCTGGCGACCTCACTGTTAGAGCTCTTGGGATAGGCTTAGGCATTAGTGGGTAAGTACGCAAATAATCGTTTAATGCTATTTATATGTTTTGTATCATTTCTTTGTTGTCCTGAATTATTGTTAACTTGTACTTTGTATTAAATAGAATATAAGTTTCTGATCCAAATTCAATAGCATTAGAAAAATCATCTCAGTTGATCTCACCATATTTTCCCATTCAATGAATGGGGTAAAAGTATATTTAGTAATGGGACCTGTTATCCAGAATTCTTGGGGCCTGGGGTTTTCCAGATAATGGATATTTCTGTAATATGGATTTTTGTAAATCACGTAAACATTAAATAAACCCAATAGGCTGGGGCTGTTTCCAGTAAGGATTAATTATATATTAATTTGGATTATGTACAAGGTATTTGGATAAAATGGAGTCTTTAGGAGATGGCCCATATTTTGAGCTTTCTGGATAATGGATCCCATTATATATTTATAATAACAGGGAAATCAGTACTCTCGATTGCCTACTTGTAATCGTATCTCTTAGTTTTCTATTGAGGTCTGACCTAAGTCAAGGGGCCTTGATTTGTGTTTTTTTAGTTTAAGACAGCTTCTTTTCCAAGCATAGATTCAGTTAATCTACGAGACCACAGTCAAGGTTATCCTGCCTGCTAGTGATGGGCGAATTTGGGCCGCTTCGCCAAAAAATTAGCAAATTTCCTGCGAAATTCGCAAAAACTGCAAAAAATTCATAAAACGCCGCGGGTGTCCGTTTTTTGGACCCTGTCGCACATTAGCCGACGAAAATGCGGCAGAGAATTTTCATGACAGTTTCGCGAATTTATTTGCCAGATTGGTGCTTGTCATATTGATTAATTTACCCTCCTATTTCATTTCTAATAATCCTTTTTAATTGGGGATCCTAATTATATTGATATTTATTGCACTTTAGATGGATGAATTACTATGCTAATTGATTGGGATGAACTATATGTATATTAAGTGATGATTAAGTTGAAGTACATTAATTCATAATTGACTGTGGTTTGCTCACTTGATTACTGTTAGAACTGCACTTTATCGTCAGAGCAATTATTGTTGGTTCAATTAGTAAATTTATAAAATATTAAGTTTGCATCAGAATATAAAAGTGCAAACTAATAAAAACATGGAGCAAATGCGATTTCAAATTGAATAAAAAAATCCCTCTAAAACCTCAAATCAACGAATGGATTTACAATTGGAAAAGGACAGCTCCCGTTGACTTCTACATGACCTTGCCAGCCAGGCCTGGGCCTAGGGCGGCAAGATTTTAGGGTTGGAATTCTGGCCAGCCGCAATCCAAGGAGCACTGGGGACCATGCTCCTGTACGCATTATTCCCAGTGCTCTGACAACATGTGCATGCTCACGCGCAGGGGGGGTGGTGGTGCAAAGGTGCCTTGGGGCGCAGACGCCCGAAATCCGGGCCTGTTGCCAGCTTTTAGATGGGGTTGATTTTCTAACAGAGTTTTTTTGTGGTTTTACTTCTTTCTTAATACATTACAATTTTTTCATGGTTCAAAGTAATTGATCTAATACATGTTTTTTTAGCGCAAAAAAGTTTGATTTCGGAAAATTAATTAGCTCCTAAGTTGTGGCAAGCTGTAAATAGACACAATTACCAGAAGATTTGTGTTGGATTGGCATAACTTCCAGCTTGCAGTGTTAATAAGGTTAAATTCACTTGGCACAAGTCAGTAGTGCCTAGTTACTCTACCCATGAGACCCTGATATTACTGCAACATCCAAGCCAGCAAGCACATATTTTGTGTAAGGCATATTTATGAACGCAGCTCATATTGCAAAAACACGGAACTCTTTTTATCAGATTTACAGGCATAAATGCAGACACTCTTCATTGCAACTTGTGCTCCCTGAGGCAATACAGGTTCTAATTAGCGCCTGCCATTCATGTTCAAGTTGCAACAGATGTATCAGTTCTGGCACACACCAAGGCATTAAGGTAGTGTCTAATCCACTTGGCACAAGTTAGTAGCAGATACTGATGCAACCTCTAGTGGAATCTACCACCGTGTACAAGTTTGCTTCCATTATAGTACTTTCCACTTTTGCTTGCATTCTTAAATGAGTCTTTAAATGGGTCTGACCGCCTGAGATTGAGAGTAAGCTGGTGTTTATCTTTGGCGAATGAAACATTACAATGCTCAAGAATCTCCAGGTAGTCTGAAGTGACTTATCTCCCTGTAGTTGGTTATATATGTAATCCGTTTGGATGGACTGGCTAAATTTAAAGTCAACCATAAAATCATATTACTAACATAAAAAACTCTTTAGCCAATATGTCATCCCAAAATTTTGGCAGAAATTAAAGCTGGCAAAAAGCTACAACCACTGTTCGTTAGCCACTTGCTTTAACATTTGTTTTTGTTTTTTTTAGACTTTCTCAAGCAGATGCTGTGATCGGAATTCTTTTTTCTTCCATAATTCAGCAGGTATGGAATGATCTGTGCCATTGTGATTTGCTGAGTGTTGGTGAATGTGTCAGAGTGACTTTTTTCAGCAGGGGGTATATTATCCCTTATAATACATGAGTGATACTCAGAGTTCCCTGTATAACTCAGCCTGCAGCCTTGTGCCTTTATATGGTCACAGAACCCCTCAGTGACTTCTAATATCCTTATCATTTACAGTAGGGGGTATATTATCCCTTATAATACATGCGTGATACTCAGAGTTCCCTGTATAACTCAGCCTGTAGCCTTGTGCCTTTATATGGTCACAGAATCCCTTAGTGACTTCTAATATCCTTATATTTACAGTAGGGGGGTACATTATCCCTTATAATACACGAGTGATACTCACAGTTCCCTGTATAACTCAGCCTGTAGCCTTGTGCCTTTATATGGTCACAGAATCCCTTAGTGACTTCTAATATCCTTATATTTACAGTAGGGGGGTACATTATCCCTTATAATACACGAGTGATACTCAGAGATACCTGTATAACTCAGCCTGTAGCCTTGTGCTTTTATATGGTCACAGAACCCCTTAGTGACTTTTAATATCCTTATATTTACAGTAGGGGGTACATTATCCCTTATAATACACGAGTGATACTCAGAGTTCCCTGTATAATTCACCCTGCAGCCCTGTGCATTTATATGGTCACAGAACCTCTTAGTGACTTTTAATATCCTTATAATTTACAGTAGGGGGTACATTATCCCTTAAAACACATAATGATACTGCGAGTTCCCTGTATAACTCAGCCTGCAGCCTTGTGCCTTTATATGATGACAAAACCACCCCTCATAGAGTTTTATATCCTTAAATTTACTTATAATTTACAGCAGGGGGGTACATTATCCCTTTTAATACATGAGTGATACTCAGAGTTCCTTGTATAACTCAGCCTGCAGCCTTGTGCCTTTATATGGTCACAGAACCACCCCTCATAGGGGTATATTTATCAAAGAGTGACGTTAATAGTGAAGTTCCGCCTCTAGAGTGAAATTCTGCCACTTTCCATTCATTTCTAAGGGATTATTAAAGGCGTATTTATCAAAGGGTGAACTTTCACTTTCACCCATTGATAAATATGCCTTTCAAAATCCCATAGAAATGAATTGTGAGCTGCGGAACTTCACTCTTTGATAAATTTACCCCATATAGTTTTATATGCTTATATCCATTATCCCTTATTATACATGAGTGATACTCAGAGTTCCCTGTATAACTCAGCCTGCAGCCTTGTGCCTTTAATAGGAAACATAACTCCTTAGTAACGTCTAATATCCTTATAATTTACAGTAGATGCATTAGACCTAATTTATGTTTAGTTTGCATTTTACAAAATACATCAACTTGCAAACTGAGATATTGTTTTGTATACTACAAACAATATATTTTGCCATAAGTTCATTGAAACATTATTAGTTATTCCTTAAAATTGATGAAAATTTGCTTTTTTTTTTGCAGGTGACTCCTGTAATTCAACCAAATTTGGTTGGAATATTGCTAGATGCCATAAATAATCCCGGTAATAATAACATAAGTATCATATGTTATAATTTTTTAATGTTAAGACATTCTTATATGATAAGTGGTACCGTATGAATGGATATAACCCTACTTTTTACTGACCAAAAATGCTTCCTCGCATTTGTGAGCCCAATATTTTAGCAATGTTGACGACAATCTTTCATGCCAATCTGTTATTGGAAACCCCAGCAATAGTTCAATACCCATTGCACTTCCACATCAAACCAGGCCAATGCGTACAGATAATCTAATGTAAAGGGGAACTATCATAACATTTAAGTACAATTTAATATGAGCATGGAAATAAGGAACTTTCTAAATACAATCAATTACAAAATTCTGTACTGTTTCATTAACATTCATTAATATCCCCTCTCACCAATTTGTCTCTCTTTATGCAGGAGCCAGAGTCAGATTATGATTGGCAGGTCAAATACATTTGTGTGTAACAACTGGCTTCAACACAAAGCCTGTGTTTAGAGAGACAGATTGCTGCGACAGAAATAGTAAAGAGTAACATAGACTCACCTCTGAAGGAGGGGACAGGGCAGGAGTGAACCTATACTGTAAATGAATGGTAGCAGCTAGGTTGAAGAGGGTTAGGACACCCATTTGTGACAGACTAAAACAAATAGTGGCTGGCCTGAACCTGCCTCCCGTCTTTGACTTACTAAAAAAATGAGTAGCTGGCCTGAACCTACCCAACTTCCCTTTGCAGCCTTTTAATGTCTCTATTTGCCCATTTTATTGCCACCTTACTAGGTTTTTACCTTCCTTCTTCTCGTGTTCCTCCTGCTTCACCATATGACACAGAATAACATGCTGACTCTCCCAGAAACATCTTTACATATTGCTGTAAATAGAATTATTGCATTTTGGAGTCATTACAACATGTTAACTCCGACTTTTCTTCTACACAGATGGCTGCCTCCCAAATCTAGGGTTGAACTGAAAAATGAAGGCTCCTCTGACTCTGTATGAAGTGAGAATAAGCCTCGGGGTGAATATTTACTTTCCATCGGCTGATCTGTTTAGGTAGTGGGTAGTTGGGTCTATGTCAGCGTTGTTTTCTGATTATCATGCAGATTTCACATAAATAAAATCTTGCAATGCATTGCAATATCGCCTTGTTACTTGTTCTTGTATTGGAGGGGGAATATTTGGTGATACCAAACATAACAGCTTATATTTATACAAAACACATCTCCACCTGCTCAGTAGTATTTTATCTGCCCCATTGATAAACATAAAAAGAATAAAAGAAAGATAAGAATATTGTTCCCACAAAATCTCTGCTCAGTTGGCAAAGGAAATTTAAACTATAAGGGCGTGTTAGTATACCATTGCCAAGAGTCTCTGGACACCTGCCTGTCCAACATCCCAAATCAAGGGCAGTCACTGCCATTGCTGCTATAGCAGCCTTTACTGATCTGGGGATTCTTTCCACTAGATGTTTGAACATTGTTGGCGGTATTGCATTCAGCCACATTAGCATTAATGAGATATGACACTGCTGTTGGGTGATCAAGCCTGGCATACAGTTGGCATTCCACTTCATCCCACAAGTGTTTCTTGGCTTAAGATGGTCAAGTTCTTCTACTCCCATCTCAGCAATTACATTGTGTACTGACCTAGCTTTGAGCTAAAATAACACTCGCATAAATGTTAGAATTTGCGGACGGCTCTCCTCTACCTGATCTGCAGCAGTTTGCCCCCATTCAAATCTTCCCATTTTTTTTTTACTTGTTGAAGAAAAGCAGAGCAGCACAAGGGCACCATCCTACATTGCCGAATGTTCTGCTGAAAGAGTTGCAGGGAATGTGCAGTTGTACACATGGACAGATTGGCTTCAATGACACATGCTCTATGTCAGCGATTGCTGATAGTATTCAGTGGGCAGGATGTACCCCACATTTCAAGCTAACAATCTCAATGGAAATATGCATAAATAGCTAGTAAAAAAAGAATGTACAGTTCTAGAACTAGGACAATTATAGTCTACCCTAACCTACTAAATAACATTAATGAATAAGGATTTTTGATTCATTGTTGCTTTATAGCTGGATCTTAAGATGGACATACTCCAGCTGAGGTTACCAAACAAGTGGACCTTTGCCAGTTTTTCCACCCACACACTTGGCCAGATCAGGCTCATCTGCTTGTTTGGCAACTGGGCTAAAGATCAAATTGTTTTGCAGGCCTATGGAGATCTGTCAGGAGAGGACCACATCAAAATGCTAACCCAAACATCATCTGATGGAATTTTATAACCTACCTGGAAGATTTTTAGACATAAGTCATGCTGAGGGGCCTTTGGAAAGTGCATGAGCCAATAAGCTGCTCGGTCTCGAGAGGCGACATCTCTTTATGGCCTTCCTTTAACAGTCTAGTTTTGCTAAGCAGAATATAGTTTGTTGATAACAGTTAGGTAAGCGTGTCATTGATATATGTTTTATCTTTGTTTTAAAAGGGATATATAAATATAAACGTATTCCTACAGCAACATTGCAACATCAGCCACATATTTACTTAGTTTCACATCACATACTTATGTTAGACTTAATCTTTTGTTTAAATGGTCACTGCTTAGCTGTAGGGTGAAAAAGCCTCTGAAGATATATTTTTTCCAAAGAAATAGGAAAAAGAATGCATTAACTTCAAAATAGCTGCTCTCAGAATCAGCATCCGGTTAAAATTTCAAATGTTAGCACCACAAAGAGCGGATTTCACAAAAGTGCCTGTCGCCAAAATTTTTTATTTCTCCTTTGTCGTAATGCTCCTATTCTTTAAATTTGTTGTGTAGACGGTACAAATATGTCATTATTTGTGCCATGAAAGTGTTGTGCGTGCTCAAAATTCTTCTCTCTAGTAATGTAATAATGAAATAATGCAGCAACATCAGTAGTTGTTATCTGCCTGTGTCTTTACATTTTTTCCTGTAGATTTGAGGCACTGAAGCTGTTGGACTCCAGAAGTCAATAACAGGAGAGGATCTAAGCAAAGCTGTGTTCTGAGAGTAATTTGCATGTACTGACCCGGAGATCTGTTCTTAACTAATGCTAACCCTAATACATGGTCTGTCTTATTGTTATCTTTTAATTGCACATGGCTCTGCTTGTCTGACTAAGCATGGGAAAAGTTCTTTCTTTCATTATATACTATGTGGATTTCTGCCTTACATATATCTTATTTTAAATGAGAGAGGATTTCATTCATTTATTCTGTAGAGAACCATTAAGATATTTAGCCCATTTATCAAGGTATCATTGTACTCTATGCAGCTTAACTGTTATTTGGTATGTAAAGATGAGCCCTATGGCTGCCCCCATGGCTACATTGTGGCTTATTTATATAGACCAGTGATCCCCAACCAGTAGCTCATGAGCAACATGTTTCTCACCAACCCCTTGGATGTTACTCTCCGTGTCAAAGCAGGTGCTAATTTTTGAATTCCTGGCTTGAAAGCAAGTTTTAATTGCATAAAAACTAAGTAAAGTGCCAAGTAGAGTCTCTTGTAAGCTGTCAGTCCACCCAAGGGACTTTTTCATGCTTGTGTTGCTCTTCAACTCTTTTTACATTTGAATGTGACTCATGGGTAAAAAAGGTTGGGGACCCCTGATATAGACTATAATGCACCCTCTTAATCAGTGAGTAAGTGGTCTTTTTAGCAGTGAAGTACCTTTACACACCGGTTTGAGCGAGCAGTTTAAAACAGTGATAAAATATAATGTTCCCATGACACTGTCTTAAATATTTTGCATTTCAAAGTGAAATATATGTATGCTTAGCATGTTATTACATGCATGTTCACTACTCCTATTGTGTCTTAAATCTATAACTCTATGAGAAATGCCTGCCAAGATTAAATGAATAAATAAAGGTGGGGTATGCCACTTACTAAAAGTCACTAAGCGTAATTCTAAATCCACAACGGTCACTTTTTTTTTATTAAAAGAGCAGAAAAACAGTCCCAGTAAAAAGCTTCACTGAAATATAGCCAATTTTAAAATGTATAATCTATAATTTTGTGGGGGAAAATCCTGAGTTACTGTTTCAAGGCTGTCACACTCTTAAACTTTCCTGCAAGATGATGTTTACGACTGGGAAATAGGCTTTTTGTATAGGAGGTAACAATGAAGTCTGCGGCCAGTCAGTCTTGGAACTAAGGCTAAGATTGTAGACAAATAAAAAGAACATTGTTGGGAACCCTTAGTGGTAAGTGCACTTTGGAAGAAACTCTGAAGAACCTTCCACAATGACTCCCGGGGATGCGTTACAGTTTGGTGACAACAAGCATATCCTGCTGCGTCATAATGTAATTTGCACAAGGAGTCATAGTATCTGCATTTCCCTTCTAATTATCTTTTGCTGTCCCTTCTGTCCAATTGCAGGCCTGATCCCCAAGGATGTTTAGGTTCCTCAAGACTGCCTTAAGGTGGCCATCCATGGGCAGATTAAAGCTGCCGAGATCGCTCCTTTAGACCAATTTGGCATCTTATCAGTCGATCGATCTCAGTCCAAAAATCGGATCAGATATTGATCGGGCAAGTTTGATTTTTTTCTGCGATCCCGGACCGCATAAGCTAGTTGATTTGGTCCTGCGACCTGTCGCACCCATTCACAGCATTGCTATACGATTGTTTGGCCCCAGGGCCGAACTTTCAGTTTCACCCGATATTGTCCAGCCTTTAGTGGGCATATCGTGTTAAGATCCCCTCGTTTGGCGAACTCTCCAAACGAGCGGATCTAATAGTGTATGGCCACCTTAAGAGCAGCATGAATTGGCCCATTAATCATTAGCCCAATGGGTAACCCCTATGACCAAATTCAACGTACAATGAACAATATGATCCACTGACTGCCTCACTTTGGCAAAACCCATTGGCCAGCTAACAAATGCCACAAGATTCCTAATCAAGTTTCTCAGATGGTTCTTGTTTGAGTCCAGAAGGTTGTTTGGTTTGGGTTACTATGGTAGATTCTCACAGAATAATCATCAGGACAGCAAAGAATATCCCTTTTATCTATTGTGGGTGACATGGAAGGCAAAGTTTTGTATGTATGTATATATTATTATTTATATAACCTTATTGAAGGAAGCAGCACTGTATATACAGGACAGTGAATACAATTAAATGATGCCTCAAAACAGCCTAGGCATTAAATATTTCTGCAAAAGTAAATTATGCCATTGTAACACTTTATGTATGTCGATTTCACATGGTAATATTTACCATTTCTCATACCTTATATAAATAAGCATTGCTCGCTGGAATGAATTGTTCAAACAATGAATTGTTCAAACAAGGCGTTTTCTAAAAATAACACTTAATGAACACGGTAAATACAAAGTATCTCAGAGGCAACAGCAGCGACAAAAAGTTGAGTGGGGTCATTTCTAAATTTCCAGGGTGCAAATACTAGAGCACCATGGGGCACAAAATCATTTTCACCCTAACTTGCACACTAGAAACGAGGTCTGAGAATCTGACCTGAAGGCATGAGTGTAGCTAAGGAGTGTTTATTCATGAGAGGATTGACACACTTGCACTCCTGAGAAGTTTGTTGCATTTTTTTATCTGTAAACCAAAGCAGTCACAACAAAGGAAGGGTTGCACATGGCTTGCATGAATTTATCTCCTATACACCGACCTTGTTTTACTGGCAAGGACGGGTATATCCATCTACTACTCTTTTAAAAATCCTCGTCTGGTCAGTAATATATCACTATAATTTAGAAATACATTCTAGTGTTTAGAGTGCAGTGCATATAGTGCATAACTCGCTGATATTCATGACTGGACAACTGGGACATTTTGGTTACACTCTTGACCTTCCCAGGTCTCTGTCTCTCAGTAATGACTCAGTTTGCTTGATCAGTGGTGTAATTACCATGGGCTCTGTTGGCAAAGCCAGCGTGCAATATTAGTTTGGGGGCAGGTGGTGAGTTATGGAGGTTGATTTTGTAAATTTTGTACCTGGATCTATGGGTGTTAAGTCCACCACTGCGCTTGTTCCACCCCAATGCAAAACTTCTGAGGTCCAAGAACCTTACTCGGTTTGAGATTTCTTGAATAAGTCCAGTGAATTCTTTCATAAATGATATGCTGGTATGCATATCATTTATCTCAGCACCTTTGAGCGCCCAAGTATTATTGGATGGAAAAGGCTGGCAAAAACACATTACAAAAATTATCTGCATAAGCATATTTTAGCATGATTTCTCTTCCCTATGATCCCAACCTTTAATAAATCAACCCCAAAAATCAATCTAATATATTTGTTTTCTCTTCCAAATGACTTATTTGTGGCCTAAATTCCAGACTAGTAGCATGAGCAATTGGTTAGCCCAAGACTAGACTAGGTTTGCCAGATTACTTAATAATCAGGGACCTGTCTAGCCCATCTATGAGGTAGCTGGATCATTGTATATAAGTGGGACAGAGCTAACACATTTTATAAAGCTGAGCTCATTAGTTCACAGGCATTGGCAAACCTAGATGATCTTAGAAGCCTTCAATTTTCGGCTGAAAGACCATATGAACTTGATAACAATGTTGGCCTCCTAGCTATGGGTACAACATAAGGACAAATTACCAAAGTTTTTATATAGCCTTGCGTAGTGTATATATATTACTTACTCATTTACAGTAAATTCACAGCATCTCTGTGAAGCAGTATTGGCAGTAGAGCCATATATTCATGACTCACCACATCGTCTTGTGGAAATGTATGCTCATGATCTAGAATTAGAAACTTTACTTGTAATGATCTATTTATTTGATGAATGACTTTGGCAGCGAGTGCAATTTGCAGGCATTACTGTAGGCTTAGTTTTAAAACGCTGCACCCATGAATAATCCTTAAAGCATACACGGTTTTGAGAACAGAGTCTGGTAACTAAACACTATGGGTACCAAGTATATAAATCCAACTCGGCTCTATCTGCAAAAGCAAAGTGCACAGGAAAACTGTGGTTGTCTTGAGAAGGACTAAGAGGTAAGAAATTATAATTTAGGGGAATAGTGATTGTTGGGTCAGTATGGCATTCTATGGTTAAACTACTACTAAGGGCAATATATCTGTGTATAGCGGAACCTAATTTAAGAGGAAAAAACTTACTTTAAAGCTTTACTGGGAGTGCCAAGAATGTTGGAAGATTTAGCTATTGTAGTGGAGAAATGCGTGTAATGTTGTGCTGGGAGATAAACATGCAATATACTACAGTGGTTTTGGTTGCTAAAGGTGTATTGGGATGGACTTGCAACCAGAGGGGTATGAAATGTACTACAGAGGTCTTAAAGCTCAATGAGAGTCCCAAGAATGTTGGAGGACTGAATGCAAATGGACATCGCTGCTTTACATCCTTGTTACAACATGTTTGTTCCCCCTGTTCCTCCCATGACTGCTTAGATCTTGGTCAGTCAAGATGAAGCTGTTTTTGCTGCTACTCTTGTGTGTCCTTCCACTGAACACAACAGCTTGTAAGACTGTTCTGAGAGTGAAGAAAAAAGCAATGGAACATGGTGAGTAAACAGTGAGAGGCCTTAGCATATTACAGTGTTATATATAGACACCCATCCATACTCCCAGTCACCAACGAACTTTCTGGGGATGGACCACTATCTTAAGACTGAAATAGTGGGTCTTTAGAACCTCTACTTTTAAAATCCTGCCTAACATAAACTAGAGGGCCCTTTAAAGCCTATGGCTAAGGTACCACTGCTAAGAATAGCTTTCATTTCTGAATATGATTTCATTCTTCTCTGAATAATAAAGACAAACTAAGATTTAATATAATTAATCCTTATTGGAAGCAAAACTAGCTTATTGGGTTTATTTAATGTTTGCATGATTTTCTGGTAGACTTAAGGTATGAAGATCCAAATTATGGAATAATCCATTATCCAGAAAACCCCAGATCCTGAGCATTATGGATAACAGGTCCCATACCTGTAATATGTTATTATAAAGCAGCAATTTGACACGAATTGGGGAACAGAACTGGTCAGGGCATGGTTTTGGGAAAGGCAATATAGATGTATGCATGTATGTATATTTTTATTAATATAGCGCTACTTGAGGATGAAGCACTGTACAGCAAAACTATGAATTCGTAAAATAAACAGGGGGTTATTACAATAATAAATACAAATAAGTACAAAATACAATATAAATAAATAAATACATAGTTCAGGTAGAATAAGGGTAGGGGAGATTTAGTCGCCTTTGCGACTTTGGGCGACTTCGGAATACGAAGCACCACGTGTACTCTAGCGCAGTCGATTTTTCATTTCAGCCTGTGCAAGACAGAGGGAAGGCGTTTGGGGAGATTGGTCGCCGCAAAGACGAGGCGATTAGTCGCCAGGCGACTAAATCTTCCTGAATCGCCCAGTGTGCCCCTACCCTAAAGATTAATTGCTTAGTGTCAGGGAGACAGAAGGACAGAGGTCCCTGCCCCATAGAGTTTACAATCTAACTAATCTAGATAATTGCTTTTAAATAGTGGGGATTAAACATGCCTATTTTTTTTTGTTTGCTGTGACTTGCAAATAACATTGTTTCTATTGTACAGCCTGCCAATCACACAGATCCAATTTTGAAGGCCATATTAAAAAAATGAGCTTTGCAGATCTTCAAGGAATCCCTGATTTTTTATTTGGCAAAGTACTTTCATTGACTGGGTAAGAATAAAGCAGATATTTAGTTTATCTGGGTATGTGTTATGCATGTACTTATATTAGTTAGGTATAAATAATGTTGGTATTTAAATGAACTGTTTATATGTAATGCTGGTACAAGTGTGGGATCCTTTATCTGGGAACCATTATACAGAAAGCTCCAGATTACAGAAAGGCTGCCTCCCCTAGACTCCATTTTATCCAATAAATGCAAATGATTTACTTTTTCTCTGTAATAATGAAACAGTACCTTGTACTTGATCCAAACTAAGATATAATTAATCCTTTTTTGAAGCAAAACAGCCTATTGGGTTTATTTAATATTTACATGATTTTCTTAAGGTATGAAGATCCAAATTACAGAATGATCAGTTATATTGGAAAACCCTAAGTCCCGAACATTCTGGACAACGGGTCCCATACCTGTATTTAAAATGATTTCCTTCTTCTCTGTTATAATAAAGCTGTCCTTTTTACTTGATCCCGGCTAAGATATAATTAATCCTTATTGGATGCAAAACAATTCTATTGGATTTAATTATTGGTTAAATGATTTTTTAGTAGACTTTGGATCCAAATTACGGAAAGATCCCTTTTCCGGATAACCCTAGGTCCCAAGCATTCTGGAAAAGAGGTCCCATACCTGTACTTGATTGTCTGTGACATTGAGATTTAGAAGTCCAGAACAGGGGGCCATCCAGTATTTTTACCACCTGTTGGGATTGGGTACAGGTTCTACAGCGCGGGAGGGGGGACCCCAAACTTTTTTCCCTGTGTACCACATTCAAATGTAAAAGAGTTGAAAATAATATCATTGTTTTATCACAGAAATCACTGCTTTGGACAGGTGACCAGGAAATGCTATTGCTTGCACCCTGAAGCTTACATTGTAATGGAGCGCAAAGAGTACATCCAACATTCAATCTAAATTCATTTTTCCAGAATAGAGATCTTTGATGTGAAACTCCCTAATATGAAAGTGAACCTTGTGCCAGGTGCTGGTGTTCAAATGTCCCTAGAGACCAGTCTTCATATTAAAGGAAAAATGTAAGTAATTAATGTTAAATCGCAAAGACTAAATCCAGATAACTTACTTGTGAAACAGAAATAAGTTTTCAGGGAAAGACATTGGTTATACCGTGAACCTGGTCAGCGATGAGGCCTTTGACAGAAAGTAAGATCCTCTTAATATTTTCATTGGGAAAAGTAACTTAATTTATTTACCTCTCTGCTGCAAAGCTTTTAATGTAGTCCTTTTCTATGGTCTCTGTGGCTTCTAATAATCTTGAATTTCACTGTACGGGGTGTATGACACTAAGGGGCAGATTTATCAAGGGTCGAAGTGAATTCGAGGGAATTTTCAAAGTAAAATAATTCGAAATCCGAAGTAATTTTTTGGATACTTCGAATAGGATACTACAACTTCGATTTTACTTTAAATTCGTTTCGAAGTAAAAAATAGTTCGAATATTTGACCATTCGATAATCGAAGTACTGTATCTTTAAAAAAACTTTGACTTTAATATTTTGCCAAATTAAACCTGCCGAAGTGCTATGTTAACCTATGGGGACCTTCTACAACCAAGTCTTTACACACCAAAGTAAAATCGTTCGATCCTACGCTAAAATTGTTTGATTTTACTTCAGACGTTCGATGGCCAACTTCGGTGAAAAATCCTTCGACTTCGATATTCAAAGTCAAAGTATTTCAATTCGAGGGTCGAATTTCAAAGTCTTTATCACTTTGAAATTCGACCCTTGATAAATCTGCCCCATATAGTAAGACACAATGATGGTTGTCTTACATATCTATGTCAAAGAAATCAAGATATATGTTTTATTATAAAATAATCAGTTCTGTTTTACTTCCTCTAGACTTTTATTTGCCAATGCTGAGGTAAATGTCGGCTCGGGAATCACAGCCAATGTGTCTGTCACTAAGACATCTACAGGTTTTCCGTTGCTGAAAGTTTCTGCATGCAAGTGTGATATGGGACAAATACAGGTCAATGTTTTAGGACTAAGGTAACAATCTACTTGTTAGTCAGGACCTGATACTGTACATGAATATTATTAATCCTATTTCTAATATGACTTTTTTTTCCTTTTTACATAGTTTAATACCTTCAGCGATCTCTGTAATTCGCAATCACATCCATGCTATGGTCAGCAAGCAAGTAAGTTTGAAGTTGACCTTATTTGTCAATTATTGAAAAGGGAATGCTGAAGGATCCCCAGCCTGTTCTATCACCTTGCCCTGTATAATGTCTGGTACTAGTGATGGGCGTTTTGCTTCGCCAAAAAATTTGCAGATTTCCCACTAAATTCGCGAAACAGAGGAAAATACGCAAAACAGCACCGGCATCTCGTTTTTGACGCTGGCGTCCATTTTTTGGATGAATTTTTGCATCGGTTTCGCAAATTTATTCGCCAGCGATGAATTGCGGGAATTCGCTGCGAATTCGCGCCTGGCGAATAAATTCGCCCATCATTACCTGGTACGCAAGCCCGAGTCTGCTGTCTATTTGACCTTGAATACCTGAGTATAGTTTTATGGTACAGACTGAGGCAGCTTGGTAACATTTTTAATTTTTTGAATTTCTGACAAAGCCAGATCCCTAATAACATCAATTCATTACCAAAATTATACAAAAATATATGCAGTTTCTAAAACAAGCCACTAAATCACACGCTTATTTAGGGACGTGTCCTGGCACTGTCATTTAGGTCGCCATGATGTTACGTCCACAGCCTGCACAATTATGAACCATATTTGACATAAAAAAGGCAGCAACCCAAGTCCATTGCAATAAGAAAACTGAGGATGAAACCGCCCATTTCTCCTAGCTCCCATATCTGACCAGGGCAGGAAAGGAATAACAAGGGAGGGCTCAATGGCGGGCCTAGTGGGGAGGTAACAAGGAGATATCTACATGAAGACCTGTCCAGTTAGAAATCTGAACCAAATGTTTCTTTCCTACCCAGCTCTGTCTCACGGTATCAAATGCTTTTGTGGACGCCAATATGAATTTGGAACTGATGTGTGGTAAGTGACAATGCCAATATCAGTAACTTTTCCGGAGTGAGCCTGTCTGTTAGTTGATGCAGTAAGAATTTTGGGTCAACACGGTAGATGTATGAGGTACACTGAGACCACTTGCTTGCTGGCTTTTTTAACTCTTCTTCAGTCATAGGGAACACCAAGATCAGGGTTTAATAAAAAATATATAACAGGTAGGTAAAGGATCCATTATCTGGAAGGCCCTCTCTCTAATTTTTAAAGATGATTTGCTTTTTCTCTGTATTAATAAAACAGAACCTCCTTGATTCCAACTAAGATATACCGTATAACTCGAGTATAAGCCGTCCCGAGTATAAGCCGAGGTACCTAATTTTACCTCCAAAAACTGGGAAAGCTTATTGACTTGAGTATAAGCCTAGGGTGAGAAATGCAGCAGCTTCTGGTAAGTTTCAATCAAAAAATTGAGGGTTTCTGCTCCCATTGGAGGTGCCGGCGTCTCGTTTTTGGATGCCGGTGACCATTCTTGTACACCGGGCGAATATTCTTGGAGACTATTCTTGGACGCCGGCGACTATTCTTAGGCGCCAGCGACTATTCTCGGCTTATACTCAAGTGTATACATAATCCTTATTGGAGGCAAATAATCCTATTAAGTTTTATTAATGTTTAGGTGATTTTTAGCAGACTTTAGGTATGAAGATCAAAATTATGGAAAGATCCCTTATCTGGAAAATCCCAGGTCCCAAGCATTCTGGATAATAGGTTCCATACCTGTATAAATGCATTCATTTATTAGTGGTGTATCAGCCGATTTGCTTTACGTTCTACTATTTTTTATAGAGTGAGATATTTATTCTCGTGTTCAAAGGTTTTTGTTTTCCATCTATTTTTCCCTTAAATTGATAAGTACATATTTTTCAAGTAACAAACATGTATCCTTTGCATGTATTTATTGATATATATGTGGCAAAAGCTCTGTTACCCGACTCAACCATGGTCGTCTTCATAGACATCAATTAAACAACCCATTATGAAAGGTTTTATTACTTTATTATTAGTGATGGGTGAATAAATTCACCAGACACAAATTCGCAGCGGATTTCCACGTTTCACTGCAAGCGAATTGAAACTGCGGTTACAATTTGCCGATGAAAAATCAATGAAAAAATTGTCGCACGTCAGAATTGGCGCACGCATTAAAATTGTTGTTCATCAAAATTATTCGGACGTCCATTGTCTTTAATGCATTTGGACCAAATAGTCGCATCAAAATTGACGCTGGCATCAAAATTATTTTGACGCCCATTGACTTCAATGCGTTTCGCGAATTTTAACGGCACAGATCACTATTTATTACCTGTGGATGCAGTATATAATTTTTATAGATTTTTTTTATCTATAAATGCAACTGCTCTATTCTAAGTAAAGCAACAATCTGTATAATTATCTTATTTTAATATAGCATTGATATACAGTATTTATGCAGAGTGTTCCAAATATACAAGAAGCCATATTTTTGCACACACCGGCAATAATAGGATTGCTTTCTGTCATATCAACCTGCACACAAACAGGCCCGTATCTGCTTCATAGTTTTTATTGTCTAGATGAGTTCAACTCACTCGCAGTTAACATAATGAGAAATTTTCTGCTTTGTCTCTTTTTTAAAGCAAAGCACTTCAGCAAGAACTTTGAACTCCAGTACAACGTGCCAACCCCTCCAGTGGTGACCAATGAATATGTGGAAATGGATATGTATGTAAGTAAATGGAGCTTCACACTAGGCGCCATTCAATGAGACAAGCCGCAAAACTGTCACTTCGCTCCTATACCCTGTGATAGCCCTGTTGGGGAACCATTGTTGCTACATAGCCTCATTATTGAATTGTTTAAAACACACACAGTAAAAAGTAACAAAATGAAATTCTCAAGATTTCAGAATTAAGATATATTCTACTGTATAAAAAAACATATTAACCAGAATTCGACTAAAATGATTACGTTTTCAGGGTTTTTTTTCTTTAACTTCTTAATACAAAGATGAAATGCCCTAATTACGAATATCTGACATCTCCTAATATAACAATAATGTCTTCTGTTTTGGAAAATTGCTGAAACATTGTAGAAAACACAATTTTCACAGGATTTTCCAGTTTGTGGTGTTAATAATATTAGCATCAGACTAGGTGTCACGGTCGGCACCCAACACCAGAACAAATGCCAAGCACCCTCGGCTCGTGCTTCACCTGTAGTGTGACCACCTTTGGCCTCGGGAGGAGCCCTCAGCTACTTGGATGCCATCAGGACTTAAACGAGAGGTGCAAGGCTAGAGGTTCTGGAGAGGCAGAGGGGCACGACTATTAGCTAGAGTCTTTAGGCCGAAGGTCGTGGTACAAGACGTTAGGCAATAGAGTAGTCAGATCAGGCCGGGTCGGGGCAGGCAGAGAATAAACATAGTCAGGCAGGCAAGGGTCAAACCAGAAAGTCAATCAGAGGGTTAAGCAGAAGAGGTAGTCGGTATTCAGGCAAGGGTCAAGTTCCAGAGGTCAGAATATTCAAAAGCCAGGCAGGGGTCACAACAGGAATTAAAGAGGTTCAAAACAGGTTAGCAAAAGCTCAGAAAGCACCAGGAACAAACTCCTATAACGGGCAATGATCTGCAAGCTAAAATCCCTTTTGTACTGTTTGAATTTCGCGCATCTGCGCGCTGATGTCATCATGCCAGCACGTCCGTGTCTATAAGGAAGATGAGACGCAGGCGCGCGTGCCTTAAGGAGCAGGCACAGTGCAGGAAGAAGAGCTGTACACCCCTAGACCACCAGGGTGAGTTCTTCTCATCACACTAGCTACCCACAAGTTTTAATTATTGGCACAACCAACATGCTTTTGGATGCCTGGAATTATCAGCAACTGGGAAAAAACAATGACTCCAGGCTGCCAATAAACCCATGATTCTCTTGCATTAGAAACACTAGAAAGCTGTGTCCTTGTATCCTTTAATATTAGAAGCAAAGATTCTCATGCTGCACCAAGCCTACATTATTTCTGTTATAATGTATAGCTCCAAACTATATTCTAATGACTGTTACCCTAATTGCAAGATGCCAGATGCAGACTTTCTACATCTTATGTGAAGCTTTTCCATAATTCAGGGTTAAACCTCTCCAAAAATGTGTATACTAGGGGTTTTAACACCTTCAGCTATCTGCAAATGTCTATCAGGAAGTCAATGTTTCTTGCCCATAAATGTATTGCCTTGAAATGGCTTTTTGGGCGATCCCCCCCCCCCCACAGTTGTCATGTGGAAGACTCTCCTAACAGAGCATTTTACTTTGGCCCATCCGGTCTAAAGCCATATGTGTATTCTAGCTTAAATGTCAGCTCAATTCTGCATTCATTTTAATGCTTGCATTCATAAATGAGCCTTCTTATCTCTTCCATCTTCAGAAATATGAATGCCAGGTGACTTCTGAACATTTTTATGTCTATTTGTATAGGACTACTAAAGCATGTCATGTACAGACACAAAAACTAATTGGCCATACGTATTTTTGACACTTGTTGTAGGCACAACAGGACTATTGTTTGGTAAAGGACTTTTGTCTCACAGATACGAATACAAACATTATATTTTTATTAAAAGTTCCCTTTACAGTAAATTCTCTCTGTATTCTCTTCATAGGCACAGTACAAGGTGGAGGAGAAGGTCTTAGAACTTCCAACTGGTGCACAGGGTTTTACTCTTCCTCTTCCAGATGCAAGTGCCCGAGACTCTATGGTCACCATGGGCATGTCCAAGGACTTCTTCATTTCCATATTTACAGCTCTTCATACTTCAGGAAAATTCAGCCTAGATATTCCAACAACAACTGTAAGTGAAATGACTTAAAGCTACAGCAGCCATGACCTTGTATATCAATAACAGTAGTTATTGATATGTTCCTTGCAACCAGATTTGCTGGTCCATAAGCTTTATGATGGTTGCCCAAACACTGTATAGTCAGTTGTTGTGTGGGCCCCAACAACGATCATACTCTGTGCTACCATGTCAATTTGAATAATGTAAAAGAACAAATAGGCTGAATTAATACACATTTCTTATGGTAGTTTCAAGTGGTTCAGGCAAGTTGGTGAGGTCTGATCATGTAAATCAGTAAGTCCAGAAGATGGAAACATTAATTCACATTAATGCACTGTTTAGTCATCTGTAATCTATCTGAACCCTCTTCCTTTGCTCAGAATTCGACCCATTAATGTCATAGGTGCCTGGGACAGTTAGGATTAGGTTGCAACATTTCTATTGTCCAGGCCTGAACTAAAATCAGTCCACAAATAACTATAACTACAAACATATCTACAATGTACATAGTAAAATAAAAAAATATATACAATATATATGTTTAAAACTGTGTTAGTATATGTGTATTTTGTTTCTTTGCAGAGTTCTCTTATTAATGAGCTGAAAACATCCTATCTTGGATCCTATATTCCCGAGGTATGTGTGTTACACTCCTGGAATAGTGAAAATTCTGGTTCTTGCAACAGCATTTTTTTTGTTACCTATATGCTTCCTTGTTATATTAAACTTTATTAGACAGTTATCAACACAGTTTTTGCTCTACATATATATTTTGAGTTAGTTCCTTGTATAAAGCTTTGTAATGGTCTAACAGATTGAGCCCTGTCATAAATAGTTACTAACTTTCCCACAAAGAGATTACTGCTGCCGTCTACTAACTACAATCTGTCCCAAAGGAAATAGTATTTATATTGATTTATTGAAGCCTGTTTGCTGCATCATTGTATTAGGTGTAAGCCTTTACCCTGAGAATTAACTTCCTAAAATTCTTTCAGTGCTACTCCCATGAGGCTGAGCTATAGATCATAGATCGAAATTAATGATTTATCTATCTACAGTTGTTGCATTGAATACATAACAACTGCTATTTTCAAGAAGAAATGACCCAGCACCATCCACTCCAGTAACCTTACCCCATTGACTACAATAGATTGCCTTCTGTCCATACAAGCCATGCACCAAATCCATCATTTTTGTAATTGGATCGGATTTGTGGAAAGGCCACCAAGGCCCGGGCCAGGATTTTAGTGGGGGGCATGAAGACCAACACCACCGCATTGGTTCGGAAAATCTGGGGCTGAGCATGAGATACAATAGTTTTTTAAATGTCCTATGCGCCAATCCCCAGTGCTCCCAATCTAATGATGAAAATTTGTGCCTGTGCACAAAGGAAGAGGAGGGGACAGGGGTGACAAACAGCAGTGGGTATAGGGGCGGCCACTGTGTAAATTCGGCCCTGATTGGATGGATATTGAATCCTTTACAATTCATCTCAAACCAGAACCAAACCGGCATATTCAGATGTCAGCTCATTCAATAATAAACATTTGTAACCTGCAATTGTCTAGGACAAGAGTTCCAATGCAGAAGGTTCTGGGATACAGCTACATTTTTAATTAAAAATCTGTACTGGTATAGGATCTGTTATCCGGAAATCCATTATCCAGAAAGCTCTGAATGGCCGTCTACTATAGACACATTATAACTGACATTTTTAAAAAGGATTTTTATCTTTCTTTGTAGTAATGAAACAGTACCTTGTACTTGATCCCAGCTAAGAGATAATAAATCCTCATACTGTTTACATTTTTTTTGTAGACTTAAGGTATGGAGATCCAAATTACTGAAAGATCCCTTATCTGGAAACCCCAGGTCCTGAGAATTCTGGATAACAGGTCCCATACCTATATTTGGTTCATTTCTTATTGATAGACTTTGGTCAGTTCTCTTGTCCTCAGTTTAGGAGGGGAAGTGACTCACCTGAGGACAAGATAGATATCCAAGGCTATGGTATAAACCTTTAAATTCATGCATCCAATTTTATCATCTTTGGCTATGAGCGATGTAAGTCCTAATTAAACCTTATATATTCTTCCATGCTATTCATGCAGATCAGTCGGAAATACCGTGAGTCTTTAGCTGTTGGGATAAAGATTTCTCTTAGCCAAACACCACTGGTTACATTCCAGTCTAACCAGCTGATAATTCAATTGACTCCTTCATTGGAACTATATGCTGTGTCACCCAAATCTGGTAAAGAGCACATGCTGACTTTTAGTGTGGTGAGTAATTCTCATTGGTTTTATATTCAAGCTATGTGATTGTACATGTTTTAAGGATGCTATCCATAATATGATAGGACAGATGTGATTTGACCATACCTAGGGTTGGCCAATGATCATTCATAAACAGGTGGACCTGAGGGGGACTGAAAAAGGAGCTGTAGCTTCTCTAACTCGCTTTTCTGCTGCTGACTGCATTTATCAATATATATAAATGAGTTTCTTCTTGCTCTCCTCCCTCTTTGTAGGCGGGCGGTAGCAGAAAAAGCTGCTGAATTTCTCACACTGCATTGACCTCTTTTAGTTAAGGAAAAACTCTAGAAACCATATTTTATATATTTACTAAAGGCAGGATCTACAGCATCACAGAAACATTTGGGCAGCCCAGTGGGTACTATTATACTTGAAAGTTTTTTGAGTTTACTGAACCGTAACATACAATATATATGGTTTATTTTACTTTTATTCTTCTATATACAATATATATATCATGAGAACATACCATATTTTATTGGAAATAAAAGCATCAACAATAGACTGTACCGAAACAGTTCTCCAGTGGATTTATGAAATGTTTCAAATCTGTAGAATGTCTGCTTGACTTTTCTTAGCAATGACAATATGGAGGAGTCAATATAATAGGTAATAATTACTACTAAAGACCAAAGAGTTGGCTCAAGAAATAGAGGAATGAATTTAAATGATCAGGAGAAAGATCCAAGAAAACATTACAAATATGCTTCGCTCAGTGATTGATCCTTGGTCAGTAATAAGGAAAACCAGGGTTGCCCGTGGTACTCTATTCAAATGATTTTCTTGAAAAATTTGGGAGTAGCTTAGTAAAGGGGCATCAGTGGACGGTATCTGTAGGATAGTGGCATGGACTTGATGTTGATTGGTCAGAAGGCAGCATGTGATTGGTCAGATGTATCAGATGAGTATTAAGGTGGCCATATATGTTACAATTACCATCTTTCCTGCAACCAAAAGACAAAAGATCATTTGTTTTAAAACAGACATGTTAGAGCTGAATTGACATATACAGATAGAAAAAATAGAATTCTACCTGTTTCTGATGATTCAGCACTAACAATGGCTGATGCTTAGGTGCCTTCAAAGGCACGCAATCAACATTTTCCGGCTAGCCCGATCGACGAGCCGACCGACATCAAAGTCTTCTGACAATATCATCTTAAATGTTGTCCAATATCATCCTGCCGTACACGCACTGCATACTCTACCAAAATTTGTTATTGGTGCTTCTATGGCCACCTTAGGATAGAGCTTGTGGAGCATTAAGATTAACTACAGATCAAATGCAATCTTGGTGGTGGCATAATATGTTGAATATCTCTTCAGCACCATGAAAAATGGGCATAGATATAGATATAACAATGGGCTGATACTGGATAGAAACTTGTTCATTTTGTTTTTTTGTCTTTTTAACAGGGAGCTACTTTGTCTGCCAAGCTGGACATGAATGCGGATAAACTGAAGATCTCAGTTTCCATGCAAAAGTAGGAAATGTATTCTGTCCCTAAATATTTACTTTAAAGAATGGGAAAGTAGTACAACACATTCTTTTTTCCCCGCAGGGAGCTCAGCCTTTCCCTGGCATCTTCCTCCATTGGACAGTGTGGCTGTAGTGTGAGTACACACCTTCTTGATCCATATTTATAATCAGCATAGGCACCCAATGCCCACCAGTCACCTGATCAGAGACACAATATTTTATAGATGGTGATGACCAGCTTTTAAACACATGGTTTCAATATCATTAGATCTCTTTTTCTACAAGTTATGACCTTGTGTGGCTTGCTTTTGTGGCCTTACCGCTCTAGCACTTGCATCCTGGGTCAGATGAAAAGATCTCTAAGGACTTCAGAATTTCTATGACACAGCAATGATCAGAACTCCAGGGATCACCATAGATCACTAACAGTCTGCCAACACCTGGTCTAAGAAGACCACAGCAGACATTTCCTAGCACAACCCACATGTGTTACTTTGGTTGAAGTCACATGAACCATTGTCACAATCTTGCCAGGAGGACATTCTTAATGACAATTTACCAACAGTTTGGGTGCAGCGATATAACCCACCCCCTCCAATTACATCATTAAAGGGGAGGGGTAAAAACATTCATTTTAAAGGGGCAGACTTTGTGTTAGGCAGGAGATTTTAAGTCTGGCTCACCACCAGCCTGACATATAGATATGAGTGCAGTGTATTGCTAATGTGTCTATACAGTACATATCAGTGACAGCTGCCATGGATCCTACTCAGACAGGCAGTTCACTTAGGTATTACTGGAGCATGCCTCCTAGCAGACATAATTATGTATACTGTTCTTATGAAGTCTACAGAGAACATTTCTGCTAAAATAATCAGTATGAAACCCACTCATGTATAAATGATCGGACGTGAATTTATGTTCTTTAGAAAGCCACGTAAAGCCATTTTATTCAGAATGTTTGTTTCTTTTTATCTTGCAGTCATCCTCAGTCTCTGGTTACATGCAGACAGTGTTTGAGAAGGCCTACTTGATTCACATCAATGGTGAGCTCTTGCGCTTCTGAATGTTGTCATAAAAAGTACATTATTCCCTATATCATGAATTGTAGTTGGAGATAATCAAATAATAAAAATATTATAATTTAATGTTATAAATATTATATACAGTATAAGTATTTTGGAAGTAGTACAGTTTCTTTTATGGAAATCCTGTTTCCCTTACTTTTATTTCTAGATCTTGCCTGTTTGATTTCCCATTAACAAATTATCTATGGTTTTATTTATGTTACAGAGGTGCTTAGCGTAGGGGTGTCACTGCCAACACTGCCTAATATGAATCTCATTCAACCTGTTATTGAGGTTAAGAAGGTAAGTCTTTCTGCAGAAATATAAATTGCTGCACATATACTGCATGCATGAGCTAAAAACTCCGAATCTCCTAAGCGGTATGGGGAAGATTGAAGAGCATTTGGTGTATCTCATGTAACTTGACACAGATGGGGTTAAAGATTAGACATCAATTAGAAGGCAGCAGATAGGGACCTAATAAACTCTGGCTTTTAATAAATGTTTTGCCATCAAGACAGAGGAGGAATTCAAAATGCCACCTTTATAGTGAATATTTGGTGTCCATCTGCTATAAACAAACAACATTAGGCTGTCATGGTAAGACTCATTCTAGTCTATGGGAAGAAACTACTATGAATAGTATTGACCTGAGAGACTCAGACTATGAGATGGTATTTCTACCATACGGAGGTTATCATACCTCAAGTTTGCAATCATTGCTAATAGGTGGTTTTAGCACAAGCTGATTGGAAAACCAACCCCATAAACCTCTTGCCTCCACCCAGTAATGTCTTTAATCTTCTACTTACAGGATTATGCCGTCATGTCATGTGATGTGCAATATACTTAGAGAGCCAAAGATGGAAGATAATCAACAACAGCATCTTGAGTTGCCAGATTATAAGAAAATACTGATTTCTCAGACTCATCAAAGTTTAATAAAACTCTACATGATTTGTTGTAATTTGTTTTGATGGCAGCAAGGCTAGCCCTTATCACATGTATAGAACTCTTTCACTCACCATACCAACCACCCGCCCGATGACTCTCACACACATACCTATTTGAATGTAACTTTTAGTTCAAAAATACATAAATCCATTTCCACCTTAACTGTTTTGTACTGCACCACACACCATGGGGGGAGGCATGTAAGAAAGACAAGTAAACACCTTTTTGTGAACCTACAGGTTTCTCAGCCCTGCTCACTGATCAAGGCGCCACACAGCTGATTTAATAGGTATCTTGGAATAGAGAGAGAGAGTGGAATTTGAATGCAGTATTATGACCTACTCCGTGCAGCTCCATTAATGTTTAAAAAATGAGTGTGGAACAATCCCAGTGATACACAGCGCTAACACACCAGCCAGCTATCACAATCATCATATTGCCGATGAAACTCCAGGGCAGGAGTGTATTCCCTAAAGTCACACAAATGCATAGCAATCAGGCTGCCAGACCAAAGCTTGCTCTAGGCATTAAACTTTTGATATTGGAAATATGCCCCCTATGAGCTCAGTGGATGCAAAGTGATCCAAACCCATATTAATATTTAATCTAGCCTTGCAAAGATATTTTACAATACATTTATGGTGGAAACAGTGCCAGGGACACCTTCCTGAAGTGAACCAGCCCTAGCCTCAACCTCTGCCCAACCTGGCATTGTATTTATTTATATCCCTGCATCTGCTGAGACAAGCATGAGTATAAAAACAAGCACCACCACATCAATAGTGGGGCTAGAAGCAGCATAGAGAGGTTGGGGATTGCCTTAGCAGTTGGCCAGTCATCTGCCCACCACACGCCTATTTCAGGAACTTAGTGACTAATATATACTCATAGAACTTCCTTTTTATAATGGCGGTGTAGATACTACAGTTGTATCATAGTGCCTATTTTATCACTGATTTGAAACGAGTGCTAATGTTTCAGAGTAGCAAATTGCCCCTTCTTTAGAGATTTCTTGCTCTGAAACCTTTCACTGGTCTACAAATAAATCCTTAGTGCCCTTCTTTTAGTATTTTCTAGTTAAATGGTACATTCCTGCAGTAGGGACACACCCATTATTTTAGCAATGAGAGTCCTTTGTAAGTCAACACTAGGACAAATGGACTCAAAAAGCCAATTTCTACAGAGGTAGTTTTTTTTTTACCAGTGACTCCCTGAGTCTCTATGTCTCTGTCCAATGGCAGGAATGCAAGTTTACATTTTTTTTAACTTTTTAATGTCAATAATTTCCAAATAAAAGGACAGTTTACCTGGTGTTGCCATTCCAAGTGCCACTGGCAACAAGAATCTCAGCATATAATGTCAACATCATTAGATTAGAACATATGCTAAGTATTAAAGGCCACATAAATGTCCAGTAGTCACATAAATCTGCATGTGGTCATAAACTGTGAAAGAGAAGGGACCAACCTGCTTTCACTCATAGATCCAATTGTCCCTCACAAGTCATGCCCAATTCACAGCCTCTTCTGTCACTTTGGCGCTAGACCCCTGACCCCTGTGAGACGACAACATTTGTCTCTCTATCAGTGGCAACACCCTCATGGGTGCCCCTACTGTTGTGACTAATGTCCCCTAGCCACCCAACAAACTGAGCTTTTACACCCCACCAGTGGTCTCCATCTCATTTTATTCCTTCCCATATTTTTATTAACTGCATGATCCATAAAACCACATCCCTAACAATTCCAAAGCCAGTAAATTTGGCCTATCTGACTTCCCATTCCTAGCCCTGTCATGGAGAGATAATTCCCCAGTCCCTGGCCCCATTCCACCTGGACAAAATCAAAAGAATGTGCTGCACAAAGTTTTAATTAGCAGAGAGATTGAATAAAAAAGTTTAATAAGCAAAGGAAACAATTAGACATTGTGTCAGGAGTGCTAGGAGCGCTCCGTTTCCAAGCCGCGCTGGGCATGTGACATCAGCATGCTGGAACGGCACAAAAATTTTAATTAAAAGGACGCCAGGGTCATGGGTTCAATGCCTGATTATAGGAATTGCTTCCTGTATTCCTGGGTGTTCCTAAATTTGTTTCTAATTGATTCCTGGGCGCAAATTCACTAAGCGGTGAAGCGCTGAACGCTAGCGTTAATTCGCTAGCATTTGGCATTTTTCGTTACTGCGCAAATTCACTAACGAACGCTGGCGTAGTTTCGCTAGTGTTACTTCGCACCCTTACACCAGGCGAATTTTCGCTAGCGACGTAACTACGCAAATTCACTAACTTGCGCAGTGTACTGAACGCTACCTTTTACGCTAGACTTCCTTCGCCACCTCAGACCTGGCGAAGCGCAATAGAGTAGATAGGGATTGTTTCCAAAAAAGTCCCAAAAAACGCTGGCGTGTTTTCTACATGATGGGTGATAGGCTGAAAAAGATCGAAAATATTTTTGGGGCTCCCCTCCTTCCCCCCTACATTTCCTGACTCATGGCAACTTACCTAGACAGCGGGCACATGTGTAGGGCAAATTAAAATTTTTATTTGCTGATGTGAAGGTTTTCTAGGCATTTGTAGTGCTAATACGTGTTCCTCCATTGAAATTTGAATTTGGCGCCGTATGCAAATGAAACATCGCTAGCGAAACTTCGCTTGGCGAATTAACGCTAGCGCAAGTTCGAAAACTTACGCTACCCCTGTGCGCAACTTCGGATTTTAGTGAATTTGCGGAGCGCTGGCGAAAATACGCCTGGCGAAGTTGCGCCTGGCGCAACTTCGAATCTTGGTGAATTTGCCCCCTGGACTTTTGACCTTGCTTGAACTTACTGACTTTGATTCTTTCCGCCTGCCAATTGAACTACTGCCTGAAATCTGACTATGACTACTCCTGATTCTTATTGGTTACCGCGAACTGGAACTTTGCCCTAAGCTTCCTCCTTGGTCCACACTTCTCTACACCTGGAGCCGGTAGGCCCCTGACACATTTTTTTAAAACAAGTTATTAACTAAAAAAACAACTTAAGTCTACCATAAATGACAATTGTACAAATAATGTAAGGAATCATATGCTGCTGTTCATGTGCTTTATTGCAAAAAGCAATAAAATATAAGTTACAAAAAAAAAACTCACTATAACTAGAAATGCAGGTATGAGATTCCTTATGCAGAAACATGTTATATAGAAAGCTCTGAATTAACCTAAGGTCTATACTCATAGGTCCATCATACCTAGTGAAAATAAGTCTAAAGCAACTGGACAATTTGAGTATTATTGAAAACAGTTTACCACTGTTGAGTGGTGAAACGTTTTCAAGATTTCTCAGCCAATCCGGTTTCTATAGAGTTCTCTTCCACTAGATAATGTATATTAAGACACAGATGAAAGAAAACCTTCATAGACAGATCCTATACTTATATTTTAAATTGGAAAATTTGCATTTTGGTGTAGAAAAAAACAGCAGAATTGAAGAAATGTTTCACATATAGTTACATAGTTGCGTTCTGTTGAAAAGGCCAAAGTCCATCAAGTTCAACCCCTACAAATTAACTTTTCAGCAATAACAAATTAACTTTACAGCAATATATCAGGGTTTAGCTTGTCTTTAAAGGGATCCTGTCATCGGAAAACATGTTTTTTTCAAAACGCATCAGTTAATAGTGCTGTTCCAGCAGAATTCTGCACTGAAATCCATTTCTCTAAAGAGAAAACAGATTTTTTTATATTCAATTTTGAAATCTGACATGGGGCTAGACATTTTGTCAATTTCCCAGCTGCCCCATCTCATGTGACTTGTGCCTGCACTTTAGGAGAGAAATGCTTTCTGGCAGGCTGCTGTTTTTCCTTCTCAATGTAACTGAATGTGTCTCAGTGGGACATGGGTTTTTACTATTGAGTGCTGTTCTTAGATGTACCAGGCAGCTGCTATCTTGTGTTAGGGAGCTGTTATCTGGTTACCTTCCCATTGTTCTTTTGTTTGGCTGCTGGGGGGAAAAAGGGAGGGGGTAATATAACTCTAACTTGCAGTACAGCAGTAAAGAGTTGAAGTTTATCAGAGCACAAGTCACATGACTTGGGGCAGCTGGGAAATTGACAATATGTCTAGCCCCATGTCAGATTTCAAAATTGAATATAAAAAAATCTGTTTGCTCTTTTGAGAAATGAGTGCAGAATTCTGCTGGTGCTGCACTATTAACTGATGCATTTTGAAAAAAAATATTTTTTCCCATGATAGTATCCCTTTAACTATCCCTTTCATTGTTATATCCTGCCAATTGGCAAATTACCGCATTGTGTTCCTAACAAGAGCACATACTTTATTTCCTGAGGTTAAGCAAGGAAAGTACTTATCACTGCAGCTTAGTCTTCTTAGCAAATAGATTAGGCTAATCCCTAAAAAAAAATCTACAAGCATTGATAATGTGATTACTCAGCCATTGGCACTCATTTCCAGGATGAAACGTCTAATTTACAGCAGTTAGGAAATTCGATAAGCAATCAGTGCCATTTCAGTAGGGGGAAAATCTACAATGTAGAACCTTACTATCAAGAGAAAATAGAAATTGCTGTAAACATTTTTATTCCCATCACCTAGACCTTCCTAAAATAAATTTACTGTCTTGAAATGTGGATGACTTGTACCTGCATTTTCTGTTAAATAACTACAAGTCAGAGAACCCCTTCTGCAGATTCTAGTCCTGGTGGAACCAGTTATATGGCTTCGCAAAGGGGGACCGCTCCAAGTTCACACACTCCCTATTCGCTGCTCCGATTGGGTGCTCTGTCCGCAGTGTCCCCACTGCTGAAACTCACTTAGACATCAAAAAAGAAGGACGGCACTCCGGTACATGGAATATGCTTTTATTCCAGATTCATACAAGGATCCAACGCCCTACGCGTTTCGGGAATCACTCCCTTAATCATAGGCATACATCTTGAACCAAACAGACAGGTGATATACAAAACGTAGATAGCGGCCCCTGCTGGGCACAATATAGTAATACAGTTAAAACACACGTACTTTATTATTATTATAAAAACAGTCTACTAAAGGTAAAAACCTTGTTTTCCATATAAAACCATACTGTAATCAGAAAAGACAATCCTTGTATAGATGTGTGTAACTTGCTGTAAACCCTGGAGAATGGGTAGCTGGTAATTAATTCATTAATAATTAATAATTGACTACCTGGGGTAAACCTTTGTTCAAATATATAGATAATAGATATACGTATGAATATTTAATTATTTAAACATACAAATATACAAATATATATATGTAGAAGAGTAGAAAAATGAAAATAGAGAATCATCAAAAAAATGTGTAAATAAATGTAAATAAAGTAAAATTTGGGGAAAGTGGGGGGGAATGGGGGAGAAAGCGTGATTATTACTGAATATCACACCAGTTAATGGCCCGAACAGACTAGTATAGATATAACAGATCAGGCCTGGTATTCAGGCCATTGGGTATCCTAGTCTCCAATTTTAAGATCCAGAACGCCTCTCTCAGGTTTAGTGAACGCTCTGCATCTCCACCCCTAAGGGGTAACTTCACTTGTTCAATAACTTTAACCAACAGGTCTCGGATTCCTCTTTTAGAACATAAAGCAAAATGTTTACCCACGGGAGTCCCCTCATCCTTATTCTCAATCGATCTTATGTGTTCCCGTATCCTTTCTTTTAGACTACGGGGGGGTTCGACTCACATATTGCTTATTACAGCTTGAGCATTCCAACAGATACACCACATTCTTGGTATTGCAGTTATAAAAACCATTATTGTGGAACACCCTACCCGTTGCACTAGATCTAAAAGTTGCCCCAGTGGAGATAACCTTGCAAGTTTTGCATATGTTGGCCCCACACCTATAGCTCCCCTTAGTGGACAGCCAATTACCCCTGTGGCTCTCACTTCCTGTAACCACTAAGCTGGGCGCCAGCATTTTCCCTAGAGTGGGTGCTTTCCTCGAGACACATTTTACATTGGTAGCCGATAGGACTCCTGACAATTTTTCATCATTGTACAGCACTGGAAGATATCTTCTAATCACATTACAGATTCTTCCAAATTCCTCGCTGTACTCTGTGATGAAAAATATATCATTACTCTTATTTGTGCTCAATTCCCTATTCGAACTATCAGAAGTATGGGATCTCTTGTTAGTGCGGATTCTACTCGCTTTATCACATGATGTTTTTCTCATCTCCTTGTTATAGCCCCGCCTCAATAGTCTATGTCCCAAAAGCCCTGATTGCTCCTTAAAAGTGTGTCCTTGCTGCAATTTCTCCTATACCTGACAAATTGGCTGTATGGTATACCCCGTATAGTGTGCTTCGGGTGACAACTGTTTGCCCTTAAAATAGTATTCCCCACAGTGGGTTTCCTAAAAATATTGGATTCAATTTTACCTGTGAGTATATCCCCTTCCAGTGTGAGGTCCAGAAAATTGATCTCTAATTTGTTATAGTCAAGTAAAAATTGAAGGTTGTGTCGGTTAGTGTTTAAGTATACGTGAAAGTCATTAATCCGTTCCTCTGGTCCATTCCAAATGAACACAAGGTCGTCTATGTAGCGACCATAATAGATAATGTGCTCACGGTAAGGGTTTTTACATCCATAGACGTTGGACCGCTCCCACCAACCCATGTAGAGGTTGGCATAGGTGGTGGCAAATGATGCCCCCATTGCGGTCCCCCGTCTCTGGAGGTAAAAATCCCTGTCAAAAAAGAAAAAGTTGTGCGTGAGAAGAAAGTATAATAGAGTATAATAAGTGAGGTCCCTTGTGAAATGTTGTGTATCCTCTAAAATTTCCGAAATAGCATGTATACCCAGATCATGTGATATACAGTAGTTGTGTACAATGATTTGACGTCCATAGATATCCATCTATATGTATCCAGCCATGTCAAACCGGACAATCTGTCCAACAGATGTCCTGAGTCCCTAATGTAAGAGTCCAGCCGGGGGACAAGGGGCTTAAGGCATGTGTCGACCCAGTCAGAGAGGCCTTCATTGATTGACCCTATACTCTACTCAACTATGGGCCTACCTTCAGGGGAAGTGCGGGATTTGTGGATTTTCGGGAGGTGGTGGAAGATCGGGACCACTGGCTGGTGTCTGACTAAATAGTCAGTGTCCCGAGGATCCACCACCCCCAGAGACACCCCATGGGTGACCAGCCTCTCAATCACTTTCCTGTATTCAGATTGTGGATTCGAAGGTAATTTGAGATATGTCTCTTGATCATCAAGCTGACTTCTAGCCTCACGTAGGTAGTCAGTGGTGTCCATCACCACACACACCCACCTTTGTCCACCTGCTTAATCGTGATCTCAGTATTTTCTCTAAGTATATTAATAGCTTGCCTCTCCTCCTTGGACACATTTCCAGGATTTCTGCCGGTACTCCTAGCATTTAACTTGGTAAGATCTTTCTCGACGAGGTCCTGGAAAGTGTCCATCGAGGTACACCTGGATTGTAAAGGATAAAACCTTGAGGGCATCTTTTTAACTTTAGGCAGTTTCACCTGGTCCAGCTGCTCCCCCGTGGCCTGAATCTCACCCAAGCTCTCACGCTGCAGCAAGTCCAGAGCTGTAAGACAGCAATGTTCACGAAAAGAAACAAATGTCCCATCGGAATCTAACCCACCTGTTTTAGGATATATCTCGTGTTTGGGGGGGTCAATCCTATCCGTGCCCAACCCATATGAACCAAAGTGTCTACGAAGGGTTAACTTACGTACAAACCTGTTAACATCTAGAAGTGTGTTAAAAAGGCTAAAGTGATGTGTGGGGGCAAAAGACAAACCATTACTCAGGACACGCTCCTGAGATTTAGTCAGTGTCACCGAAGAAATATTGACTACGTTCAAAGGTTCCTGTCCTTCGTCGAATTCAGGCGTAGACCGTATCTTCTTTCCCTGGGACCGCTGCCCACCCCCTCTTCTTGTCTTCTTTCTGTTTGGTTGTTTCGTCTTGCCCACTCCTTCTTTTCCATTTTCTTTCGTTTTGGGAACGGGTCCTGTCCTTGGTAGTTTTTTGTCTTCCTGGAATTATATATGACCTCCAGATCATCCAAGTCTGCTTCTGTAGGGCCCCTCCTAGTAGTGCGTAAAGATGTCATCTCCAGGTCCTCCGTACAAAAGGAGGTCTCACCACCTGAATCACTGGATATACTTGAAAAGGAAACTGACTTGTTCTGACTTTGACCCCCAGATTTATTTTTGTGTCTATATGTGAGAATCGATTTTGGTCTATGCCACATATACACCATATTATTTTCATAGTCTCTCTTGTCCCTTTTCAATTTACGCCTTTTACGGGCTTCACTGATGTCTCAAGCTTTTGTAAATATGCCTTCAACTGAGAATCCAGCCTTTCCAGCTCCGGTGTTTTATCAAGTGACATCAAAAGGAGTTGGGATTCATTGATCTCCTCTCTTGTGTTAAGAAGATCCTGCTTTTTATACTCAATTATTAAACCCATTAATTCTTGATAAGACATTATTCCATTTGTTAGCAAAGTCCACATCATCTTTAGCAAAAGTAGGATTTTTTTTTTATCCTGAGCCCCCTGAGGCTTTATCCTGAGCCTCCATTTAGAGGAGATGTATTTCTCTAAAGTTAAAATGTCCCAACACACCAATAACTCATGTGACATCTGTTTTTAGAGGTTTTTAAATAACATTGGGGCAACATCAGACACATCCTCTTCTAGAACCATGTCCCCCAACATCGATTCATATTTGTTAAATCTACTCACACGGTCTTCCAGCTTCTCCAGGGCACACATCCCTGTTGTCTCCATCGGATTAATAGCACCACCAGCTGCCATATTTTAATGCCAATAAAGTCAATATCAAGGCAGTGTGTGAAACCGCAGCACTAGGGGCGGTGACTAATGTTAAAACCGATATTCAAAAGTTAGGAGCAGCAATTAGAGGAAGTGCAATGCGACATGTAACATAAAAGATATATCTGTAAGTCTGTGACTCACCACTCCGCTGCGTTCAGCATGCAGATAGTCCAACCAAAGTCCCATAAGCTTCCTATAGCCAGCCGTTTAGAGGCAGACAACAGTCAAACACTGGACCGGCGTGACACGCACCTAGGCGTTTCTGTCTTCAGACGCCAAAACCTCATGGCACCAGTTTTCGCGCTTCCGGGACAGACCGCTCCCAGCGCATCCTTGGCACGGTCTGCTGCGGGTTGGCTCCAGGGTTAAAAGCGCCACACCTGTGGGGATAGTTAACAGAGCGCGGCTCCAATATAGTGGACGGCTTACTCACTTCGTAAGGCCCTTGACTGTTAGTCCCTCTCCAGGTTTCTCATGCGCTGTATAGGTTATCCTCTTGCGGGAGGTGAACGAGCTGGTCCTGGGACTAAAATAGTTACTTAGCTTCGCAAAGGGGGACCGCTCCAAGTTCACACACTCCCTATTCGCTGCTCCGATCAGGTGCTCTGTCCGCAGTGTCCCCACTGCTAAAACTCACTTAGACATCAAAAAAGAAGGACGGCACTCCGGTACATGGAATATGATTTTTATTCGATCTTATGTGTTCCTGTATCCTTTCTTTTAGACTATGGGTTGTTCGACCCACATATTGCTTATTACAGCTTGAGCATTCCAACAGATACACCACATACTTGGAACACATAAGATCGATTGAGAATAAGGATGAGGGGACTCCCGTGGGTAAATATTTTGCTTTATGTTCTAAAAGAGGAATCCGAGACCTGTTGGTTAAAGTTATTGAACAAGTGAAGTTACCCCTTAGGGGTGGAGATGCAGAGCGTTCACTAAACCTGAGAGAGGCGTTCTGGATCTTAAAATTGGAGACTAGGATACCCAATGGCCTGAATACCAGGCATGATCTGTTATATCTATACTAGTCTGTTGGGGCCATTAACTGGTGTGATATTCAGTAATAATCACGCTTTCTCCCCCATTCTCCCCCACTTTCCCCAAATTTTACTTTATGTATATTTATTTACAAATTTTTGATGATTCTCTATTTTCATTTTTCTACTCTTTTAAATATATATATTTGTATATTTGTATGTTTAAATATTTAAATATTCATATATCTATTATCTATATATTTGAACAAAGGTTTACCCCAGGTAGTCAATTATTAATTATTAATGAATTAATTACCAGCTACAGCAAAGGAATTCCAACGGCACACAGGACTGTGAGAAATCTTCAAAAATTTATTTCAATGCGGAGTGCGATGCAACGTTTCGGAGAGTAAAACCCCTTTGTCAAGCAAGCATCCTGTGTGCCATTGGAATTCCTTTGCTGTACTCTGTTCTGCCGTGGGGCTGCCGAACCTCTGCCAGTGAGCACCAGGCATATTGCTGTTATCTGTTGGGTGTGCGGGATCCTGCTTTGTTCCTAGCTTCTTAATTACCAGCTACCCATTCTCCAGGGTTTACAGCAAGTTACACACATCTATACAAGGATTGTCTTTTCTGATTACAGTATGGTTTTATATGGAAAACGAGGTTTTTACCTTTGGTTTTTATAATGATAATAAAGTACATGTGTTTTAACTGTATTACTATATTGTGCCCAGCAGGGGCCGCTATCTACGTTTTGTATATAACCTGTCTGTTTGGTTCAGGATGTATGCCTATGATTAAGGGAGTGATTCCCGAAACACGTAGGGCGTTGGATCCTTGTATGAATCTGGAATAAAAGCATATTCCATATACCGGAGTGCCGTCCTTCTTTTTTGATGAACCAGTTATATGTTCTATATAGTGTAGGGTGCAGGTTATTATTTTTTGGTTGCTTTTCTAACACACATCTGTGAAGCGACGTTGAACTGTGAATAGATAATTCCAAACATTTTTTCACAACTAGAATTGGGAAATGACAACTATGCTTATATTTCATAGGTCACAGTTGCTATCTGTATTGCTGCATTCAATAATTACAAATTGGGAAATGTGTGCCAATAAGGTGTCAAGGTCGTTGCCAGTGGCGTAATTAGATATTGCTGGGCCCCACAGCTAATTATTTTTTTAGGCCCCAAAATGTTTAGAGGTTGACTTGTTTAACCAATATTTACTGAAACTGTATATGAATTAGGGCTTTATGGGGCCCCCATACCTCCTGGGCCCCCTGCAGCAGCAAGGTCTGCTTTCTCTATAGTTACGCCCCTGGTCATTGCCAAGTATAAAAATGGATTGTCAGACTGCAGGAATACGAATGCAATATTGCAGAGACCAGAAGCAAGACACGGATGTATCTATTTGTTCTGTTCTGCCATATAGGTGAACAGACCGTTTATTTATAAGTTGAATACATACAGAATTAGTTAATGATTATGCTTTAAGGTGGATTACGGTGGTTTCACACCATAACCAATTAGAAAAGAGTATTCAGTTTCAAAAACAACAGGTATTGAATGACCGTTCACCTAGTCCTGTCTAATGGGATCATCCTTGAACAAAGGTATAATTAAACATGAAATGATTGTTTAGGGTGATAAACAGGATTGGACTTTCCACGGATGTCATGATGACATTGAATATGATAGAATATAGTCTAGTTTAAAGTAGTATACAATTATGTATTCGATCTGGCATATATGAATAATACAGTAATAATACAGTAATGATAACCTTAACAAAGGTATATCGACGACCATTGGTTCTTGACTGGGGCAAACTTATCCAGTGTTTTTGCAATTAGATCTACAGCAGAGTTAATTTTCTCGTTTTTCTCAAACACCATGGTGATTGTACAAAAAGTGGCATTGCAGAGTAGATCAGAAATCTGAATTAAATTGTGTTCTGTACATATGAAAAATAAATACAGTTATTTACATTGGAATAAGCAATCATACTTTCAATAAACATTACTTCAATCTTCAACACTTGGAAGTACAGTACATACACATTAGTATGATATTAGCTGTTGGATCAATGGTGTTGATGAAATTGTGCTTGGCTCATACAACATTCAGGAAAACAATGGCAGCATTAAGTAGGAAGATTTAAGATTAACAGGCTGCAAAACCCAGAGTTAAATAACCATTGCTAAATGAGACTCTGTAGATGCAAGCACGCTGCCTGTGTTTTACCAAGTTGGAGACGGTGAGTAGAAGGGTAAACACTGGGGAGAAATTAGGAAATTATCTAGAAGAGGCCGTTTGGAAATTTTTTTGGCCAAATTTGAAATTTTAGATAGATGATGAAACTGGTTAGGACCACAGTAAATTATTGGATCTTAGAGAGAGAAGTGAGAAGTGTATAGCTAATATATTATTTAAAAAAACATAACGTAGCTTTGCTGATCTAAAGGTGGCAGTAGGGTTATAAATGGTGGTTTTGCTGGTAATTAAGGTCAGATAAGGTTTATTTGTTCAGTTAGGGTAGTGACAGAAGTCCTTGTATTGCACTGTTCTGCTACTGCTAGCAGGCTCAGACATTTAATATACCATTCTGGTGGTGACAGTGTCAGATATTACTGTCCTGGTGGGGTTGATGGGGTCAGAAGAGCAGCACTGTGCTGTCCTAGTGGTAATAGTAGAGTCCATGAATTGATCTGGCTGTATTTATTTTCAGATTGTTATTATTTTTATTTATTATTGTTTCAGATTGCATTATGATTGCCCGTTCAAGGTGGTACATACTGCTCATTTTCAAGTCAAGATCCCAGAGCATACTTCCAATTGCATGGTTGTGCTTTACATAATGGTGAGCAAATTGTCGCATTTTAACTATACCTGCCAGGGAAATTAGTAAATATTCTATACAAGATAGACTTACGTAAATGTTAATTTAATACCTGACCCTGTCCAGTATTACAGAATGATGAGGTTTGTATCCTTATACAACTAATCAATGCTTCTGCTCAACTTACATTCCCAGGCAAGTTGCCACAGACATATTATGTTTTTTGTGCTTTATGAATGATTTGACTCTAATTTAATTGAATCTAAATTACAAAAAAGTGCTATTTGAATGCCAGCTATTGCCAACCCAGCTGCTGCCAGATTTTTATAGTTGGTATGAATTTTTTTTAATTTAGACTCCCTTTTGTTTATCTTCCAGTCTGTCATCCAGTTTTAAATCTTAAAGGACCAGTAACATAATTTTTTTTTTTTAATTTTGTTTCCCTTTAACAACGACAGGGCGCCGATCCATCATTTGGTGCTCGATTTCTCCTCCCTGGCTATCTCCTATAGAAGGCAGGAAGGAGAAATTGAGCGCTGAATAAAGGATCGTCGCTCTGTTGCCATTTCTGAAGAGGAGCACATGTAGAGAATCGGTGTAAAGAACTTACCTGGTGGTCTAGTGGGGGGACGGGAGGGACGCCTGCCGCCCCCTCGACGGGGACGCCCGTCACGTCGCGCTGCTCCCTAGTGCGCGCGCGCGCACTATGATTTAAAGGCGCAGGCGCGCTGACGTCATGACGAGAGGCACCAAATTCAAATGTATTTAAAGGGCATTTCCTCAGTTTATCATTGCCCGTGATAGGATTTGTTCCTAATTCTGTAACCTGTTTGATTCCTGTTTTTGACCCCTGCCTGGCTACTTGACTACTCTGATTTCTGGATTCTGACCCTTGCCTGATTACTGACTACCGCTTCTGATTAACCCTCTGATTGACTTCCTGGTTTGACCCTTGCCTGCCTGATAACGTTTACTCTCTGCCTGCCTCGACCCGGCCTGTCCTGACTACTCCTTTGCCTAAAGTCTTGTACTGCGATCTTCTGTCCAAAGACTTTGTATAACTACAGTCGTGCCCCTTTGCTTGCCAGAACTCTTCGCCTTGCTCCTCTCTAAAAGTCCAGGTGGCATCTGAGTACGCTGAGGGCTCCTCCCGAAGCCAAAGGCGGTCACACTACTGGTGAAGCTGAGCCGAGACCAGGGAGCTTGGCATTAGTTCAGGTTTAGGGTGCCGACTGTGACAATCGGTAAGTAATTTCTTAATAAAAGCTTTGCGAATTTAAAGTTTAAACTGTGTTGGTGTTTTTTTTTTTCATTTAAAGGAAACACATTTTTTTTTTACATTTTTTTATGTTACTAGTCCTTTAATCAAAACAAAAAGAATGCATACAGTTGTAAAAATATTTTGCTTACTGACTGAAAATGCCATTGATACATCATACGGTGAATTCAAATTTCATAATGAAAATCATCTTTAGTAGAGATGGCGCGAACTGTTCGCCGGCGAACTTGTTCGCGCGAACATCGGGTGTTCGCGCTCGCCGGAAGTTCGCGAACGTCGCGCGACGTTCGCCATTTTGGGTTCGCCATTGTTGGCGCTTTTTTTTGCCCTCTCACCCCAGACCAGCAGGTACATGGCAGCCAATCAGGAAGCTCTCCCCTGGACCACTCCCCTTCCCTATAAAAACCGAAGCCCTGCAGCGTTTTTTTCACTCTGCCTGTGTGTGCTGAAGAGATAGTGTAGGGAGAGAGCTGCTGCCTGTTAGTGATTTCAGGGACAGTTGAAAGTTTGCTGGCTAGTAATCGTTTTGATACTGCTCTGTTATTGGAGGGACAGAAGTCTGCAGGGGTTTGAGGGACATTTAAGCTTAGGTAGCTTTGCTGGCTAGTAATCTACCTTCTACTGCAGTGCTCTGTATGTAGCTGCAGTGGGCAGCTGTCCTGCTTCTGATCTCATCTGCTGACTGCTGCAATAACAGTAGTCCTTGTAAGGACTGCTTTTATTTATTTTTTTGTTGTTTTACTACTACTACTACTACTACTACTATAAGAGCCCAGTGCTATTAGTCTAGCAGTGTTGGGGAGTGGGACTGGTGTGCTAATCTGCTGCTCCTAGTAGTTCAGCAGCACCAACTGTAATTTTTTTTTTTAATATTCATTTTTTTTTTATTTTACTTTTTTTTATTTTACTACCGCTGTAGTAGTGTATAAGTTGACCTTTTAGGCATTATTTGCCCTGTAGGCATTTTTTGCCCAGTGTGTTATTCAACCAACAGCCATCTAGCTGTGTGACCTTGTTCACATTCTGTCTAAATATCCATAATATTACCGTCTCCAGAAAAAACACCGGAGTGACTTTTTTCAAGCAGCCATAATAAATTTTACGTAATCCGTATCCATCGCTGTAGTAGTGTATAAGTTGACCTTTTAGGCATTATTTGCCCTGTAGGCATTTTTTGCCCAGTGTGTTATTCAACCAACAGCCATCTAGCTGTGTGACCTTGTTCACATTCTGTCTAAATATCCATAATATTACCGTCTCCAGAAAAAACACCGGAGTGACTTTTTTCAAGCAGCCATAATAAATTTTACGTAATCCGTATCCATCGCTGTAGTAGTGTATAAGTTGACCTTTTAGGCATTATTTGCCCTGTAGGCATTTTTTGCCCAGTGTGTTATTCAACCAACAGCCATCTAGCTGTGTGACCTTGTTCACATTCTGTCTAAATATCCATAATATTACCGTCTCCAGAAAAAACACCGGAGTGACTTTTTTCAAGCAGCCATAATATATTTTACGTAATCCGTATCCACCGCTGTAGTAGTGTATACGTTGATCTTGTGGGCATTATTTGCACAGTGTTTTCTTCAAACCGCCATCTAGCTGTGTGAGCTTGTTCACATTTTGTCTAAATATTGATAATATTATCGTCTCTAGAAAAACCACTTGAGTTACTTTTTTTCAAGCAGCATTCTTATATTTTACGTAATCCGTATCCACCGCTGTGTATACGTTGACCTTGTAGGCATTATTTGCACAGTGTTTTCTTCAAACCGCCATCTAGCTGTGTGAGCTTGTTCACATTTTGTCTAAATATTGATAATATTATCGTCTCTAGAAAAACCACTTGAGTTACTTTTTTTCAAGCAGCATTCTGATATTTTACGTAATCCGTATCCACCGCTGTGTATACGTTGACCTTGTAGGCATTATTTGCACAGTGTTTTCTTCAAACCGCCATCTAGCTGTGTGAGCTTGTTCACATTTTGTCTAAATATTGATAATATTATCGTCTCTAGAAAAACCACTTGAGTTACTTTTTTTCAAGCAGCATTCTTATATTTTACGTAATCCGTATCCACCGCTGTGTATACGTTGACCTTGTAGGCATTATTTGCACAGTGTTTTCTTCAAACCGCCATCTAGCTGTGTGAGCTTGTTCACATTTTGTCTAAATATTGATAATATTATCGTCTCTAGAAAAACCACTTGAGTTACTTTTTTTCAAGCAGCATTCTTATATTTTACGTAATCCGTATCCACCGCTGTGTATACGTTGACCTTGTAGGCATTATTTGCACAGTGTTTTCTTCAAACCGCCATCTAGCTGTGTGTATTATCGTTTCCAGAAAAACCAACTGAGTTTTTGTTGTTGTTGTTTTTTTAAAAATAATGCCAGGCAAAGGCAGGCCGCCACGCAGAGGCCGTGCTAGGGGCCGTGCTGCTATGCAATCCTGTGGCCCTAGCAAATTGCCCAGTTTTAAAAAGCCAATGACCCTGAACTCCCAAAATGCTGAAGAGGTAGTTGACTGGCTTACACAGCACACCCCATCCTCTACCGTTTCTAACTTTACCACAACATCCTCCTCATCCTCCACTGCTATGGCCACCCCACGTAACACTTCCTCCACCACCGGTGCCCCTTCTTCACTGGAGTCAGAGGAGTTATTTTCCCATGAGTTTCTTGAACTGAGTAATGCGCAACCATTATTGGCAGAAGAAGATGAAGGAGATGAGGACGTTACACCAGATTTAATTCTGGCAGAGAACACGACAGAGATGGACATAATGATGAGTGATGAGGAGGAGGTCCCCGCTGCTGCTTCCTTCTGTGATGTGTCAGAAGAAATTGATGCATCTGAGGAGAATGATGATGAGGAGATTGATGTTTTGTGGGTGCCTAGTAGAAGAGAGCAAGAGGAGGGTAGTTCAGATGGAGAGACGGAGAGTCAGAGAGGCAGTAGGAGAATAAGACTTAGAAGAAGCAGGGAGGACAGCCCGCAGGGATCAGTAGGGCAACAACATGTATCGGCACCTGTGTTCAGCCAGCCAACGCACCCGCCATTGCCGCCAATGCCGCCAACTTCTACTGTTACCGCCAGATCGCACACTTCCAAAAAGTCAGCAGTGTGGGATTTTTTTAATGTGTGTGCCTCTGACAAAAGCATTGTAATTTGCAATGAGTGCAGTCAGAAACTGAGCCTTGGTAAGCCCAACAGCCACATAGGTACAACTTCTATGCGAAGGCACATGAGCGGCAAGCACAAAGCACTTTGGGAGCAACACCTCAAAGGCAACAGGCAAACTAAAAGCCACACTCCTTCTGGTCCAGCATCTTACTGCTCTACCTCTGCTCTCCTTGACCCATCTGAACCACCCTCCACTCCGCCTTCCACCTTGACCACCTGTTCCCATTCCCAGTCATCTGCCACCAGCCAAGTTTCTGTGAAGGCCATGTTTGAGCGTAAGAAGCCAATGTCTGACTGTCACCCCCTTGCCCGGCGTCTGACAGCTGGCTTGTCTGCACTCTTAGCCCGCCAGCTTTTACCATACCAGCTGGTGGACTCTGAGGCCTTCCGCAAATTTGTAGCAATTGGGACACCGCAGTGGAAGGTACCCAGCCGCAATTTTTTTTCTAAAAAGGGAATACCACACCTGTACCAACATGTGCAGAGCCAAGTTACCGCATCTCTGTCACTTAGTGTTGGGCCAAAGGTCCATATGACTACTGACGCATGGTCCTCCAAGCATGGTCAGGGCAGGTATGTCACCTACACTGCCCACTGGGTGAACTTGGTAATGGCTGGGAATGGGAAGCAGGGAATGGGTAGCTCAACAACAACAACAACAGTGGAGTTGGTGTCACCGCCACGGATTGCACGCGGTTCTGCCACCACCTCTACTCCTCCATCGCTCTCTACCTCGTCTTCTTCCTCTTCTTCTTCTTACTCTGCTGCTGGGTCCTCCTTCTCCTCCTCCACACCTGTGCACCCCCAGCTCCCCCTAGGCTAGTCGACGTGCCAGGTACGCCGTTGTCACGCTGTCTTGGGGATGACGTGCCTGGAAAGCAAAAACCATACCGGATCTGTACTCCTGTCATCTCTGCAGTCACAGGCCGATCGGTGGCTGACCCCACACCAACTGCAGATCGGAAAAGTGGTGTGTGACAATGGAAGCAATCTGTTGGCAGCGTTGAGACTGGGAAATTTAACACATGTGCCCTGCATGGCACATGTGTTAAATTTAATAGTCCAACGTTTTGTCTCCAAGTACCCAGGATTCCAGGACGTTCTCACCCAGTCCAGAAAGGTGTCGGCCCATTTCAGACGTTCCTACACAGCCATGGCACGCCTTGCTGACATTCAGCAGCGCTACAACATGCCAGTCAGGCGTTTGATTTCTGACAGCCAGACTCGCTGGAATTCAACGCTCCTTATGTTGGAACGTCTGCTGCAACAACAAAGGGCCGTCAACGAGTACCTTTTTGAACTGGGTGGTAGGACTGGATCTGCAGAGCTGGGGATTTTTTTCCCCCGTTACTGGGTGCTTATGCGCGATGCCTGCAGGCTCATGCGACCTTTTGAAGAGGTGACAAATATGGTCAGTCGCACCGAAGGCACCATCAGCGACCTAATACCCTTCGCTTTCTTCCTGGAGCGTGCCGTGCGACGAGTGACAGATGAGGCTGTAGACCAGCGTGACGAGGAGCTGGAAGCGCACGATTTATGGTCGGAATCACCAGAACGAACCCAGGCACCTGCTGCAACGCAGGGAGAGGTGCCAGAAGTGGAGTCAGAGGAGGAAGGTGGCTTTGTGGAGGAGGAGGAGGAGGACCAACAGGAGCAGGCTTCCCAGGGGGCTAGTGGTGACCTTTTGGGGACCCCTGGTCTTGTACGTGGCTGGGGGGAGGAGACCGTGGATGATGCAGTCCTTGATAATGAGGAAGCGGAGATGGATAGCTCTGCATCCAACCTTGTGAGAATGGGGTCTTTCATGCTGTCATGCCTGTTGAAGGACCCCCGTATCAAGAGGCTTAAGGAGAAGGACCTGTACTGGGTCGCAACGCTACTAGACCCTCGGTACAAGCATAAAGTGGCAGAAATGTTACCAACATACCACAAGTCCGAAAAGATGCGGCATTTACAAACCAGCCTGCAAAACATGTTGTACAATGCTTTTAAGGGTGATGTCACTTCAGGAACTCATCAACATTCCAGGGGCAGAGGTGCCAGTAATCCTGCCACGAGCACACCTGCAAGGACAAAGCCCTTTGGCCGGTCTGTAACATCAGACATGCAAATGTTTTTCTGTCCAAGGCAGCGCCACAACCCTTCTGGATCCACCCTCAAAGAACGCCTCGACCGGCAGGTAGCGGACTACCTGGCATTAACTGCAGATATCGACACTCTGAGGAGCGATGAACCCCTGGACTACTGGGTGCGCAGGCTTGATCTGTGGCCAGAGCTGTCACAATTTGCCATGAACCTCTTGTCTTGCCCAGCCTCAAGTGTGCTCTCAGAAAGGACCTTCAGTGCAGCAGGAGGGATTGTAACTGAGAAGAGAACTCGCCTAGGTCACAAAAGTGTCGATTACCTGACCTTTATTAAAATGAATGAGGGGTGGATCTCGGAGGGTTACTGCACGCCGGAAGACTTGTTCTGACTTCTATGCAGCTGTCCTTCTCTTCAAGCCTCATGACTCCACACACAGCTGTCCTTTAGCGTCCTCCTCCCTCCGCCACCGTTACAAACTAGGGTGCAAACCCTACTGGTTTAATTTTTTCTGGCCTCTGTGCTTCAGTGGCTGCAACCAAAAAAACTGGGCAAACAATGTCTACAAGGTCAACGTATGGCGAAAAATGACTATTTTCAGCATTTATATGGCATATTTTTTCTGGCAACTGTGCTTCAGTGGCTGCGTCCAAAAAAATGCATATTTTCTGCATTTATATGGCATAATTTTTCTGGCCTCTGTGCTTCAGTGGCTGCAACCAAAAAAATGCATATTTTCTGCATTTATATGGCATAATTTTTCTGGCCTCTGTGCTTCAGTGGCTGCAACCAAAAAAATGCATATTTTCTGCATTTATATGGCATAATTTTTCTGGCCTCTGTGCTTCAGTGGCTGCAACCAAAAAAATGCATATTTTGTCCATTTATATGGCATAATTTTTCTAGCCTCTGTGCTTCAGTGGCTGCAACCAAAAAAATGCATATTTTCTCCATTTATATGGCATAATTTTTCTGGCCTCTGTGCTTCAGTGGCTGCAACCAAAAAAATTTATATTTTCAGCATTTATATGGCATAATTTTTCTGTCAACTGTGCTTCAGTGGCTGCGACCAAAAAAATGCATATTTTCTGCATTTATATGGCATAATTTTTCTGGCCTCTGTGCTTCAGTGGCTGCAACCAAAAAAATTTATATTTTCAGCATTTATATGGCATATTTTTTCTGGCAACTGTGCTTCAGTGGCTGCAACCAAAAAAACTGGGCAAACAATGTCTACAAGGTCAACGTATGGCGAAAAATTACTATTTTCAGCATTTATATGGCATATTTTTTCTGGCAACTGTGCTTCAGTGGCTGCGTCCAAAAAAACTGGGCAAACAATGTCTACAAGGTCAACGTATGGCGAAAAATGACTATTTTCAGCATTTATATGGCATATTTTTTCTGGCAACTGTGCTTCAGTGGCTGCGTCCAAAAAAACTGGGCAAACAATGCCTACAAGGTCAATGTATGGCAGTTGTTTAAAGAGAACAGTAGATTACTAGCCAGCAAAGCTACCTAAGCTAAAATGTCCCTCAAATCCCTGCAGACTTCTGTCCCTCCAATACAGAGCAGTATCAAGCAGATTACTAGCCAGCAAACTTACTATCATCTGTCCCTGAAATCACTAACAGCTCTCCCCCTACACTATCTCTTCCAAGCACACACAGGCAGATTTTTCAGATACATTTTTGCCCTTGATCCCCCTCTGGCATGCCACTGTCCAGGTCGTTGCACCCTTTAAACAACTTTAAAATCATTTTTCTGGCCAGAAATGTCTTTTTTAGATGTTAAAGTTCGCCTTCTCATTGAAGTCTATGGGGTTCGCGAACCGCTCGCATTTTTGCGCAAGTTCGCGAATATGTTCGCGAACTTTTTTTCCGACGTTCGCTACATCCCTAATCTTTAGGTATCACCCCTGTGCTGTTTCAGTAGTAGAAGTAGAAGTACATAGTGATACAGTAGCTGAGGGTGAAAAAAGAGACGTGCATTTAATTTATACTTCTTATTTGTTCATAATCTGTTCCTGATTCCAAGATGGCAATCGGACCAGTCCCAGGGTCATTACAGCTGGTTAATTGCAGTAGCCTTGTATTTTCTTTAAGCTCTCCAAATGAAGAGCTTGAATCTATCTGCCAGTACATCCAGAGAACTATACCATGTCCCTGCTTTCACTGTAAAAAAAATAAATAAATACAATTCACACCTTAAAATAAAACCTTCTTGCCTCTGAATTAAAGGGATTCCCTCACATCCTCTGAAAGGACCAAGTGGTGAATAAACCATTAGAGAGTTTATTGTATGGTCTCTGTCACGGTCGGCACCCTAAACCAGAACTAATGCCAAGCTCCCTGGTCTCGGCTCGGCTTCACCAATAGTGTGACCGCCTTTGGCTTCGGGAGGAGCCCTCAGCGTACTCAGATGCCACCTGGACTTTTCGAGAGGAGCAAGGCGAGGAGTTCTGGCAAGCAAAGGGGCACGACTGTAGTAAAACAAAGTCTTTGGACAGAAGATCGCAGTACAAGACGTTAGGCAAAGGAGTAGTCAGAACAGGCCGGGTCGAGGCAGGCAGAGAGTAAACGTTATCAGGCAGGCAAGGGTCAAACCAGGAAGTCAATCAGAGGGTAAATCAGAAGCGGTAGTCAGTAATCAGGCAAGGGTCAGAATCCAGAAGTCAGAGTAGTCAAATAGCCAGGCAGGGGTCAAAACAGGAATCAGACAGGTCTCAGAATTAACAAGCTCAAAAGCACCAGGAACTAATCCTATCACGGGCAATGGTAACCTGTGGGAATGCCCTTTAAATACTATTTGAATTTGGCGCATCTCGCGCTGACGTCATCACGTCAGCGCGCCTTTAAATCGGAGTGCGCATGCGCACGCGCGCTAGGAAGCCGGCACCGGAGCAGCGCGGCGTGACGGGCGTCCTTGTCGAGGGGGCGGCAGGCGTCCCTGCCGTCCCCCCACACCATGCCCAGGTAATTTTATTACATTACCCCCCTCTCTAGGGGGGCCACTGGACCCCCAGGTTTACCAGGAAATTTAGAGTGGAATTGCTTCCTGAGGCGGTCGGCCTTGATGTCATCAACTGAGACCCAAGAGTTCTCCTCAGGACCGAAGCCCTTCCACCTGGTAAGATATTGTAACTTACCCCTCACGAGGCAGGAGTCGAGGAACTCTTGGATCTCATACTCAGGCTGACCTTCAACCAACACTGGGGGAGGAACAGACAGAAGACGAGAATCATTGGCAGGCTTCAACAGAGAGACATGGAAAGAATTAGAAATTTTGAAATTAGGAGGTAACGGAAGACGGACAGAAGACGGATTAATTATTGCAATGATGGGGTATGGACCAATGAATCTAGGACCCAGTTTAGGAGAGGGAACCTTCAACTTGATATTCTTTGTTGACAACCATACTAAATCTCCCACCTTGTACTGGGGTGCTTCCCTACGGGATTTGTCAGCAGCTCTTTTCTGAGCTAGGGAAGCTGCGGATAAAGAATTATGAACTTGAGACCAAATTTCGGAAAATTTCAGGATAGAAGAATTGGCAGAGGGTACAGGGGAATTAGAGTCAGAAAAAGAAAACGCTTTGGGGTGCAAACCATAGACAACAAAGAAAGGAGACTCTCCAGAGGAGGAATGGGTAGCATTATTGTATGCAAATTCTGCCCAGGGTAGCAGTTCGGACCATGTGGACTGGTTATCGGACACATAGCATCTGAGATACTGCTCAAGGGACTGGTTCACCCTTTCGGTTTGACCGTTAGTTTGGGGGTGATAGGCAGAGGAAAAAGACAATTCAGTACCCACCAAGGAACAGAAAGCACGCCAAAATCTTGAAACAAACTGAACCCCCCTGTCAGAAACAATATTTACAGGAAAACCATGGAACTTAAAAATATGAGTAATGAATAAGTCAGCCAGGGTTTTAGCAGAAGGGAGATGTGGAAGAGGAATAAAATGAGCCATTTTACTGAACCTATCGACCACCACCCAAATCACTGTCTTACCCTGAGAAGGAGGCAACTCCACAATAAAATCCATGGAAATGTGAGACCATGGTTTTTCTGGGACGGGTAAGGGATTTAATAGACCCTGGGACAGATGATGAGATGACTTAGACCTTTGGCAAACTGGACAGGAATTGACAAATGTTTTAGTATCCTGTTTGAAGGAAGACCACCAGACATGACGGGATAACAGAGAAATGGTTTTTGCAATACCTGGATGACCTGCCACTTTAGAATCATGAACCTCTCTTAACACTTGTTCCCTAAGCTCCTCAGGAACGAACCATTTACCAGATGGGGTATCAGCAGGAGCAGATGACTGTAAAGGGGACAACAAGGAAGAGAGGTCAGACTTCAAGGTCGCAACAATTATTTCCCTGGGAATGATGGGAGTAAACTCGCTAGAGTCAGAGGAAAAGGATTCAAAACTCCTAGAGAGTGCATCCGCCTTGGTATTTTTGGAACCAGGCCGAAAAGTTAACAAGAAATTGAATCTGGAAAAGAATAAAGCCCACCGGGCTTGGCTAGGATTTAGGTGTTTAGCTGATTCAATATACAGTAGGTTTTTATGGTCGGTATAGACCGTCACCAAATGTTTAGCACCTTCTAGAAGATGCCGCCATTCCTCAAAGGCCCACTTGACTGCCAACAATTCCCTGTTAACTATATCATAATTCACCTCTGCGGGTGAAAACTTCCTGGAGAAGAAAGCACAGGGGTGTAACTTGTTGGTAGTCGGGTGCCTTTGAGAAAGAACTGCCCCAGCTCCTACCTCAGAGGCGTCAACCTCCACAATAAAGGGAAGCGCAGTGTCGGGGTGACGAAGGATTGGGGCAGAACTGAATTCCTTTTTGAGGAATTCAAAAGCTTGTACAGCTTCAGGAGGCCAAATGCTGGGGGTCAGCGCCTTTTTTTGTTAACCCAGTGATGGGAGCCACAATAATGGAAAAATTCTTAATAAATTGACGATAGTAATTTGCAAACCCCAGGAACCTTTGGGTAGCACGTAATGATTGGGGTTGGGTCCAATCCAGTACAGCTCTCACCTTGCCTGGATCCATTTCAAGATCCTTACTGGAAATATTAAACCCTAGAAATTGAATGGAAGTAACCTCAAAGGTACATTTTTCCAGTTTTGCATAAAGATTATTCTCCCTGAGTCTGTACAAGACTTGTTGAACATGTTTTCTATGTTCACCCAAATTAGAGGAAAAAATCAAGATATAGTCAAGATAGACCACTATGAATATCTCCAGCAGGTCCCGAAAGATGTCGTTGACAAATTCTTGGAACACGGCGGATGCGTTACAGAGACCAAAGGGCATTACAAGATATTCGTAGTGGCCGTCTCTGGTGTTAAATGCAGTTTTCCACTCATCCCCCTCCCTAATGCGTATGAGATTATAGGCGCCCCTAAGATCTAGCTTAGAATAGATCTTGGCACCCCTAACCTGGTCAAACAATTCAGAAATTAACGGGAGGGGATATCGGTTTTTTATGGTGATCTTATTGAGACCCCTATAATCTATACAGGGGCGTAGACCACCATCCTTTTTCCCAACAAAGAAAAAACCTGCCCCCCACAGGGGAACTAGAAGGCCTAATGAACCCTCTCTCAAGGTTGTCCTTAATATATTCTTTCATTGCCTGGGCCTCCGGCAAGGAAAGAGGGTATGTTCTACCCCGAGGAGGAATAGACCCAGGAATTAGATCTATAGGGCAATCATATTGCCTGTGCGGAGGTAGGGTTTCTGCAGCTTTCTTAGAAAACACGTCAGCATATTCAGCATATGCTGCAGGTAAACCTTCTAAAGAAGTAGTTGCCACCACCTGAGGAATACATGAACCACCACACTTAAGACCCCATTGCAGAATCTTCCCCGATACCCAGTCAATATGAGGATTATGGATCTGGAGCCAAGGTAACCCCAAAATAAGAGGAGAAGACGCACCTTCAATGATAAAAAGGGCTAACTTCTCACTGTGATGGTTATCAGAGCACATGGAAAGAGACATGGACTTTTTAGTTACCAGGCCTGAACCCAAAGGTTTTTTATCAACTGCCAAAATCCTCATAGGAGGAATCAGGGGGATTAAGGGAATACCAAATTTTGCCGCATGCATTGGTAGCATCCAGAAAATTCCCCTCCACCCCTGAATCCACAAAAGCGGACACCCTGACCAAACCCGTAGGCCAGGTGAGTTTAACAGGTATCAAAATCCTAGAGGTAGACTGGGGAGAGGAAACTTCTGCACCCAAATGGAGCTCCCCTTCTCCATTTAGGCTTGGAAGTTTCCCGACATAAATTCAGGAAATTACCCTTTTCCCCACAGTAAATGCAAAGACCAAGGGAACGCCTACGGGCTTTTTCCTCAGAGGTTAGATGGGATATACCCAATTGCATGGGTTCCTCCTGAGGTTGAACCATGGAAGGGTTAGGGGACTTAACATTGGACACCACATTAGAAAAGTTATACTTCACATTGGTAAACCCAGAATGCATAGGAGAACCCCTTTCACCCCTTCTTTCCCTCTGCCTCCTATCTACCTGGATGGCGAGTGACATGAGATCATCCAGGTTGGAGGGTAAAGGGTAATTTACCAAGCTATCTTTGACTGAGTCAGACAGCCCAATACGGAACTGGCTACGAAGCGCCATGTCGTTCCACCCAGTCTCCACTGCCCACCGGCGGAACTCGGTGCAATACACCTCCGCATCCCGTTTCCCCTGGCGCAATTTACGAATCGCGGAGTCGGCAGAAGATGCACGATCCGGGTCATCATAAAGTACAGCCATGGTTTTAAAAAATGAATCAAGGGAAAAACGGGCCGGATCTGAGAGGGGCAATCTGAGAGCCCAAACTTGGGGATCACCCTGTAATAAGGTTATTACGAACCTCACTTTTTCCTCGCCAGTAGTGAATGAATGGGGGAAAAAGCTGAGGTATAATTTACATGCCTCTTGGAAGACAAAAAATTTTGACCTGTCCCCATTGAATTTATCGGGAAACACAATTTTGGGTTCATGGGTTTTGGATACATGGGACGCCGAAGTTCCAGCACCCAGATCCGGATTCATTGTGCCGGCTACTTTTGATCAACCTGCGGTGAGTCGGAGCGGTTTTGCTCTCTCTGTTTTGGATACATTACCCAACGGAGCAGAAGAACCCACAGGAGTGGCCACAGGAGGGGTGACTACTAGAGCTGGAGACTGAACAGAAGCATCCAGTCGACGGGTCAAATTGTGGAAACCTTGCATCAGGTAATCTTGCCTCTGCTCATGTTCTTCCAGGCGCTGTAGCAGCGTGGTAAGTAGCGCTTCAGTGGTGGAAGTAGCAGCGGCAGCTCGACCTTCTTCGTCCATCTTTGGGCCTGTGATAATGTCACGGTCGGCACCCTAAACCAGAACTAATGCCAAGCTCCCTGGTCTCGGCTCGGCTTCACCAGTAGTGTGACCGCCTTTGGCTTCGGGAGGAGCCCTCCGCGTACTCAGATGCCACCTGGACTTTTCGAGAGGAGCAAGGCGAGGAGTTCTGGCAAGCAAAGGGGCACGACTGTAGTAAAACAAAGTCTTTGGACAGAAGATCGCAGTACAAGACGTTAGGCAAAGGAGTAGTCAGAACAGGCCGGGTCGAGGCAGGCAGAGAGTAAACGTTATCAGGCAGGCAAGGGTCAAACCAGGAAGTCAATCAGAGGGTAAATCAGAAGCGGTAGTCAGTTATCAGGCAAGGGTCAGAATCCAGAAGTCAGAGTAGTCAAATAGCCAGGCAGGGGTCAAAACAGGAATCAGACAGGTCTCAGAATTAACAAGCTCAAAAGCACCAGGAACTAATCCTATCACGGGCAATGGTAACCTGTGGGAATGCCCTTTAAATACTATTTGAATTTAGCGCCTCTCGCGCTGACGTCATTACGTCCAGGTAAGCCCAGGTAATTTTATTACAGTCTCCTTATATATTTATATATAGTTATGGTATCTCTCCTCAAGCTCCTCTTCTACATTGAAAAAACCTCAACTTAGTCAGCCTTTCCTCATAACTAAGACCTTCCATTCCCTTTATCAGCTTAGTAAAAAGGGAGCCCTGTAAAAGACATAAAAGAGTAAGAAATCCCAATGAAAGATATATAGTGAATAAAGTACGCTCTGTTGTAAAATATAAGGAGGAGTTTCATGACCATATAAAAATACGAGGCCGAAGGCCGAGTGTTTTTACACAGGTCATGGAACTCCGAGGTAACTTCTAATATCCTCATATTTTGCAACTGTGGGTACTTTATTTATTATAATACACAAATTTCAGTGAGTCTGTAAGAAGGTGATTTGGGTTGTGTGCATGAAAATGTGTATTGTATGTGTAAAGTGAATGTGAGTGTGTTGTACAAAATGTTGAAATGATTGAAAGTGTTAAAAGTAAGTGATTGGAAATGTTAAATGTTTTTGGAGACTGTAATGTGTAAAATGCACCACAAGGTGGCAGTGTTGTCATGCAAATGAATGAGAAAGATTTCATGTGGTGAACAGGGGAAAGGCACATGCACTGCAGTGAGGACAGTACATGACAGGGAAATGTTACAAACACATGTACAGTGAATGTTAAGGGGATGGTTAATTAGGGATAGTATTTAAAGGGTGAAACACAGCCATGGGTGTTCAGTGGATGCTTCTGAAGAAAAGTAGATAGTGACAGGCTACTGTAAAAGTACTAGGTACTATAGATAGTGAGTGGACCACTAGAATGGGTAGCTAAGACCCCAACGAGGAGTAAGTGGCTTAGGAGCCAAGGCTTTGCCAGTGAGGGCTGGAGTGTTAGGGGAACACGAACATCCTGAAGGAGGGGCGCAAGAAAAATCCTATCTGGAGTAGGCCAGAGGGGCATAGTACTTATGCTGGACTGGTAGGACCAGAAGGTGGAAAATTCCTATCCTAAAAGGTCAGCGGTGCACTGCTGTGGTGTCAGCCCGACTGAAGTAGGAAGGTGGTAAGTCGCCTTGGGAAGGGGTGTTCCGATGTTTCCAATAATTTCGTGTGAGGGGTTCGTGGAAGGAAGTGATTGCTCTGCAAGAAAGGGAGTAAGTGAAACCCATGGGACTGTGTATGGACTGTACAAAGTTGATGGATACTGAAAAGCATTATCAATAAAAGTTCTTCATTTTTGTGATTGCACCATCGTGTGGATATCCATCATTACAGAAGGTTGGTTGCCATGGTGACGGCGGGGCATTAACCCTTTACTCCCCTTACATAATTTGGCACTGCGAGCAGGGTAAGGACGTGGATGTGGTGTGTGGAAAAACCCCTGTGAAGATTGGATTTGTTTATTGGGACTGTGAACGTCGCTGTTTCCTGGTCTGGCTGCCTGTAACTGCTGTGACAGGAAGGACGCATGTGAGGCAACGTCCTGGTGCCAGGCAGGAAGTGGGCAAGTAACCTGGGACCCGTCTTCGCGCCACAGGAACAGGAAACAGTAGTGTGGCCATCTTAAAAGTCTAAAGACCGTGCGGTGTGGCGCAGTGCTGTGGTGCCGTGAGATTGGAAGAAGTAGACGCACCTGTTACTATGCAGAGTACCTCCGCAACCGAGATGTCGGATAAACAGCTGGCCGACACCGGCCGTCGGTTCATGTGGACTGGAGTCTTTGCCCAGAAAGTTGGCCGCAACGGAGCAACCGTGATGGTTCCCATGTGTGGGAGCTGCGGCGATGAGGCCCAGTGGTCAGATGTGCGGGCGGCTGGACATTGTTCGGTCTGTACCCGGGATTACTTTACTGGCCCGGTTTACCTCAAAAACCAGTTATCGAAATTCATGAAGGACATCGACCGGCACCTGACAGCATGGGAGGCCTGGCGTCTCACAGTACCTGAAGGTGAGGCGGCACAGATCGCAGGCACAATGGCGGTGATTGGGTCGCTAAGCTCAGATTCAAGCCACGAGGCTCCACCGCCCTATATCGTGGCGGATGGCGGTGTGGAAGCGCCTGCCCCACACCCCACCTCGGCAGCGGGTATGTTGCATAAAGCGTTGCGCACCAACGTCATGCCGTGGCATACTAACAGCAGTCGCAGTACGCTACCGAGTGTCACAATACCCCCAGTGGTGCAGGATTCCATTGAGCGAGTGGATTCCTGGCTGGATCCGCACAGTACCGGAGCATCGGAAGGGGCCCCATGGGAGGAGGAGTGGGAGGCAGACACCCTTGCTGCAAGTACAGAAGGTGCCGCGTCGGTGGCGGCGGTGACCGAGACGGTTAAAGCGGCAGTTCCCGAAGTGGAGCAGCGAGTCTCGCCTCCAGTAAGTGTGCTGTCATTGGGTGTTCGACCCCGCAGCAGTGTGTATCAATCACCACATACACAAATGGTGAACGATGAGAGCACATTTTGGGTACTACCCGGAAAAGCCCAGGAGAAAGAATTTCGGGCTGTGTCCCGGGTTCAAAAGAAAATTAACCTGGAGGTTAGTAAGAAATGGGGATTCTACATGCCGTACGCCCCAGAGTATGTGTTTGATGAGGTGGAAAAGAATTTAGAAAAATGGGTGTGGCAGGATATCCTCTCTTATCTGAAGCTTGATGAGTACAGTTTGGTGCACCCCGACAGCGATACACGGAAGAAGGCAAAGGATCTCTTTGAAGAGACTGTTCCCATGTGGTGGCAAGGGCGCACCGTCATGCGGCACCATGTCCGAAGTGTGACCAAGCACACTCCCGAGCGACACCTCAGTGTCGATGTACCCTTGGAGGGTGGGGGTACTGTTGAAAAACCTCACCCAAGGTATTATATTTCATTTGTTAATACCAAGAACTGGTTTACTCGCATGATCTGAGTTTTTCCGGGTTGGACTGGCTCTTCCTTTAGTTGCTGGACTCATTATGTGACTGTTCCATAGTGGGTTGGAGTTTGCTATTGCCCTAAGGAAAAGGATATAGCGAAGATTACCCAGTCGGGGTAATCGCTTGGACATTCCCAGTTCTGGTTTACCTGTGTGTTTTTCTAAATAATTATTCTCTTAATCACAAATTTTACTGACCTTATGACGGTAATAAGGTTTTACAAATTTTGTTACTAAAATAAGTTATTTCTGCAATCGCAAACTTTGTGTCTGTTTTCATTTTCATGTGTGATTGGTTGTGTGCACGAGGACGTGCTTGATTCAAAAGGTGTCGAGTGTAAGAAGGTGATTTGGGTTGTGTGCATGAAAATGTGTATTGTATGTGTAAAGTGAATGTGAGTGTGTTGTACAAAATGTTGAAATGATTGAAAGTGTTAAAAGTAAGTGATTGGAAATGTTAAATGTTTTTGGAGACTGTAATGTGTAAAATGCACCACAAGGTGGCAGTGTCGTCATGCAAATGAATGAGAAAGATTTCATGTGGTGAACAGGGGAAAGGCACATGCACTGCAGTGAGGACAGTACATGACAGGGAAATGTTACAAACACATGTACAGTGAATGTTAAGGGGATGGTTAATTAGGGATAGTATTTAAAGGGTGAAACACAGTCATGGGTGTTCAGTGGATGCTTCTGAAGAAAAGTAGATAGTGACAGGCTACTGTAAAAGTACTAGGTACTATAGATAGTGAGTGGACCACTAGAATGGGTAGCTAAGACCCCAACGAGGAGTAAGTGGCTTAGGAGCCAAGGCTTTGCCAGTGAGGGCTGGAGTGTTAGGGGGAACACGAACATCCTGAAGGAGGGGCGCAAGAAAAATCCTATCTGGAGTAGGCCAGAGGGGCATAGTACGTATGCCGGACTGGTAGGACCAGAAGGTGAGAAAATTACTATCCTAAAAGGTCAGCGGTGCACTGCTGTGGTGTCAGCCCGACTGAAGTAGGAAGGTGGTAAGTCGCCTTGGGAAGGGGTGTTCCGGTGTTTCCAATAATTTCGTGTGAGGGGTTCGTGGAAGGAAGTGATTGCTCTGCAAGAAAGGGAGTAAGTGAAACCCATGGGACTGTGTATGGACTGTACAAAGTTGATGGATACTGAAAAGCATTATCAATAAAAGTTCTTCATTTTTGTGATTGCACCATCGTGTGGATATCCATCATTACAGAAGGTTGGTTGCCATGGTGACGGCGGGGCATTAACCCTTTACTCCCCTTACAAGTCATGTGACAGAAATGACATCAGAACTCACCGTTTATAAGGATATAATTTACAGGATATTCATGGCTTTTGTTATTATATATATATCTATATATCTATATATCTATATATATATATATATATATATATATATATATATATAGTCAAATTGTTGAACCGGCACTCACCATCAATTAATCAAATCCCGGGTGCTTCTTCAGGAGAAAGCATAGAGATATAGTTAAGAGCACTCACGGGTATTGTGAAAACAGGCTTTTATTGGAGTGTTACAATCTACCCCACATCAACGACGGTTCAGAGAGAACCGAAACGCGTTGATGTGGGGTAGATTGTAACACTCCAATAAAAGCCTGTTTTCACAATACCCGTGAGTGCTCTTAACTATCTCTCTCTCTCTCTCTCTCTCTCTCTCTCTCTCTCTCTCTCTCTCTCTCTCTATATATATATAATTGTACTCTCAGCATATGTTTTGGTTACTTAAAGGACAAGGAAAGGCTAATTCGGTGGTGGTGGTGGTGGGACACCATAAAATCAGTTAAATTGCTAGGTTTTACTTCCTGGGCCAGTATTTATGTCAGTCTATGATCGACCTAATGTAGAACATAGACTTGGGCTTGCACAATAATGCTAGTTTTTCTTTTGCTGTTCCTTACTTTATTATTCATTAAGCACCGCTTTATTAGCACTAGTAAATTATCCAAATTCTTTACAGGGTTTGAGAGCAAGTATTTTATTTTGTTTTATGCAATACTATTTTTTTTTTTTTTTTCAAATTCAAGTTTATTGAAAATGTTTCATTCTAAACAGACAAAAAGATAAGAAAAACATGTAATCCTTTCAAGAAAGAAAGAAGAGAAGAAAGGGCAGGGCATATAGTCAATGCATGCATCTGTGATCTCAGTCAATACTGTATAATGATATCAATAGCAAATCATACATAGTCATTAAATCAAAGTGTCTTCTGCAGGAATAAAAAGGAGAATGTGAAAATCAGTAGAATGAGAAGCAATATTATTTTTTTATTATATTAGCATGTTAGCATATGTAAACCATATAGAAGCAATAAAAGGCATGGGGCACTCTGAGAATCACATGCAGATCAGAACGAATGTTTTCAGTGGAAAAGTAGAAAAAAATCTTTATTTAGACAATCATGTTAAGCTTTACGTGTTTCTTGTGCATCTGACACTTAGTCATAAGCTTCTAAGTGTCAGATGGACACGAAACGCATGAAGCTTAACATGATTGTCTAAAGATTTTTTCTACTTTTTATCTGGTACCTAATCTGCATGTGATTCTAAAGACACTAAGGGGCAGATTTATCAAAGGTCGAATATCGAGTTGATGGGAGTTATTTTAAACTCCCATCAACTCGAAATTCGAATAAAAAAAGACCAACCAAAATTTATTTTAAAAAATCAAATGTTTTGATGGCAAATAGTCAAAGTCGATTTTTTAAACAGACAGTACATGATAAATTTTGATTCGAATTTGGACTATTCGCTAGTCGAAGTACACTAAAATTACCTCGAAATTCGAATTTAAGTATTCAAATTTTCACTTCGACCCTTGATAAATCCTTTGGGGGATGGAATTCTTGCAAACATCAAGCATATCTTTAGCACTTGATTTATAGGAAGAAAGAATTATGTTGCCTCTTAGGAATAAGTAAGGCCTCATCTTGAATATGATGGGTAATGTCAGTAACTGGTTATACATCTCGTAGCACTAGAGAATGTATACTGTAGACAATGGGGACAATATTAATAATGGTGAATGGGCGATTTCAGTTATAAATACATTTACTTTGGGTTTGTTTTCAATAGAAATAATGTATTATTATATAATTATATATTATATATATATTATTATATATTATATATTATATATATATTATATAATGTAATTTAAATAATGTATATGAGAAATACAAAAAAAATTAGAATCTATTAATTATTGGATCTTTTCTGCCAATTTAATTGCCATATTTTAACAGTTTCTCAAAAACTACCAATAGATCAATAGAAAGCGCATCCTTTTAAGAAATGCTCCATATGGAAAGGGCCAAAACAGGTATGGACTAGAAACCACTACGGGCCTGTCCTGATTTATAGATTTATAAAACTAGAGGCTCACTATTACTATGTTATTTTATATTTAATGTATATTTTACACACTTTTAGTATGGGAATTAATCCGATTTTTTCCCCTCAGGAGGATGTGGCAGAAGGAAGGAGGATGTGCTTGAGTCAGGAGACCTGCCCCACTGCAGATAGGGAGTAATAAACTCCACAAGAAGCTTGGCCAAGGCATTTCTAGTAATGTGAATAATATATTACCCAATTGATGTTTATATTTATTGTCTCAGTTGTGATTAAAGACTGGCCAAGTTAGGGTTATTTACATTGAAAAAGAAGAGGCACATAAAGGGGCAGATTTATCAAGGGTCAAATTTTCGACTTCGAATATCGGAGTCGAAGTTTTTTTCATCGAATTTGGGGATCCTGTGGTCGAAGTAAAATCGAACCATTCAAAGGATTTCAGCGATCGATCGATCGAATGATTTTACTTTGACTTCCAAAAATGTAGACAAATGCTCTGGAAGGTCCCCATAGCCTAACATAGCACTTCGGCAGGTTTAATTTATCACAGTAAGGGGCAGATTTATTCATAGTAAAATCGGTCGATTATTCGAACGATTTTACTATGAAGCAAATTCAAAGTCGAAGTATCCTATTCGATGGTTGAAGCATCCAAAAAAATTACTTTGAATTTCGAATTTTTTAACTTCGAAAAATTCCCTCTAATTCACTTCGACCCTTGATAAATCTGCCCCTTACTGTGACAAAGTAGATCCAGTAACTGGTCTGTTAGCCATCTTGTGTCAATTAGCAGATAGGCATGTTTAAAAATGTTAAATGGATGGCTACATCTTTTTTTCTGCCTTATATACTGTTGTTACTATATTGTTTCAATTTTAAGTGGCGTGGTGTAACCCTGTCTATGTCATGATTTATATCAAGTATGAGATACTTTCCACATTACAATAATTCCGATATGGGGCATATTAAAACATTTAACAACTAATAAACCTAAAATGATTGTTTTGCCACTAGTACAGATGAATGCAGCTTAGTTAGGATCAGGTATAAGACACTGCTTTATTATTACCGTATAAAGGGCAAGTATAGGAATTATTTGTTTAAATTTTGCCTTTTGTAATTCAGAGCTTTCTGGATGCCACACCGAGAATTAAAAATGAATGTGAAATGTATTTATTTGACCATTGAGCTCCTGCAAACAATTACTACTGTCACTACAGGCGCAGCAATATTCTCTTTACTCTATTCTCAGGTGGTGTTGACTTCATTCACCAGAGGAGGCAATAAACGTGTAGCAATTAAAATCATGGAGACAAGGCCGGAGATCATGGAGGAACATCATGCTGTAAGGATTGCTGAAGATAGCCCTTTCCTTTGCCACACCTACGCAGCATTCCAGTCAAAGGAACAAGATGGTGTCAGGGTTGCCAGTCTTTATTAGGACAGTGTTTCAGCAAATCTTTGCTCAGCTTATATCAAGGGAGCACTCTACAAAATATCTCAAAGACTAAGGAATAGAGATCATTTACTTAGCAGTGTGCACAGTGCAAAAAAGGCTGCATTAGGCCATTTTGTTACACTTTGTCTTCTGCTGTTTCCATATTGCCGTAGGACTCTGTTAGTTGTGAGATGCAGACTGCAGCACTCCCGGAGAATTTGTGCCCCGGGAAAGAAATATAAATTATCCCTAAAGTCTATTTATGCAGCAGGTTTAAAGAATAAGGACATAACTTTATTTTGTACCTCTTTGTGTCATATCCATGAACAAATGTCTGCTGTAATTAATAAATATTTTATGTGATACCCATTGCGTTGCTCTTATTTCAGCATATTATGATTATATGTCTTTGTAAGTAGTTGCAAGCTTTCTTTGTTCTGGAGTACGCCAGTGGGGGAATCCTTGAGGCTTCGATGGAAAATGGATGCTTTTCATCAAGCACCATTATGTAAGTCTCATAGTAAGAGTAAAATAGGAATTGAAGGCTTGTCTGACATACATTGTAGGATCTGCAGTGTGGGTTTTTAGCTGACTATAAACAGCACTGGTTTTCATATTTTATTTTATAAAACAATACCTTAATTGTTCTGCAGCTCCTTTGTTTGGAATTAGTTGTCTAGGTTAAGGGCCCTAGCAACCTTGCAACAGGCAATGTGATAGAAGGGAAACTAATAATACAAAATAATCTTCCTGGAGATATGTTTTTTCAGTGCTGAGTCATTGAGCCAAAGTAATCAGCAATTTAAATTCAAGACTGTCATTTTGTAAGTGTGCTTATATCTAACAAAAATTTATGCTTCTTTTAATTAGGTTCTACACAGCAGAGATTGTTTGTGGTCTATAGTATTTTCATTCAAAAGGCATTGTTCATCCATTTGTAAACCAGTTTCACGTCTGGTGAGTTTTTCTGTAAATTATAGACAGTTCCCTTTTATTTATATATGGTGGTAAATAGCCTATCTTGAAGGTCATTTGTGGACATGGGTCACTTAAAGGACCAGTAACCGATCATCCATCATTCCGGTCAGGGGATCTGGCTGGGGGGAGCAGCAAGGAGGAGGGAAGCCGATGCACAGCGAAGGAGAGCCGAGGAGAGGCGATGCCTGCCAGTGAATAGTTGCTCCTTCACGCGCTGTCAGCAGAGTAGCCAGGAGCAGAAATAGAGCCCAGCAGGATCGATGGTCGCCCTTTCGCCGTTTCTGTACAGGACAGGAAGTGCAGTTTCTGTAAATTATTTCTTAATAAAGGCTTTGTGATTTTAAAGTATAATTTGTGTTGGTGTTTTTTTTTTTGATGTGTACTAACAAATTTTTTTAACATTTTTTTTTATGTTACTGGTCCTTTAAGCTTGCAGCAATTCAATTATTATTATTATTATTATTATTATTATTAAAGGACAAGTCAAAGTCAAATCAAAAACATGGAGCTGCCAATGTATTTGTTTGTCCATTCTTGCTCATCCTTATCTTGTAGTGACATCAAACCAGCAAACATTCTGTTGGACAGATATGGACACATAAAAATATGTGATTTTGGATTGGCTGTTCACAACATGTTCGGCGACAGAACCAACAGAGGCCACGGTGGAACCTATGCATATATGGCTCCGGAGTTGAGAAACCACAGAAAACAGATTTTCTACTTTTTTCTAGAAACAGAATTTCTACTTTTGGATAAATTGAAGTACAGGTATGGGATCTGTTATCCAGAATGCTTGGGACCTGGGGGTTTCTGGATAACGGATGTTTCCATAATTTGGATCTTTATACCTTAAGCCTTCTAGAAAATCATTAAAACTTTAAATAAATCCATTAGGCTGGCTCTACTTTCAATAAGGATTAATTATATCTTAGTTTGAAGTACAAGGTACTGTTTTATTGTTACAGATAAAAAGGAAAATTTTCAAAAATGGTTTGATTATTTGATTATAATGGAGTCCATGGGAGATGGCCTTCCTGTAATTTGGAGCTTTCTGGATAAAGGGTTTCCAGGTAACAGATCCTATACCTGTACTTTAATTATGTATACTTTCCATATAACCATGTGTACATTTAAGATATTTCTGTTTCGTTATTAACTATTCTTTTCCCCTCCCCCAAGGTCAATAAAGGAATACAATAAAGCTACAGACTAGTGGTCACTTGGTGTTCTTATATACCGGATGGCCACAGGCAAATCTCCATTCTACAATGGTCGTGTTCGAACGATTTTACAGGAGTCAACTGTCAATGAGAAGCCCAATTACCCCGAGTGACTTAGTGGAGGACTTGGGGATCTCTTGCAAAATGTGGAAATGAGTATTTGATAATTATTTATAGAATATATATTAGAAAATTGTAAAATATATATGATTATATTGGACAAAAAATATGTGGCCTCTTGGCTGAGCATATGGCCATAGAAAACCCAGCTGTTCTCCTAGTTAGGTATGAGATCAAGGAACTGAGGGAACTATACATTTATGAAGCTGAGCCACATGAGGACTAGGACAGCTGTATATTTCAATTTTGCAATCTAAGGGGCCGATTCACTCAGCTCGAGTGAAGGGTTCGAATGAAAAATACTTCGAATTTCGAAGTATTTTTTGGGTACTTCGACCATCGAATTGGTTAAATTCGATCGAATTCGATCGAAGTCGAACGAAATCGAACGATTCGAAGTAAAAATCGTTCGACTATTCGACCATTCGATAGTCGAAGTACTTGCCCTTTAAAAAAAACTTCGACCCCCTACTTCGGCAGATAAAACCTACCGAAGTCAATGTTAGCCTATGGGGAAGGTCCCCATAGGCTTGCTAAGCTTTTTTTGATCGAAGGATTTTCCTTCGATCGTTTGATTAAAATCCTTCGAATCGTTCGATTCGAAGGATTTAATCGTTCGATCGAACGAAAAATCCTTCGATCGATCGATCGCAGGATTAGCGCTAAATCCTTCGACTTCGATATTCGAAGTCGAAGGATTTCAATTCGAGGGTCGAATTTCGAAGTATTTTTAACTTCGAAATTCGACCCTTAGTGAATCGGCCCCTAAGAGTAGGATATTATATTTACATACAGTATATCAGTTAATTGCAGTGCAAATAACAGCTTTTATCTCTTTTGTTTAGCTCTTGAAGACTTGGCACCAACGGGAATATTAGGAAACACCCTTTCTTTGCATCAATAGACTGGGTGGAACTGGAAAGGCAGAGGTTAAAGCCCCCTTTCCAGCCTCGAGTGGTAAGTTCCTGCCACACTTAGACAATACTTCATGTAGTTACCCATTAGCTGCTTCTTCAATTTCTACACATTCTATTTGTGTTACATTCATGCCATCCCTTAAGAACACCATAGAACACTGCTACCTTTATCCAGAATTCAGTGGTAAATTCAAGTTGTTCATAGAATTTATTAAAATTGACCTATTACAACATTTAAAAGAGAATATATTCTTAGGGAATAAACACTGCAGATATTTTATTTAAAACATGTTTTAGGATTCTAATATTTTTACTGAAAGGAAATGTTATTTTGTGTCAAAACAAGTTTGTGCTTTGGTTGTAGCCATCATCTGGGAAACCTCAGTGAATCCTCTGTAGAACCCTCATTATCTTTGGAGATAAAGGATGATAACATCGGATACAGCAATATCAACATCCTTCCATGGTTCTCCTTCCTGAATTCCATCTGGCAGGAGTATGCAGTGGGCTAATCATGTGACAACATAACAGCCAAGGCCATCAATTCTGGGCATCTGCCCTAGCATTTGGAGGCCTTCACATGTCCAGAAGCCATGTGCTACAATAGCCTGGCTATAGCTTAAGTTAATTAAGATTAACATAAGTTTAAGATTTAAAAAAAAAATATAGTATAATATGAGTTTATTAGATTCCATTGATTGTTTTGGTTATATCAATATTATGTATTGTTAAGATTTGAATATTTTATTTTTTATTATATAGATAATCATCATACAGATAAAATGAGTGTCATTTATTTATTATAGGAGAAGTTTACGTTTTTTTTAACTATATGGATATAGTATAAATATTTGATAGCGTATAACATAATTTATCATTGGTTTTGTTCGAATTTAGGATTACGGCCGATTTATCCTTCTACAGGCGTTGGAAAAAAAACAAGTATAGTTTACTATAGGCATTTATTAGATGCCATTAGCTGTTTTGATTATATGAATATTATTAAGGTATTGTTAAGACTTGAATGTTTCATTATTTATTATATAGATATTCTTTCGATAGATACAATGATTACCATTTATTTTCTATAGGATTTGTTTGCATTTAAGTATATTTTGATATTTATGGGGTTATATTGTAAATATTTGATAGAGTATAAAATAAATTACAGTTGGTTTTGTTAGAATTTAGGATTAGGGACTGACTTTTCCTTCAACACGGAATGGTGTGGAATGGTGTGTGAATGTGTGAGAGAATGGAGACACGAAAGAGCTAAGGGCGTAATGATGGTGTCAGTAAAATGGTTGAAGCCTTGACGTGAAGTTACTGCTCACATGGATAGACGTGTGCTAATCCAACCGAGTGTGCTGTGTTTGTGAAGGTTTCTAGATGTTTATCAATACTGTAGACCAGATTTACTTAACTACTGCAACTAGCCAAAATGTTTTTCAGTCCAATGTGACAAACCAGGAATTCGATATAAAAAACATAATTACTTGCAATAGTAAGAATGTGATATATTTGTTGCAATGTCCCTGCAAGTTACAGTATGTTGGAAGAACCACTAGAAATTTAAAACCAAGGATAAGGGAACATCTAAATAATATACAGAAAGGTATTACTACACATAGTGTACCTGCACATTTTAGGACCCATCACAATTGTGACCCTTCCTTACTTACCTTCATGGGAATAACCCTAAAAAAGAATCATTGGCGTGGAAGTGACATGATAAAAATGATATCACAAGAAGAAACATTTTGAATACATAAGTTGAAGACACTTACTCCAAATGGTCTCAATATTGATATAGATATTAAATGCTTTTTAGATGATTGATATTAAATGTTTTATAACAATGTATGAGTATATTTAACAACTGCAATTAGCATTTATAATTGATAGAACCACCCACGGAGGAAATAAATAAGCCTTTGTGAAGCAGTATGGGTAATTTGCCCCTGATGAAGTATCAAATGATACGAAACGCGTTGGGCTAGGATATATGTATTTTCTTTTATTTATTTAAATAATAAATTAACTTTTAAATCCAGCAAATATGTGCCCTTAAGTAATTTATACTTTACGAGCGTCCCCAGATAGAATCCAGCCTGTTCGTGAATAAATAAGGAATAGTGTCGGCCTACGGCTGCTTACCACGAGGAAAGACACGCCGACCGGTTGGATCACTGAGAAAATCCAGCTTTAGAACGTGAAAAGGAGCCGCACTAACACCGGCGCAGACCTGCACATGGAGAGACTCCTCTGCACAAACCGGCTTTTAGATTAAAGGAGCCGATTCTTCTGTGACCGGCTTCGTGAGGAACACCACTGCATCTACCGGCAATTTGTGTTTCACTGCCAGGTAAGTGCAAGACTCGCTTATCCATTCCGCGACTGCCGAGGGTGCTACACTATCTGTATTTTTACTCAACAGGCATAAGGGTGACTGCTATTAGAAGATTTTCGACACTACACTTTGTACAATACGATCGACATCTACAAATGAACCGCATACAGCGCACCTTTCAACCCTTCTGATTTTTCGTGACATGTGGACAAGTGGATCCACTTTGTGAATACTGGTGCAGCTTTTAGTTTTACATCCTCTTCAGACTGAGCGCAGTTTTTTAACCTATTGCTTTACAGGATTTTATGAATATAGGCTTATTTGTCACATGGCCTATATAAATGTTGGCAGCACTTGGTGTTTATATGCTTAAACCACCAATTCAACCACATTTTGCAGACCTACCTCAATGTACCAATGTAGCAAGGCCAATTCAATGTAGTCGGATTGTAAGATTGTGAAGCACCCTGCTACTTAGTGCAGTATATATGATGGCTATAGTGTCAGGGCCAGTGGGACACCGGACAAAAAAACAGAAGGCTCAGCCCTTGTGGACCCCGCCGACCCAGGACCGAACCCCAATGGGAACTGTGGATGCTCCCCTCACTCCTCATCATGGGCATAAAGGGTAAAAAGTTACTTTGGGGCGGGTGCAGGAGCTCGCTGCTGGGTCAAGGAGGGCTATGACCGTGGCTGCCCAGTGCATGGGGTGAGAAAGCCACCCTGTACATAAAGATGTTGGTTCTTGCTATCAAAGCAATATACCTTCCAGGTACAATATACTCCACACTGATGACAAAATGCCTGCACCCTTGCATGTCAAATGACAGATGGAGAAATGCGTCTCTGACATCTTGGCTAATTGTACCAGCACTTCTCTGCTTGTGCTTGACAGCACACTTGGGCCATGATATGCCTCCCTTCATGCTTTGTGGATAGTACGGGGCTGATTTATCAAAATTTGAAACAGGAATTTGAATTAAGGTTACCGAAAACAAATGTTCGAAAACGTCAAATATAAAACTTCTGCATCTAAAAATGTGCACGTTTATGTAGAAGTCAATGGCCAAGTTTTTCCAATTTTTTTGAAAGTTTGTAGAGCCATTAAAAATGATGAGTAAAATACAAATTAGATGGTTTTATTTGATCAAGTTCATTAGATTCTAATTTTTAAATAAATAAATAAGCAAACAATTAATAAAATCTGCTAAGTAATATCTGCTGGCTGATTCAGAGGAAGGGCAATACTCCATCTGAAGCGTCTCCAGTTTGCTCTGTACGACTTTTTTGTTTAACCCGGTTAAATCTAAGCACTAGAAATTAGCATAAGTACTGTAAATATATCAAACAACTCAACTTAATAGCAATAACCAGGAAAAAGCAAAAAACCATAAAGTCAGGTTACTTACTCTACTCTGCTACAACCAAACCTTTTTGCCCATAGCATTTGGATATTCTTTGTAGCTAGAAATTTTATCAATCATATTTGGCTGCATCTTTGTGCTGTAAACTATTGCAATGATGTGCAACATCTCCTCTATAATCAACAAAAAAAACTGTTACAATGTGCTCACGACTGAACATTTTTATGTGGTTAAGCAGGGAGTATATTATAATGAAGACTAACAATATGTTCTTTGCATACTCCCCATCCATTCGCAACCATCATTATATGCCATTTCCTTGGTTTTTGCAACTTTGATTGATTGCATTGATTAAGACGAGTGTGATGAGCATTTAGTGACATTTAAGGGTCCTCCCAATAGGTCACGTCCCTATACCAAATAAGCCTCACCCACATTTTCACTGACCCCCTGGGCAAAATGATTGACATATCTCTTGGGCTATCAATCCAGCATGTGCAGGGTACAAAGGGGAGAGCATTATTCCCACTGTTGATGCCCTCTATACCTATAAAATATACATATATCCTCATTGAATTTTTAATCTGGTGAGAGTGCATCTCCAGACCTTTTGAATGTGTCGTAATAGGCTCCATCTTACATCCTTTAATGCTGTGAAACATGTGTCTATGGTCATAGTAAATGTCCGGAATAATCTCCTGAAGTTAGGGTTGCCACCAGGCCGGTAAAACACCCGCCAAGGCCGGGGCCGGTATTACATATTTAACGGCAATGTAGATGCGGTAAATTTGTAATATCCCTAACTAAAGCCCTTGGCCCACCCCAATCTGCTCAAAATTTACCTTTTCTTCGCCGCCTAGCCAATCGCACGCCGTGACTCCGCCCCCTTGATGTCACGCCCACCCCTTTGTCATCCCGCCCCTTTTTACCGCCCCCAGCACCGGCCGGTGCAAATTTTATTGAAAGGTGGCAACCCTTTCTGAAGCCCATATACATACATGGAAATTGTTTTATCACGTGACAACTATTTAACTATGCAAATATGTGACTATTCAGATGTCCAGAGCCACATGATGTAAGGGGCATGGATTGAGTTCAGTTCAATAATAGAAAAATTTATTACAAAAGAATAAAGAAAATACAAAAAAATATACAAAAATAATAAAGAAACAGAGAGCCCAACGCTTTTCGACCTTAAGGGTCTTCCTCAGGGGCACAAATATAAGGTCCATAAGGGTTTTATACCCCAAACTGTGTGTCTTCGTTCACAAATCGGCATCTGACGTCACTTCCGCTTCCCCAGATAGCAAAGAGGCCAAGCAATGACTTGTGGGTCATCTAATGGAACGCATATGCATTCCAGCATAACGTCCAAGTTAGATTATATGCAGTAACATTTAATAACATTTCCAGCAATGCGAATGTGTGCACAAGAGTATCTGGATCCACTCCTCATCAGTGAAAACATTAATTCAAAGTCACGGAAGCTGCTGCATCCTCATGATGGTCTGAGATATAGGGGCATGTTTACTAACATTGGAGATAAATATCTGGAGAGATTTCTGGAGATGTTGCCCATGGCAACCAATCAGCAATTAGATTTAAACAGCCACAGCCAAGTTAGAAAACAAAAGCAAAGATCTGATTGGTTGCTATGGGCAACATCTCCAGAAATCTCTCCAGATATTTATCTCCAATGTTAGTAAACATGCCCCATAGAAAACACGTCACTTCCTGTCATTCATCCTATTTGCGCATATGTTCCTCACATTTGGAACGCATATGCGTTTCAGCTCATTATCTGAAGAAACAAATTAAATTAGTGTCATCTCTATCTAAGGCTCCAGGGATTAACTAGCCAATAAGACTTTAAGGACTTTTTAACAGTGATTACACAGATAGCCTGGCCATACTAGGGACAAGAAAAAAGACTAACAGACACCTTCTTTCCATAATAATATAATCTTGCAAGGAAATCTTTTTTATAAAACTAGAAAAATTGAAAAAAAGAAAAGAAAAAAGAAAAATTGAAAAACTGAAAAAAATGTATAATTTTTTTTTTTTTATAAAAAACAATTTTTTTTTTTTAACGAATGTGCATGGAAAAACCATACTTACGCATCATTTCTGCATCAGATCATTTGGACATAGACTGAGACTGAGCAAGCGATAGTACTTAAAGAGTTATTTTCATCTAGTCTGTAGAAAGCAAGATAAATTCAAAATATCATTAAGACCTGATGGAGTTATTGTGTTCAAACGAAATATCCATTCCGCCTCCCTCCTTAATAATGAGGTATTCTTATTGACACCACCCACAGAGGAAGTTATTTGGTCAATACCCATTAATAGCAACGACAATACATTATGATTATATTCCTTACAATGTTTTACTAAAGGAGTGGATGCTTTGCCTAGCTTAATAACACTTTTGTGTTTCATAAACCTATCTTTTCGTTTCTGTATGGTCTTCCATGTGTAATAAAGGCCACAAGGGCAGATAATAATATAAACCACAAATGTAGATTGACATGTAATTCTCTGTTTGATTTTATATCTCTTTAAAGTTTGTGGATGAGCGAATGTCGGTCCTTCTAACATACTGTTGCATACTGAACAATTGAAGCATCTATAATTCCCTGGTGAGGGTTGGATAAAAAATGTATAGAAGAGTAATGTAATTTATTAGATCGCTAAGAGATCTTTTAAGTTTTTACCTCGTTTGTATGCAAACATGGGGGAATCCTGGCAAGTGGTCCCTAAAATGGCATCCGTCTGTAGATGGTGCCAATGTTTAGAGATCGTGTGTTTAACAAAGCGACTTGCTGTTGTAAATTTAGAAACAAAGACTGTTCTACTCTTTACTGGTTCTGTTCTCACTACATCTGTCTTTACCTTTGAGATAGCTTGAGCAATCATATCAGGAATGTATCCATGCTCCTGAAATCTGTCTGCCATAGACTGAATAGAGGAATCCAATTCTTCAGGGTCAGGCGTGATACGTTTGACCCTAGTAAGTTGTGAATAAAGTAAGGCTTTTATTAATGATAAGGCATGAAAACTGCGAGCATGAAGTAATGTATTGCAATCTGTGGGTTTGCGATATATACCTGTCGAGAATTTTCCTGCTTCAAAATTGATTAAGATATCAAGAAAGGATATCGTTGAAGCACTCCATGAGACTGTAAAGCGTATGGTGGAATCTATCGAATTCAAATAATTAACAAACGTGGTTAGAGTAAATTCATTGCCCTGCCAAACAAAAAAGAGATCATCTATGTAGCGATGATAACAAGCAATATGTTTCCAATATGATAATTTATATATATATTTTTCCTCATAATCAGCCATAAATAAATTAGCATAAGACAGGGCCACATTACTTCACATCGCTGCTGTCCCTTGCTTTTGTCTGTAAAAGGCGCTCTCGAAGCTAAAATAGTTATGATCCAAGATAAAACACAACAATTGAAAAATAAAGCCTGCAAGTTTTTTATCATCAAATGTTTCAGGTAATAATTTCTGTATGGTGGATTTACCCAACTCGTGTGGGATATTCGTATACAGACTGGAAATGTCCATTGTAACCAACAAAATATGAGTATGTGTCTGTGGATCTATATTAATCATTTTAGGTTTCTCCAAAAAATCAAACGAATCTTTAATAAATGAAGGAATTGTAGACACAAAACTCTGTAAGTAGAAATCCACGAATTGGGCAATTGGTTGACTGATTGATCTGGAAGCTGATATAATTGGTCTACCTGGGGGTTTGCTCAAGGATTTACGTATTTTGGGAAGCAAATACAAACATGGTCGACGTGGATTCTGCATAATTACAAAATCGCTATTATTTTCATAAATTATTTTTGATCTTAGTGCTGTCGTGACCATCTCCCTTATCTCCCTAAGATATATAAAGGTCGGATCTCCAGAGAGTTTCTCATAACATACACTGTCTGCCAATTGATTAAGGGCTTCTGTCCTGTAATCTACATAATCCATAATGACAATTCCCCCACCCTTATCAGCTGGTTTCACAATACGTGTTTTGTCATTAGCCAATACCTGTATCGACTTTACTTCCTTATATTGAACATTGCTAGTGTACCTATGTTTCTGTTTTACATATTGATTTATATCTCGTCTTACATTGTTAGCAAATGTTACTACTGACCTTTTTTGTGTTGGTGGCATATATGTCGATTTAAGACGCAGTTGGTTGGACATATTTGGAATCAATTGCTCATTCTCAGACTCCGTCGATTTATTATCTGTAGGAGTAGAAGCAAAGAAAGATTGAAATGATTGAAATTGGTAGTTGGGACAAAACTAAGACTCCTACCTAAAATCTTAGCCTGTATCTCTGACAAAGGTGTGGAGGATAGATTGAATATTATTTGTCCCTTCTGTTGCTGCGTGTTTTTAATGGACTGGATTCAGTTTTCTGTGAGCTCTCTTGATTCGTCTGTCCCTTGTTTTTGAATTATTTTGTCCCCTCCTTGTTTTTTTCTTTGTTTTCTTTTGGGCTCTCTGTTTCTTTATTATTTTTGTATAATTTTTTGTAATACATTTTTCTATTATTTTTTGATATTGGGTGTGCTATCCATTACTTTGAGCATTTATAGTCTTGTCTGGAGACCCTTGTGGGGAGTCCCCTATGGATCAGCACCCCTCTTTTTACTTCAATAGGTGTGCGCCTTCTCTCTATATCTTGTTCATGTTTTCTCATTTAAGTTGGCAGGACCCCAACGGTATTCCCATCGTTTGATGTGAATATCGTAATACTTAATAATTTAATTTTTTATAATCTTTTATAATTTGGCAGCATTTTCTTTTCTTCATTTTTTTGCGCAAACGTTGTACTGTCTATATTTGTGTGTCTTAAATTGTTCTGTGTTTTGTGTAAATGTTTACCAGGGCCCTGGTACTGTCTATTGTATAGGATTTGTTTTTTTAATGTGTATGATTATCTATATTGATTATACATTATTTGTGCTACTTATCATATATTGTTTTCAACACCTTGACAGGATTTTGGGAGTGTTTAAGCATATTCATTAATCTGATCCTTACATTTTGTTCCCTATTTTGTTCCCTATATTGTGTAACATTTCTCATTCCTCTATATATATAAATAACCAATAGGGCAGAAACTCTATCATTTACTGATAATCAAATTAATTCTATTCTCTTTAAGAGTAGTCCTCTGGAAGCCTTTGGTCCTGACAGACCTCAGGACCTGACTAAAGACTGAGAAAGGTTAAAAAGAAGGAGTTGGAACTCCTCACATGGTGTATCATTAAGTGAGTATTACAAGCAGAGGATTACTCCCCATGGCTTCAGGATATTCAACACATACTATTTAGATGAAGATATCTGTTTTTGAAAATGACCAAAAAGAATTCTTATTAAAAAGTATTTAATTTATACTCACAAAGAATAATTTTTGGTTTGAGGACAAGTATTACCTTCAAATAAAAGGGACAGCGATGGGAACGCGTTTCGCACCCAGTTACGCTAATTTATTTATGGGGTTGTGGGAAAAAAATAATATCACCCCACAATTAAACAAAAATAATGGATTAATCACATGGAAACGCTACATCGATGACTGCCTGTTCATTTGGAAAGGTACGGAGAACGATTTACATTAATTTCTGGAAAATTTTATTATTAATAATTTAAATATTAAATTTACCAGTAATTATAGCACCAAGAATGTCAATTTTTTAGATTTAACAATTTTTGTAGAAAATGGAAAATTAGAGACAAGCCTATATCGAAAACCAACTGATTGCAATGGTTATATTCTACGTACCAGTTGTCACCATAAAAAATGGTTAAACAATATACCATAGAGTCAATTCAAAAGGATAAAGAGGAACTGTAGTAAATCAATAGACTATGAAAGAGAAAGCCTCACTTTGACCAAACAATTCAAAGAAAAAGGGTATCAAGAGAACATAATAAAAAATGCTACGGCACGGTGTGACAAGAAAAATAGAAACGAACTGTTAGAAAATAAAAACAGGAAAAAACAAATCTCATCAGATAACAATTTTATTCAATTTATCACGACATACAATAACTCCAATAAGGAACTGGAATCAATAATACGAAAACACTGGCACATACTTCGTAAAGATAAGGATCTTCTGGAACACCTATCTGTGAATCCACGTATAATTTATAAAAAACCACGTACAATTAAACAAATGCTGGTACCCAGTTGCTTACCAGAAACAAACGTTAGACCCTTTTAATACTGGAATAACAAATGGATTTTTTCCTTGCAAAACATGCAAAGGGTGCAAAACGAGCAAAACAAATAAAAGAAAAGTTACTACTTTTAAATGCAATGTGACTAACGTTGAATTTGCCATTAAGGACATAGTAACGTGCAATAGCAACAATGTTATATATATGTTACAATGCCCCTGTAATTTGCAATATATAGGAAGAACAAATAGAAAATTGAAAACACGAATAGGAGAACATATGAATAACATTAGAAAAGGGTTAATGACACATTGTGTATCGGCACATTTTAAAACATATCATAATTCCGATCCCTCTTTACTGCAATTTACTGGTATAATTTGGAAAAAAATATACTGGCGCGGGAGTGACAATTTCAAGAGAAGAGACTCTTTGGATACATAAACTAAAAACACTAGCACCGCATGGTCTTAATATAGACATCGATGCTTTTTAAAAGACTAGTAGAAATAAATATTTTTACTAATATTAATACTGTGTATAATTTATTTTATAAAAAATATATAATTTTTTTTTAAAAATGTATTTAATGTTTATTAGTTTGTACAATTAATTATGCAAATGTTGAAATGAATGAGCAACCAAGGCTATTTAAGTAATGGAAAAAAACATGGCGTCTGCCCCTGAGGAAGTATATGTTATACGAAACGCGTTAGGCTTAGTAGAGTTGATTTTACACCCCAAAAACTAAAAAGACTGGCATACTAAGTGGAAGATCCAACAGAGCCTTGAAGAGATCCGGCAGCAGCACACCGAAAGAAACTTCGGAGTTCCAGCGCATGCTGCAAGGCCTTGGAGTGCCTGATCTCCAGACTGTCAGCAGAAGTCTGCAAAGCGGTTCTGCCTACCGATCGCTGAAATTGACAAGCATCGTTCGTAGGAGAGGAAGGCCCTCTCACCCCATAGAAACGCTTTTCCTTACCTGCTACTCGGTGAGTACAATTGCTCTTGGAGCACTTCCTGAGAATTCCGGCCGTATTACACTAGTGCAGCTGTTTGTTACAGGTACACTATGAACATCCCGGAAGTATCCATCATAGATGTGGTCTATCTAGGACAGCTGGAATAAATAAATAACTAAGGGGGTTATTTATCAAAATCCCAAAATATCTCATTATTTTCTGAAATATACTCCAACCAAATCCGCACAGTCTATTTCCCCTTATATATATATATATATATATATATATATATATATATATATATATATATATATATATATATATATATATATATATATATATAAATTTTCCTGAAAATTTCCTGTGCGGGAAAAAAACAAGAACAAATCGCGAAAAATCCGAATTGTTCTTTGTGGACATGGTGGGAGGGATGGTTGGGGTTTAGAATTTATAAAAATTGCCAGAATTTTTTTAGTTCATAGCATGAAAATTCCAATAAAATTTTTTCAAACTGTTATATCATAATGCACTGATAGTAGGGGCACATCTACCTCTTCTTTACATAATTGTACTAATTTCTGTTGGATATTGCTTCCTTTCTACTTGTCTACAGGCAAAAATGTTTGGCCTTAATCTTTGGACTAGCCCTTCCACTGGCTAAAATATAATTTTTCAAAGTCAATAAAAGTAAGTGCCATAAGTTACTGCTTCTCTGGAACACTACCAATATTTTCCAAATGAATTCATAGGGCTCATTGCAAAAATGTCACAAGACACTCCTTGCACTTCCCTATAGTTGTGCTCAGCACTAGAGCTTTCTAACCTGCTTCAAGTTCTGAATCACATGTACCTGGAGGGAACCATGGAACTACTGTCACTTTCAAGCTGGCAGTAATTCTCGGGTTCCCCTGCATCAACAGGTACAGCAGATTTGCCTAGTTTTAGCAAATGAGCCCATTAAATATAAATGTGATGATCTGAATCATCAAATAGACTGATCAGAAAGAAGTGTGTTGTATAACTGAGATTTATAGAATTCACTATATGTACTAATAAAAGTTTTTTAATTACATTTGGACCTATTCAAGTTGCCCTAAAAAGCTCAGTCATATTTAAAGCTGCCACTCTCCTAAGATACATGGCTGCTGTCGAACTAGTCATTCTGTAGATGTGCTGTATAAACTATTTTATGCTCTCTATGACGGATCACTCTAGTGTCCAAAGCCATAATCAGTATGGTACCTCCACGTAAGAACATGTAAGAATCACCTTAGTAAGGTCCATTTTATGGCAGACCAGCAATAAGTGCACATTCCTTGAAAAGTCAAAAGAAACATGGAGAATGGATAGAGGGAAGAAGTGGGGAAGGACATATATTGAATTGCAGTTGATTTCTTCCAGGCTTAATCATGTACTGTGGATTATAGTATATTATACACCCTCAGAAACTGACTGTGATTGAATATAGGGAAAAAAATACACATATGTATTCTAAGAGAATGAATTGCTATTCCCTAACAGTTTACAGAGACTACAGTAAGCTCCATAGGTCTCTGGACATAGTGAATGAGCTAACTTTTACCAGCAAATCTTCAGAGCTAAACCTTGGCCTTTTGCAGTAAGTTTGTGTGTGCATACATGAAAATGTGAATTCAGAGAATTAGGAATAGACACAGTGCCCTTTTCTACCCTATACAAAATGGCATGAAAAGATCCTCACTCAAGAAACAAAATTAAAGGTTATCCCGTCATAATAAGATGGGAGGAAGTGAATTGTGATTTATTTGGGAACTGAACATTTACCTATAAATGGGAACCATCTTAAAACTCATCTTGTTCAACCAAATCCCCAAAGTAATTTTTTTGCTGAGGATGTCCAGTAGATTATCAGTGCACACACAGTAAGCTGGGTGCCGCTGTATACGTTTAGCTCTGTGTCATTCTTGCTTGGGTAAGAATAGAACTCCATAAACCCCTTGCATGTGCCCATATGCTGCTCACCTCCCTCAACTGCTAGCTCTAGCAGTGCCAAAAGCAAGCAGCAAAGCAAACAGAGGTATAGATGCAACCCTTTGGGCTGTATGGCCAAATTCCATCTCGGCAAGATGTGTTTTGTACATGAGCACTATTAGGGTCTGTTTATGTTTAGGTGATTCCAATAGCATGTTAGTTATGTGGAATCACATTCAATCAGGGGTCCCCAACCTTTTTTACCTGTGAGCCACATTCAAATGTAAAAAGAGTTTGGGAGCAACACAAACATGAAAAAGTCCCTTGGGGTGCCAAATAATGGCTATTTGGTAGTCCCTATGTGGACTGGCAGCTTACAGGAGGCTCTACTTGACACTATAAATAGTTTTAATGCAATTAAAACTTGCTTTAAAGCTTGGAATTCGAAAATAAGCACCTGCCTTGAGGACGCTGAGAGCAACATCCAAGGGATTGGAGAGCAACTTTTTTACTCACGAGCTACTGGTTGGGGGTCACTGCATTCAATCATAGAATGACGTGTTAGAAATAAGCATACAGTATATGCATTAAATATGTATAAATATATATTTATATGTGTTATCTTTACTTTTGAAATTGCAGGGTGAAGATCAGACATCTGACAGTGCAAGGCTTAAGAGCGAGCGTGATTGAAAACACTGTACATGGCTGCTAATGGTTCCATTGATGTAGCAATACAGTAAACTTTATTATTTATTATTTATTTAATAATAAATCATTTCATATATTTTTCTTATTATTAGCCTTTATCTATATCACATTGGCCTACTGTGCAGCTCTTTAAAGTGCTTATTGGGGGGGGGTAATTTACAAAGAATGCTGGCAGGAGTGTAAGAGCACCTAGGGCTATAAGGGGGCGTCCCTTATGTTCAAGCACAGGGCAGGCGGTCAGTACAGTAGTACTCCTTGCAGGTTGTGGCCTGTGAAACCTAGAACACTAAAGCTTTAAGGCATTAATACTAACCCCAACTTCTGTGTTGGTTTATTAAACGTCTCTATAACACAAAAATCAAATGCTTCAATCACTGTTTCCCTTATGGATATATGGATGAATGTCACAGTAAATTTTAGGATGAAGAGAAGACTGCTGAGACAATTTGTAGTTGGTGCTTAATTTTTATTATTTGCAGATGTTGGTTGTTAGTTGTTAATTCCTGTCAAGTGTTATGAAAAGATATAAACTCCAGGCCCTGTTTAAAAAAATAAAAAAAGGAGTTAGTTTAACTTCTCTTCAGCTTGAATGAAACCTAGAACACTCCATCACTCAAACAGGACATTATTGTATTAGAGAGGGTACAGAGAAGGGCAACTAAGCTGGTAAAAGGTATTGAAAATCTTAGCTATGAGGAAAGACTGGCCAAATTGGGGGTGTTCACACTGGAGAAGAAGTGCTTAAGGGGTGATATGATAACTATGTATAAATATATAAGGGGATCATATAATAATCTCTCTAATGCTTTATTTACCAGTAGGTCTTTCCAGCTGACACAAGGTCACCCATTCCGATTAGAAGAAAAGAGGTTCCGCCTAAATATTTGGAAGGGGTTTTTTACAGTGAGAGCTGTGAAAATGCGAAATTCTCTCCCTGAATCTGTTGTACAGGCTGATACATTAGATAGATTTAAGAAGGGGTTGGATGGCTTTTTAGCAAGTGAGGGAATACAGGGTTATGGAAGATAGCTCATAGTACAAGTTGATCCAGGGACTAGTCTACTTCAAGGCAGTAATACTAACCTTAACTTCTATGTTGGTTTATTAAACGTCTCTATAACACAAAAAAACAAATGCTTCAATCACTGTTTCCCTTATGGATATGTGGATGAATGTGACCGTAACCAACTTCCTGCAATTTCCTTGTGAAACTTACAGTAGATATCCATCCCTATAGTTCTCCATGGAGAGTATGCTCTATGTGTACCTGAAGAAGAGGTGTTGGAGTGGTAAGGTGACCCCACTAGTTATGTGAAACATAACTACCATCTATCCATTATCTATCCATCCAACATCTATCTATCTATCTATCTATCTATCTATCTATCTATCTATCTATCTATCTATCTATCTATCTATCTATCTATCTAAATCTAATCTATCTATCTATCTATCTATCCATTATCTATCCATCCAACATCTATCTATCTATCTATCTATCTATCTATCTATCTATCTATCTATCTATCTATCTAAATCTAATCTATCTATCTATCTATCTATCCATTATCTATCCATCCAACATCTATCTATCTATCTATCTATCTATCTATCTATCTATCTATCTATCTATCTATCTATCTATCCATTATCTATCCATCCAACATCTATCTATGAAAGTAATATAACAGAATTAAGTGAAGCAAGATGCTTACTGTTATTTTCCACTACCTCCTTTGTTAGGTAGATAATTGTGGGTTGAACGGTACAGATAAGTTTAGATTGCCTTGTATGTATACACACATTAGACTTCTACTGTTTAATTGATAAGGCTTTATTTGATATATCTGGAGTGTATGTCAATGGAAAGAGGTAGTTCAAGTTTTAAGAGCAATAAAGTAAGTACTGAGAACCAATAAATTATATATCTCTTTGTTCCGCTTTAGGATAAAGATACATGAAGTCATTTACTATGTTCCTGGGCAGAAATGCAAGAGCAATAAGGCGTGCTCTCCGCCCCCTTACTTATGTATATCTGTATGCATATAATGTAGGCAGTATGAATATTTTACAGTTCTGTGCAGTATATATTATAATATACGGTATATGTTCTTGTCTGGTGTAATATCAGCAGAACGGCAGCTGGAATTTGGCCGAATCTTTCATGAAGGATTCGGGGGTTCGGCCGAATCCAAAATAGTGGATTTGGTGCATCCCTAATATATGCTTGACCATTTCTAAAATTCTTCACGATTTCTGGATGTTTTATGTTTTAAAAGCACTTTTAATTTGCATTTGCAGCTCTTTTGATTAAGAGAGAAGAACATGCATTATTTAAAGCACAATTCAGACCATTTAAAGGAACACTGTGATGAAAAAAGTTCTCTGCAAATTTCAAACACATTTTATGCTCTCTTTCAGTCTTAGGGGCAAATTTACTTATGTTTGAATATCGAGAGTTAATTAACCCTCGATATTCGACTGCCGAATGTAAATCCTTCGCCATCGAACTCGAAGGATTTACCGCAAATAGTTTGATCAAACGATTGAACTAAAAATCGATCAAACGATTTTTCTTCGACCTAAAAATTGATAGAAAGCCTATGGGGACCTTCAAGTTCAATTCGAAGTTGTAGTCGATGGTCGAAGTAGCCAAAAAGAACATTCGAAATTCGAAGTTTTTTTTTATTCTATTCCTTCACTCGAGCTAAGTAAATGGGCCCCCAAATGTTGCTGGAGAATGTGCCATCTATTCAGATCTCTTGGGGGTTTTAAGTACAAAGGTAATAATGACATTATTATACGTTTCATGAGCATTCACAGCATAAATGAAACACCAATGCATATTGAGATCAATTTTTCTGGGCCAATAAATTCCTCAAGTCATGTGATCTAAATGTATGATAATGTGAACTGTGGGGAGCTCTGATAAATATGCCCTGTAGAAAACATAAAAAATAACTTCTACCAACCTTAAGTTTCTCATTTTTTTATCATTCTGTTGTTGAAATAGATAATATTCATTGTGCAGCAGTCTGTATTTAGAGGCATCATTTAGATACCAAATTAGTGTCAGTGAATACTTATGCCCTTATACTAAAATAACAAAAAAGGATGGGTTGTGTAAACATTTTGCAGAGTTTTGAAGACAATAAAATTACTTTCCTATTTTGCCCAATAGTAGCATCGTTCTAATAACAATTATTTGTTTTCTTTTTTTTTTCTATAGTTTGACCCAGAAATTAAAACATTTGAGACTCCTGTTTTTAAAGAATAAATAAAATATATCTTCTAAGTTTGGTAAACCCAAATGCCTTTGTTAATACATTCCAAGCTCTGGATGCTGACTACTACTGCTACAATAGCCTGGAAATATATATACTTATACTTTATACTTATTTACTGGTATGCACAATACAATCTCCAGAAATGTGGGAAAGCAAAGCACTGTGTTCAGATTATAAATGTCAAGAGGAATCCTTCCAAAAGTGTTTGCTGTATTACATAATACAGGTATCTGACCTTTTATCCAGAATGCTCGGGAACTGGAGTTTTCCGGATAAGGGGGTCTATCCGTAATTTGGATATGTATACCTTAAAGTGATACTGACACTAAAAATGTTCTTTTCAAAATATTAATCTGCATTAAAAGTTACCTATAGGTCCTGTGACGATTAGTTTGGGTGAAGTACAAGCTACTGTTTTATTATTACATAGAAAAAGGAAATCATTTTAAAAAACTTGGATTATTTGGATAAATAATCTGTGGGAGACAGCCTTTGCATAATTTGGAGCTTTCTGGATAATGGATCCCATACTTGTATAAACAATAAAGTATACAATGGCAAATACACAAGATGCTCTACCCTCAACCCACTATAAATATATTAAGGCCATTGAAACATTTTGTGCCTTAAGTTACTAAAAATGCCTTACCCTTTAAACAAACAGGGATTGTTTGACCATATATTGCAATATATTTAAGATGGCTAGTCATCCCCTGTATCCCCTGTCCTACACTCAACTTGTACCTGATTCATTAAGAATTCAATTGCTTCATTTTACAAAGGGACTAAGTTTTACCTGCAGTTTACTAGCTGCTTTCAAAGTAAAACTCCCAAACCAATTTCGTTGCCCTTTTATTGGGCCATTTTCAATTCCATGAGAAAATTTTATTTTATGATTTGTCACTTAAAAACTTATGGGCAAGATTAAATTTAAGGAGAAAAAGTTTTGTGATAATGAGATAAGTTTTTCTCACTGAATTGCATCTGGTCCATTATTCTATCACTTTCTCCCTACCGATTTAAGATGACTATACAAGGGGAAATAAAAGATGCCAACTTGACCAATCCTGTGTCGGCGGTTTATTCAAATGTAGGTACTCGTGAATACTTGAAAATTTTTTATTCAAATAACTATTACGAAGGTTTAATGATTCCTTTGTTTGAGGATTGCATTGATGTGTTGATGAAGCCCGTGCCAGGACAGATCACATAGGCTTGCAGGCGTCCAAAGTAATCTGGGTGTATCGTAGCCACACCTTCCCTGTCCCCAGCCCTGCCTTGTTCCACTATAGTCCCACCTCCTGCCATGCTCCCTGCTCCACTTCTTTAGATGACATCAGTTGACTTTGGGTAATGAGGCTCTAGTTTCAAAGTACTGAAAGCAGTTAACAATGTCAAATTTGAAGAGAAACGCTTTTCTCCTAATTCAATTCCATATTTTCCCATAGAGCCAGATGCAATTCAATGAGAAAATTGTATGTTTATCACATAAAAACCCTATTAAAGTCTACTGGAAAAAATGGACCTTAATTGGGAGAAGAGTGTTCTCTCTTCAAATTGAATCTCAGACATTAGTTTTCACATACAATAAGGTTTTATTATGGAACTAAATCTGGCCCAATGTAACAGAACCAACAAGTAATCCAATATTGTCAGTAAGCCAGAGCTGCTATATTTGGATTGGAGCAGGAAAGGAGTGTTCCTGAATCATCAGTGTTTATATCCGAGCAAGCTTGAGGAGCAAATACAGAATAGAGTCCTATCACAAACAAGTGTTTCTCCTGTCATTTTAACAATGAAACAAGTTGTAACTATACAGTACCCTTAAAGTAATAAAAATCTAAATGATTATGTATGATTTTTTTAAATTTTTTGAATGCACCCGGGTATAAGGAATGCTTTAACAGTCCCTCAAAGGATAAGATGCTGCCTTTGAGATGTACTTCTGTACTATGGGCGGTGGGTGGGTGGCAGAGCCTAAAGTCTCTGTGATAAAAGCATCACTGCAAAAAAATAAGCAATTAAACAATTAATATTACTTACCTGATTATGGGGCACATTTACTTAGCTCGAGTGAAGGAATAGAATAAAAAATACTTCGAATTTTCGAAGTATTTTTTTGTCTAGTTCGACCATCGAATTGGCTACTTTGACTTTGACCTTCGACTACGACTTCAAATCGAACGGTTCAAACTAAAAATCGTTCGACTATTCGACCATTCGATAGTCGAAGTACTGTCTCTTTAAAAAAAACTTCGACCACCTACTTCGCCACCTAAAACCTACCGAGCATCAATGTTAGCCTATGGGGAAGGTCCCCATAGGCTTTTTAGCCAATTTCCGATCAAAGGAAAATTGTTCGATCAATGGATTAAAATCCTTAGAATCGTTCGATCGAAGGATTTAATCGATCGATCGAATGAAAAGTGCTAAATCCTTCGACTTCAATATTCAAAGTCGACGGATTTAACTTCGAGGGTCGAATATCAAGGGTTAATTAACCCTCGATATTCGACTATTAGTAAATGTGCCCCTATGTGTCAAAGGTGCTAATTGTTTACGCATAAAAAAGGGCATTATTTTATCAAATACGCCTTAAACATACTTTTCAGTATGATTGCTTGATACATCGATTGGTGCAATTTAATGCCTTGAAGTGAGTCACCAAGAGGTCTAACACATTGGTTCTGCTTGAAGTGTCATTGAACTACAGTAATTGAAGAAAAAGAATAGCTACACCCTCTGCCATCCCAAAGACCATATTGAATTACCAGTCATACTACTTCTACATTTGTTTGGACCACAGTACACAGTACAGTGTTGTAAGTAATGTATCAGTGTTTGCAGATGACAAAAAATATCCAGCCCAATTAATTCCATCCAGGATGTGGCATCCTTGCAACATGATCTTGACAAACTGGCAATCTGGGCAGCTAAGTGGCAAATAAGATTCAATGTTGATAAATGTAAAGTCATGCACCTGCGATGTAAAAATATCCAAGCCACTTATACCCTTAATGGGACTGCACTAGGCAAATCCATTATGGAAAAGGACCTCAGAGTCCGTGTAGATAATAAACTGTAGCAAGCAATGCCAGTCAGCAGCAACAAGGGCAAATAAGGTCTTGAGCTGTATTAAAAGGGGCATAGAGTCAAGGGAAGAGGGGGTCATTCTTCCAATGTATAGAGCACTTGTAAGGCCCCATCTAGAATATGCCGTACAGTTTTGGTCTCCATCACTCAAACAGGACATTATTTTATTAGAGAGGGTACAGAGAAGGGCAACTAAGCTGGTAAAAGGTATTGAAAATCTTAGCTATGAGGAAAGACTGGCCAAATTGGGGATGTTCACGCTGGAGAAGAGGCGCTTAAGGGGTGATATGATAACTATGTTAATAAATATATAAGGGGATCATATAATAATCTCTCTAATGCTTTATTTACCAGTAGGTCTTTCCAGCTGACACGAGGTCACCCATTCCGATTAGAAGAAAAGAGGTTCTGCCTAAATATTCGAATAACTGTTAAACTGCTACCACTCCTCCTTCTGTCTCAATATGAAAAGCACAACAATCTGCAACTGGCAAAATTTTAAATAAAGCAAGATCATTTTAGGGAAAGACTTTGGGCTATTGCTCAAGGTCTACATATCTATGTAGTATTTATTTTATTGGAGTGTAGCGAAAAATGACTATTTCTCTGTTTTCCTATCATGTACCACCATTTTCTGTGTCCATTGGTATTTTACCATGGATGAAGAAGTTTTACACCATATGGAGATATTAAAAAAATTATACGCCTACATAATAATACATTCATAATACCAAGAATAATTTTAAAATATATTTGTTCCAAATAACCAATTATGTATTTCTGTAATAAACATACATTACAAAAGTATAAATATGTGTTAATGATGCAGACGGCAATAACAGACAATATAAAATACAAAGGCAGCAATAACAGGCAATATAAAATATAAAGGAAGAAAATGGTATGCTTTAAAGCAACAGGTAGACCATAAATTCACATGGGCATTTATGCATTAAAATATCTAGTTGGCTAGAGGCCTATCCTATCAGTTTGTGCATGGAGTTATTGCTTAACTTGAATACAGATTGGCCATTCTTATATGGTGAATCCATGGATTATGTATGGGCTGACAGTTAGACATTGACTATATTTTGATCTGGATGACATTATAAAATGGCATCAAGGAACAGTTCTGACAGACCTAGATCAGATGAGAAAAATATAAGGGTCACTAGCCTGATTAACAGGAGATTGATAACACCAGATATCAAAGTGTCTACTTCAACATTGCAGAGATTTATGTAGCAGTGTTATGGTTTGGAGGTGTTTTGCTGTCTGTAAAGTGCAAAGAGGGAGTGGAATTCTGAACAGAATGCCCAATATATAATATATATGAAACGACAACAGCCTGGTGGCATATGTGACCTTAAAAGATCCAACTATCAACTTGGACATGTAGCAAAGATTCATGTTTTCATCATTTATCTGAAATTGGGTCCTTTTATGCAAATAGACTGCAAATGGTTGTAAAATGGGTGTAAAAGGTACGTGCACTGAACAGTCAGGCCAACTGGAAAGTGAATCAGAAAAGAACTTCTCCATACTTGCAGCAATGACAATGATTTTAAAAAAGCAGAGGTTGCTGTTGGTTTTTGACTTTAGAGTAGTAGATTTTGGTCTAAATATGGCCCATAGTCATGAGTCACAGCTGTCCATTTATGATTACAGTAAATCGGGGGACATTAGCAAATCAGCAGCCAGTAGGAGAAATCCCTGTAAGAAAAAAAAGTGTATTTAGCACACATTAAAGAAATGATTGCCAGCCATCTCTTCCCTGTGCCTCTCTCCATGGCCAAGGAGCACTTTCTCCAACAAAATTGTAATCATTGCACTCTGATCCAATTTTTACAAAATATCTTAGTGCACAACTCCCTGGTGCTATGTAATTAAATGATGGCGCTAACACAGAAATCCATCAATGATCTAGGGATCTAGGGATATCTACAATAGAGTAGTAGCCTCAAGCACCATTTCTGGAGCCATGGATTAGAACTATGCCATCATATATCTCACCTCTTTCATGTAGATAGAGAGATTTCTTAGAAAGTTAAGTGGGATGTATATTCCAGTCTTTTCAAATTTTTCTGCGGAAAATAAAGCAAAATTAATATAAGTACTGAACTGTAAAAACAGTGTCAAACTTGTCATAGTTTTTCTTACCTTTTAAGAATGTGGTTAAAGAAACTTTGATAATATTTTTAATCCCTTTCTCTTTTGTGGCATCCTGAAAAAAAAAGATTATTATTTGAACTGGCTGCTTGATAAATGGGGGCTTTGTCACTGTTCATCATATCAGTTGCTGCATTAAATAAACATTATCCATAAGCAGGTTATGTAATAAAAGGCGCAAAGAATTCTACAAGTCTAAAAGTCGATAGCAACCAATCAGCAGATAGCAGTTACTGGTTACTAATATTATTGGTTGCTGGGAGTTACTGCACATAGGCAAACTTTTATTTTGTATGGGGAAAATGTTACTTATAAAGGAATGCTTATTCTGGAAATATAGCATACTGTTAAGTAGTTGTATGTTTTCTTTACACAGATAATGACAAAAAAATAGCTTATATAATTGTAATGCTGCTTTCTATGGTCTTTGTCATTTTGGACCACATTCCCCTTCCCACCAAAATAGTAGAACCTATAAGACTGGAGTAGATAAGAAGAATTATAATATGAGAAAATAATGGTTTGTATATAAAATTCAGTTTTTACCTCAGTAATGTTAAAATAGGACAGATTCTTGTGTATCTGCAGCTGGAAGCTGTATGTAGAAAAAACAGATAATAATATCCGCTCTGGAAATGAACATGTTCTTAAACATTCTCTAAAATACTTGTGGAATTTCACCTGCTCAGAATGATGGATCCAGTGAGATTCGTCCCATTTTCCTGACTTGAGTTGGATACAGAAATGTTGGAACTGATGCTGAAAGCCTGTATGCAAAGACAGAGTAAATGACTTCACAAGGTAAGAGTGCCTCTACCGTTAAAGGTGTTTGGCTTTATAAAATGCCTGGGAAAAGGGTTTATTGGATGTGACATATTCATTTTTGTTTTTCAGTTGCCACTTATTTACACAATATTGTTTTTGTTGGATATATTGCTACCCACAAATTCAGAGATAGGTTGGCCTGTATCACCCTCATTGTTGGACAAAACATGTAGGAGGCACAGGCAAATGCAGATATGAAAGGGGGGCTAATTTCCTTTAAGTGGCATAAGTAGATTTTTTTGGGGCTGCTCTGCAGAAGAATTTTCATCCTCACTACTTTACCTGCCCAAACTAAACTAACCCTGCTCTAGTTGAGAGGCAACACTAGGGGGCAGATTTACTAAATTCGAGTGAAGGGTTCGAATTAAAAAAACTTCGAATTTCGAAGTTTTTTTTGGGCTACTTCGACCATCGAATGGGCTACTTCGACCTTCGACTACGACTATCGAACGATTCGAACTAAAAATCGTGCGACTATTCGACCATTCGATAGTCGAAGTACTGTCTCTTTAAAAAAAAATTCGACCCCCTAGTTCGGCATATAAAAGCTACCGAACACAATGTTAGCCTATGGGGAAGGTCCCCATAGGCTTGCCCAAGTTTTCTTGATCGAAGGATATTCATTCGATCGTTGGATTAAAATCCTTCGAATCGTTCGATTCGAAGGATTTAATCGTTCGATCGAATGAATAATCGTTCGATCGATCGATCGAATTTCCTGCGCTAAATCCTTCGAATTCGATATTCGAATTCGAAGGATTTAAATTCCTAGTTGAATATCGAGGGTTAATTAACCCTCGATATTCGACCCTTAGTGAATCGGCCCCTAGATCTACCTATCCCGTTGGGCTCCCTATGTATCTTCATTAGACACACATGTCCAGACTGTGGCAGGGTAAGGAAACTTCAAGAGCCTAGGCGACCAGAGCCCCCCATTCCACGGGGCTTGCGGGGGGACCTTAATCATGCCACTGATTCCCTTCAAGTTCATAGAGATGCACTAACTTTTTCTCTGACTGCATAAACAAATCAATGTCGTCTATAACAAAAACAGACCTTTAATTTGAGGACCAAGTTGTACGATAATAACTAGCCCTATGGCTGCCTTTTGTGTGAAGATGTATTTATTTTCATACTCGGTAAATCCCTTTAAATGGGGCAGTCTCAACCATATGTGTACTACTCACAGAGTGATGTATATACAGTATATATATTTATAATAGAACTAGAGAGAGACACTCACTGTGGTGGCAGTGAACAGTAGATGGCTTGTGGTATTGGAGGGCATGGCGTAAGTTTGAAGGATTCCAACAAAGGCCACTGTCATATTATTTGGCTTCACAGAGAAAGTTGGTGCAGTGGACAGATATAGCTTAATCTTAACTGGTGATGGTTCTGGATAATGCTGGGAAAGCTAAAAGTATTTGTAAAAAAATAAACACATATCAATTATTATGATGCAAGACGTGTTTTTAATTAAGAAGGTTATTTACTAAAATCCGAATTCATCTCATTTTTTAAATAAAAAAAACCACGACCAATTTCTAATAACCAATTTGACCTTATTTATTATTTATAAAGCTCGATTTTACCCGGTTCGGATAAAAACAAGCAAAAACCTGAATTGTACAATTTTTTCTAGTTTTTCCCCGAATCGATTCATTTTTCAGGGTTTCTCCCCAACAGCTTGAAAAGGTCGGATTTTCTATCTAATTCCAATGCAGACCATAGAAACTTAGGATAGGGACCTCTGCCATTGACTTATACACAACCTAGACAGGTCTGTGATTTCAGTTTTAGACTTTTTGCAGCATCGGGCTTTAATAAATTTTGAACAATTTGAATTAAAAATTTTTTTTAGTTTTGCCCCCAAAAAGCCTGTCCGGATTTTAGTAAATAACCCCCTTAAATATAGGTGGAAACATATGAGAAGGCAAGGATACAGTTATTATACATTCACTCATTTAATATTTCCACTTGAGTAGAGTTTTTCTCACCTCTGGCAAAAAATTGTTCAGGTCCGATGTTCTTATATTTATAAAGCTCTGCAGAGAAAAGTGAACAGAATGAATAAATACTCTTTATCTGAAACATCTGTAATTTGTAAGTGGGCATTTACTAATGCAGAGTAAATGGCCATATTTACCCACAATGCAGAATTTTCTGCTGAATTCTACAGCTACGGGGAAGTTTCAAATTAGTTTATGATTCTATTTGAATTGATTATATTGTGGTGGTTAATGACACAACCCCCTATGCAGGGTTCTTCAGTCATCAATAAACTTACTTGAGCATAATCACAGCAGATTGGGTGAGTGCATTAAAGCTTAGTACGACTATAAAGAAGTGCAAGAAACGCGTTTGGATACAAATACTCTCAATGAATGGCATACTCAATATTTGAATCCATCTTAGCATATGTTCCCACTTTCGGCCATACATTCAGCTTATCACCATTTAATATTCTTACCATGAAGTCTGAGAAGAGGTCTGTAAAAATATTTGCTATGAAGGTAGTTCTGAGGGCAGAGTTCAGTGAATGCTCTGAGATGCAAATTTGTATCATGGAGTTTGGAAGCTGTGAGAAGATCATTGGTGCAGGTGGATTAGCTCTGGTCTTACTTAAATGTGTGTCGGACACCCCCTATAGGAATACATTTTCAGATAGCTATTACCTTGCAATTAAAGTCATTTTTAAGGTTAGAAAAGTAATAAAACAATTAGGGGGCCAATTTATCAATGTGAGTATTTTTTTCGTTTCCCCCGAATCAAACTTTTAACGCTAAAACTCTTTTTTTCAAATATTCTCTAAATTATGAAAAATGTTTTATTAATTCATTGTAAAAACCATCAAACATTGCCATCTAAAAGCTGCCAAGGTTTTAGAATTCAATGGGAACTATCTGTTTAAATTATTAAAACTTTATTGACTTTGAGGTTTTTGGGATTTTTTAGGTTGTAATTACACAAAAATTCTTACAAATTCTTAATTTGTTGTATTTCTTTACGTGTTTTTATTTGTTCACATTTTTTATCTTTGGATTTTTTAATAATTAAGGAGACATTCACTCTCTTTTTTTAAATGTGACTTTAGTCAAGGTTGAAAAAAACTCTAAAATGACACTAGTTAGAATTTTGATAAATCAGACCATATGTGACTGATAATTTACAGTAGATGTGAACCTGCAAAAACAGCTTCCATTATTTAAGAAGAACAGAAACAGCTAAATAATATACAGAGCTTTACTAACTCTGCAAGAAACCTTTATGGACAGGTATGTTATATAAAACGTGCACAAAGAAAATCCATATCTTACCTTTACATCAATCTCTGCATACTGTTTTGAAAATATTGGGTCTTTAGTAAGAGATAAATCAAGGCCAGCAGTGAGAGACATATTTGCTGAAAAAAAAACATTTAGTGTATATGTAAAGAAGAGAAAAAATAATATTTAGATGTTTCAGACCTTCAACAGCCCAGATCCTCAAAACTTAATGATTATAACCTTAATTTAGGGATTTAGGCATATAACATCAGTGGGGTAGAGGATAGTGGCATGTGTTGTGTTGTCATCACCCAACTAGTGTAATATAAGATCCTGTATGCAAAATATCTAGAAGTTCTATTTGAGAGGCTTGGTCATGTGAACCCTTCCCCTAAGAGTATAAAGGCAGGAATTAGATTTAATTCAGTCTCTTTGGTCTTCCTATGTAAGGAAGTTGGAGATGCATATCCATAGTCTAGTATGGTGAGACCCTTAGTGAGGGGAGGCCTCTAGTGAAAGCTACTTTGGGGATAGAAATTCCATGAGCAAGCAATGCTGGGCCAAGCTTGCTGGAAAACCCAGCCGGACACCTAACCCCTAACAACTGGGGAGGGAGCAGGAGTGACAAGTGGTGGAAGGGGAACTGATGTCTCTTTAATCCTTGCTTACATGGATGGGACTAGTGGTAGACAGAAGAGGTACATGCTTGGTGCCCCCTACACTTGCTTCATAGGTGTGCCTGCCTACCCTTAGTTCTGGTCCTGTGAGCCTGTGGGCAAGGATAAGAGCCAGGACTTTAACATCACAAGTTGGTAAAGAGATGAGAAGCTATTGCCTTGCCTATTTCAAGGCACTCTTGAAAAGCCTTTTGCACCCAATGTTTGTATGTGAAAAAGTACACAAATGTACACCTACTCTACATGTACAGGTTTGTAATAGATTAAAGATATCCAATGCTTTATAGAAAAGACCCACAAGTGCTACATAATTCTATTACCTAAGCCATAATTATGTTACCACAGTATTTTATAATGAATATATAGCTAGAGATATATTTTACAGAAGATAGTCAACCCCATGTATTCATGTTTCAGATTATTCCCCATAGCACAGCCAGGTTATGGGCAGTATAATAGAGCAGGTATAGGTTTGATATAGGTTTTAAATGCTACTTTTTAAAAACTCACATAGAAAGGTACTCAGAGATTGGTCCCAATCTGCAATCTGTAGACTCAGTGCGGAACACAACTAAAAGACAATATTAATGTGATTAACATCCGAACATTTTTAACAAGTTAAATCAACATGGTTCTCTTCTTACCTGTTCATTAACTTTACTGCGTATTATATCCTCCATTGGCCCCTTAACAGCTTCATAGACGTAACTAAACACAAGTAATACGGACAATAATTTCAGATCCAGTCTTTTAAACTAAAATCTTCACAAAAAGTTCAGAAATCTGGAAAATTTCGTGAATACCGAACAAATAGTTCTATTTATCTGTCACCAAATGTTCAGCATTCAAAGCTTAAAGCTGGTCTTGGGGATGTTATGATGTAGGAAACCCATTTGCAGGACAAACGCTTGAACCGATGGGTTTATTTCCACAGTACAAGCAGTTTCTTGGCTACATTTTTATTGAGAGGCAAACAGCAACACATAAATGTTATGTATTTTGAGATTTTTCTTGGCTAAAAAAAAATGTAAAACTTACTCAACTCCCCCTTCAACTCTGAAATCAACTCCTCTAATTTCAGACTCGCAGTTAATAAGAAAAATGGATGGCGTGCCTGTATTTCCCTGGCGAAGCCCCAGGACGACTGTGGCGGATATTCCTTTTAAAGTCAAAATCATTAATCCACTGTCTTGCCTAAAAAAAAAAAAAAAAAGAAATTAACACAATATTGCCTTTATGTGTGTTTAAAAGCCAAACTGTTGATTGTTACTTACATTAACATGCTGTCTAGCTTCCAAGTACCATTCACGGTTGAGTTTCCACCATGGATAGATATCTGGAACCCTTTCTCAGGAATGAAGTCTGCAGAACTTTTTGCATATTGGAAACTCACCATCTGTACCCTAAAAAAATCAAAAATACAGTCATTATAGACTTTATTATAGAAGTGAAGGCAACTCCACTTTGAGGAACAGTTTGGGGGCTGCCTATATTATGTTATACTTACTGTGTAAGCTCATAGTCCATCGACTCTGTTGCAATAGTTACACGCCCAATGATATCAGAAAGGTATACTGATGAGATCTGAGAGATCAAGTTATCTGCTCCTGGAAGTTAAGAGATGAATGATAATTTAGACACACTAAACTAAGTAACAAGGTTGTTTTGGCCTTGCAATCAAGACTTCTAACTGGTAGGATGTTAGTAAATGGATTATACCAAAATCTTGTAAAGAATAAGTATTTATTTTATGAAAGCACGGCCACACAATAAAATGGCACTAGGTAATAAAAGGACAAGGAAAATCATATTTATTAGGATCTGACAATTTGGCATCCCCCACCTAATGAATAAAGCATCTTAATTTTTAACCTAGGCCAGTGCTTCCCTTCAGTAAAAAAATGATCTGGGCCACATGTTTCCTTGTTTTTCCAGAAATTCCTTGCGTGGACATGCACAGTACTACACATGTGCCTGCCCAGGATGGTGATGGTATTTTTAGTAGTACCATTTTGACCTCGTGTAAGACAAAACTCAGTAAAGGAAAACCTTTAGTAATAGTCAGGCAATTTATTCTTACATAATACAACATAACAGTTTTGTCTGGGTAAGCTGTTGGAGTAACACACAGAATGTCAGCCAAGGACTTACCAAAGACCCACCTCTTGGTCCAGGCATTATATAGCTTTCAGAAGGCTTTTACAATAATTGTGACAAGGGTTTCACGGAAATACCATACATAGTCTGTCTCTTCCTTGTACAATTAATGTCTAAATGATTTACTTAGTCTTACATGTTATCAAAGGAATGTTGTAACATACTGTGCCTAGCTCCAACGGTCCACAGCCTCGCAATCAGCTATCGGCTAACCAAGGCCATTGTGGTATTTCCAGAGCTGCACTTCAGCAGTAAGGGGCCCCAACAGACAGACTGGCGTTATTCTGACACTCTGGAATTTAAGTAACAGAGTGGTGATCTTTTCTTTGTATGGCCTAGTATAAGCTATATGATTGACCATTGTCCACAGTAGACCATTAGTCCATCCTGCCTTGGGCCTTGTAGCGTTATGGCGTCATAGAGGGCGGGGGTGACAAATATCAACCCTCTGACACTAGCCATTCGTCCGTCATAGGAATTGGACCGTTCCCGATATATATTATATAAACAATGGCTTAAGCAATCCCTGGGAAAATTAACATGCCTTTCCTTATCCTTTAACTGTAATTAATTGACATGGAGCTGCAAGTCTGACAAAGTGCCTTCTCCTTTACTTCCTATACTTCACAAAATCATCCGCTAACTTTAAATAACTCTGGAAAATAAATAACTCTGGAATTCTAATTCCCTGATCAACTAGATGAGTTACATCAATCTTGCAGCTTTTCCGTTGTTGTTGAGGTGCAGATTCCAAAAGTGTTGTTGACAAATACACAAAGCATATTTAGCATTTCTCCCCAACATGGAATAGGAAACTATACTTGAATTAAAGTAACTTGCCATGTTGATGAATATTTTGAGCACATAATATTTTATGATCAAGTTGTGATTACTTTGTGATTATTAATTTTTCAACAAAAATTAGATTTATGCAACAGATACGGGCTGATTGATCTAATAGATGAATACAAAGACTATTTTGGTGCTTACCATAGTACAGTCCTTTTTGGTTGATTTGAATTTTGACCCCAGGATTGTCTGCCAGGCATTGGAAAATCAGGCATAAAAGAATCCACGAGGTGGAAACCAACTGGAAAGGCATACTATAGCTTAGAGAAGTAAGCATTAAATGTACTATTAGGCCTCACATAATATTCTTATATAAAAATATAATATTCAAATCAATAATACATCAATAAAAATATTGCATTTAATGGTTAGAGCAAATGCAGATGCTTACTTTTTAAACACAGGACTGTGATTATTAAAATTCTAAACCCATCACCACTTCTCAAGAGGATTCCTCTGTGTCAGGCACTATGAAAGCATTCTTGTTCCTTAATGATGTGGTGGACCCTCTTTTCTGTTCAAGTATTATCTAAAATAAAATTCCACCCCAGCAATATAATTAACTTGATTCAAGATATCACATGGTCCGGGATATTGGTGCTTTCATGGTGGTGGGAGTGGATCATACATGGAAGCTAGACCCCACATTCCAGCAGAACCGTCATTAGGTATCCTGTCAAAATGAAGTAATAGGACAGACAAACACATGCACATACATACTTACAATGAATATAGACCTACCAAAGCCTTCAGTAAAATAAGAGAACGTGTGACTGTCTCAGCTGCACCAGTCTTTGGCTGTAGGCACTTCCCTTATGTACTGTTCATGGATTCAATAAGCATATAAAGACCCATTATTAAAATGACAGATCCCGTTTATCTGCTTTTAATTTGATTGTGTAAGCAGGGAGGTGCAGTTTATTTGGGTGTGTTAGTGAGAAAGGGGAAGACATTGGTGTTGCACCACTATTAAACCATGCAAAAAACAATAGCTGAAATCTGGTTAATCAAGATTGTGTAGTTCTTTTTTGTAAAATATGAACTATCAATCACATACAGCTCAAGTATCTCAATATTATGTATTTAAACAGTAAGTACAATGCCTACTGAAATAAGGAAACTTGATACTCCATGGATCAGGGGTGTCCAACCTTTTGGCTTCCCTGGGCCACATTGGAAGAAGAAAAATGTTCTGGGGCCACACTCGAAGTACACACAAACACTAACACTAACTTTTTATTTATTTTATTGTAAAAGAAAAGAGTGGGAGAAAAAAAAGAAAACCTAGTGGGATTTTTGACATTGTGTTTGAGATACGAATGTATCAATATCTGGTTGAATGGAAGTAGTTGCAATTCTCAGTGAATTCTCAAGGTGCTCATGATTTGGTTCTAATTTTACTCTTAGTCTGTTCATTCTTGAAAAAAGTTGCTCACAAATGTAGGCACTGCATATATCCCTAGGATAGTGGGCGATACCACTGAAGAATGCTTACCTGCCTTTGTAAGTAACCAAACTCTCACTTATTAACTGCTTTTCCTGCTCTAGGAAGCCACACACGGCACACCCCATGTAAAATTCAAACCACACATGCACACAATTAGCGACCGCGTACATATGCTCTTTGTGCGTGACATTGCAACATGACGTTTCCTGGATTGACAGAAATTCAAGCTGGGCCGCATTCATATACATCCTGGGCCGCAGGTTGGACACCCCTGCCATAGATAGATATATTGCTTGGTGTTGCCTTCAAAAAGGGATCTAAGGTATTTCACACCCACATGTAGGTCCCCTGCACCTCTTAACTTCAAATAATCATGCTTATACAGTATTTGTCCTGTTCTCGGATCTCAGTCCACGGCCCTCACTAACTCTAACCTGTACTTCAGTATTAACAAAGCCTCTCCAACTAACAGTTGATATCTGAGGTGTTCAACCTGTGTAGCCTGTTAAGGGGGCAATTAGAAAAAAGGACTGAAAAACTGGAAAATCTATACACAAATTATAATAATTTCAGGAGACCTCTCAGTCATAATAGGAGAAGAAAAGCTCCAAGACAGTTTATTGCCAACAAATTAGCCACAATATTGCAAGCTAGAATGCTATATTTATTCTGCAGAATGCTTTACCATACCCGAGTAAATAGCTCTAGACACTGTCTCTGTTTGTTTAGGATAGAAGCTGGCATATAAGCTTGGTGTGACATCACTTCCTGCCTGTGTCTCTCCCTGCTCACTAACAGCTCTGGGCTCAGATTACAGCAGGGATGGGAGGAGGGAGGGGGAGAGGAGCAAACTGAGCATGCTCAAGCCCTGCCCTGGAGGTTTAAGATGAAAACAGGAAGTCTGATACAGAAGCCCATGCGTACACAATAAAAGGAAAGAAATGCAGTGTTTCTTTTGACAGAGGCGTCAGAGCAGCATTACTTTAAGGGTTAACTGGTGTATTTATATAGATCTTTCTGATAATGCTTACTTAATTTAGTCTTTCCTTCTCCTTTAAGAATAATGCTAATAGGTAACATACAGAAGTAAGAGTATAAGAGCAACACTGGAGTACTGCAGCTGAAGGCATCTTTTTTTTTTACTCTGTTGTCCTAGTATTATTCCATGATTATACTTTAAAAAGTTCTTAGGGGTCAAACGTTGCATAAATGTAGATAATTGTATTATTATAAAGAAGAAAGACTAAACCCAAGCTATGGAAGTAATTTGGGAGATCGGGGTATAAAATATTCGCCCCATAAAAACTTTATAGAATGCACACTTAACATTTCCTCCATTGTATTTTTTGCTAGGATAATTCCAAAATGTGCCCTTGGTAGAGTCCTTGAGGACATCCTCGCATTGAGATTATGAGGCCTGAACCATGTCTTAAGGGTCTCTGGTAAGGCAGAGCACAAAGGGTTGGTGCACAGTTAGCAGGGGTCCTTAAGGTCAAAGGACCCACTGAGAACAGGTTTGAAAATTCCTGTAACTAGCTATAAATACTAGAATAATGGGCACTTATCCATCACTTGATCATTCAGGTCAATTGTATGAAGTTTATGTATCAACATTTCTTATAATAAAGCTAGGCACAGGGATAATTATGGTGCCACAGAAGAACAATAGTTATTTATCATAATGCATAATTTTAGATCAGAAGCAATTGTCTACTAATGACAATGCCAATTACCAGTGAATAGGTTTAACACTGAATAGTTATATTTCTTTACAACAATAAAATGAATAATGGCTCCAGCAACATGGGTCTTTATATTACGGTGACAAGTATAGGATTGGAATGCAGAAACAGAATGCAGAAGCCATTAACAGCTCTGCCCATTGGTTTCACATATTCCTCTTTTTCTTAATGGAACTAACTGCCTAACTAAATTCGAGACTGATGTAGCTTATAGGGTCATGAACACTACAATCCCTAAAATCTTCAGTCTCCATTGTAAATGTACTGAGTTCACTGGTTCCAACCATGTCCAACTCATCCAGTTGGTATCGAGCTTCTCTTGGTTCCCCAGAGAGGTGCTAGGGTGGAGTTAGTACTCCAAGCAAACCTGTCTAGTGAAGGGGCTACAGGGTGGAAAGGGAAGGTTCTTGCTGTACAATTGGTAATTTGGTGGATTTCATTCAACCCCTCTACCTGTTACACAGCTCTCCAATAATAATTCTAATCGATGCACTAAACATCAAAGATCTGCTGTATGATAATCCCCAGCCCCATCTGCTGGGGAGGGGTAGCTGGGCAGTCTGGGGGGTTCTATTGTGGGGTGGGGGGGTTTACTTAACTTGGAGGGTTTTACTTAACTTTTACTTGAACTTTACTGGCTGGTGTTTTACTTAGCTTCCCTTTTTTTTTTTATTAAGAATACAAATGCAATTGTGTGCATGTGATAGCAAAGGTTATTCAGGTTGTGTGTGGATTGTGTCTGACACTTGGTGATGTTAGCATGAAAGTCAGCAGAAGAGGCAGAATGGATGCAATGGCTCTTCGCACACCTATATGTAAGTAAAATTATGTGTGTCAATTTAAGTGTAACCACATTTGCAGCTATGCTCATAAATTACCCCTTATAATCTCTAATGCACATACAGTAATATATAACTAACTGAGGACTTTGACTCAAAACATTCCAAAACATTATCTTTCTTCTGCTTTAGGGCTCTTACACATGGGCATTTTTAATGTGTTTACATGCATGCTGAGCACACATATATAATGTGTATATGGGCTTTTTAATTGCAGCTTACTATGCTTTTGTTAGTTCCAAACACAACCTCTATTCTATTGAGTTCTGAACGTGTGTCAAGCGCAAGAAAATGCAGCATGCAATGAAACCTGAATTGAGTAAAACACAACTCTGAACACTAAGTACAACCAGGCAGAATGTAATGGAATCAATTAGCGAAGTGCATTTTGGTGTGCTCAAACTTGAATCTTGAAAATAGCTTCAAACGCATATTTTTTTTTTTTGTAGACTGACTTTTCGACAGACTGACTTAGACCTTGACATAGACTTAGACTTTTTTGACTGACTTAGACCCACTTTTTCTTGAGCTTTAGTTCATGGACAGATTTCCTGACAGTTTCCTGTAGAATTTACTGGTATAATTAAGAATACATAGTTCCTCAATGATGGCAAGCAGTATTGTCCACAGTCAGCAAAACAGACCCAAATCATGATACCACCATGTTTCACAGATGAGACGAGGTCCATAAGCTGGCATGTATTGGTTGCCTTTTGCCAAAGATAATGTTTTTAAATTGAAGCCAAAAACTTTTATTTTGGTCTCATCTTTCACAAAACATTGTTCCAATAGCCCCTTGACTTATCCATGTGGTCTTTCACAAACTGTGAATGGACATCAATGTTCTTTTTGGATAGTAATGAGATTTTCCTTACAACCCTGCCATGCACACCATTGTTGTTCGGTGTTCTCCTGATGGTGGACAAATGAATGAAATTTCCCAATGCAAAAGAGATCTTTGGTTCCTTAGATGTTAGCACAGGGTTCCTTGAGCTCTCCTGGTGTATAACACATCTTTCTCTTGGTGTGATCGTTGTTGATTGAATACTCCTGGGGAGGGTAACTGTGCTGCTGAATTGCCTCCATCTGTACACAATCTGCCTGCTAATAGACTGGTCCAAACTCTTTCAAAACAGTTATGTAACATTGTCCAGCCTGGTGGGCATCACTAATAACCATCAATCTTTTTCTGAAGATGCTATAAAAATCTATTTTTTTGAGCAATGACAGACGTGTTGTTAACATCAGACTTGGATAGTAAAGACCAATATTTATATTCTTTAAATAAGGCAGTGCCCCCAAACTCATGCCTGATTATCATTCCACTGATTCAAACACCCAACTCTTATTTCATCTTCTTCTTTGGATAATTTCCCTGATAAATAAATATTCGTTTTTAAACATTTTGTTTAAAAACTGTGTTTTCATTATGTTTTAGTGAAATCGATTCCTTTTTCCCCAGTCTCTCCAGAATTTAGGCCCGGTATTTGGAGGTTGGCGCCTCTCCAAAGTACATAAATGCAAGGAATTACCAAACACACGTGGCAAGAGTAGAAACCAACGTGAGTCCATATTGAAACTATATCTCTATTATACAAAACTCTTTTTTTTTCTCTTTTTTCCCCTTTTCTCCTTTTTCCTTTTTGTAATCCTTGTGTAGTTAACGTCCAAAAAACCAAAAAGTCCCATGATATGTCCATTGTAAAAGCGTCCAATACCTGGTGAAATCCATCGGTATCATTTATCAAAAACAATTAATACCTAAAACCAGCAAATAAGTGACTTAGCTAATAAGGATATACATTATTAATTACCTAAATTTTACAGCAGTTAAAACCAACGTAACACAGAGCTTAAAAGGAAGCAACTACCTTACCCTGGTTCAAAGCTTTCCCTGGATACATTTTTTCATTCTGGTATTGCTCCCCAATTCTTTTTACATTTGAATGTGGCTCACGGGTAAGAAAGGTTGGGGACCTCTGTTATAGAGGATACAACATTACTACATTTATGTTGCTACAAGTAACAGTTTATATTGAAGTCCTCGTTAAGGAGGAGTTGTTTTGTTTGTAGCAGCCATATCCAGAAATACTCGCTTTGTGACAGTTTCTTTTTTGTTGCATTTTGGGTGCTACCACTAACTTTTTCCAATATTTGCCATCTTAATTGACATATTCTATGTCCCTGTTCATGAAAATGCCATGCCAAAGTGGTTTCTTTTCTTTTTCTTTCTGTTCCTGTTTTCTCATGCTCCTTCGGGGGAACATTATTTTTGCGAATTACTGATTTATGTTCATTTAAACATTATGTTTTCATATTAATCAACTTGAATAATACAATTGCAATGCCCGCAATTTCTACACAGAAACGTTCCATTTACTGTTGAGCCTGCCATATTCCTTTCCTTCTGTACCTGTCAATTAAGTTTTAGATGGTCTCCCACACTTCTCCCCCTCTTTTATGAGAAAAATGGTAGTCTACTAAACAATTTGCCATGTTTTGGATCAGATTTTAAGATACCCTAGTATTTAGAAACTGTTTTATGAATTGCTTTTGCATGAGTGTCATATGTAGTAATAAAAGGGATTCTACCCTGCACCTTAGTTACCTTATTACTCCTTTGTAATGTAACTTGTCTTGGAACTTCCTGTACCTATTTTTTTATATTTATCACGCTTTTCTCATTGTATCCTATATCAAGGCATTTTTTAGCCATTTGTGAGGACTCAGTTTCATAAACATCAGTTGAAGTTATTCTAGGAACTCTCGTAAATTGACTACGTGGTAAGCCCTTGATTAGGGCGGGTGGATGGAAACTACTAGCTTTTAATAGGTTATTCATATCCGTTGCTTTCTTGTACAAAGCGGTCACAAAGTTATCATTAGAATGTGTAATACTTACATCCAAAAAGTGCAGTGTACATGCATTATATACTAATGTAAATTTTACGGACCTATGGATACAATTCAATTGCTCTAAAAATTCAAGCAATTTATCTTCTGTACTAGTCCAAATAAAAAATGTGTCATCCACATATCTCATATAATTCTGAATAAATCCACTGAACTCATTATTCGATAGTATATGTGTATTTTCGGAAAAAAAAATCCATGTATGCATTGGCATATGCAGGTGCCATGTTGGCACCCATTGCACAGCCTTGTTGTAAGAAAAATTCATCATTACATTTAAACAAATTTTTAGTTAATACCATTTCTAAAAGTGTACATGTGAAAATGATTTTAAAATGAGGAAAATTAGTACGTGATAGAAGTGATCTACTCCTTCCTCGTGCGCAATGGAAGTGTATAGATCTTTAACATCAAATGAACATAGGAGAAATTCTACTTCTGGTGGAGAAATAGTATCAACCAAACTGTGTTTCACCATGGCATTGCCTCTTGTAGTTGTGTATCCACATACATAGCCAAAGGCTGCAAAATAGACCAAATGTTAGATACAATGGGTCTACCCGGTGGATTATTCAGATTTTTGTGTATATGTGAGGGATTTTAGATTAATAATTTGCACGTATAATCAGTAATAACCCCTTCCATGACTGCAGCATTTAAATTTATTTGTATTTCATTTGAAAAAATTTATAGTGGGATCCCCTTTCAGTTTTTTATAATCTGTTTCGTTCCCAAGCTGTCTGAATGCTTCCTTGAAGCCAGGCGGTGCCTAATACCATTACTCGTTTACACCTCAAACAGCTAATTGGGTCTGAATTACTACAAGAGATGCTGCCACTAGAAATGTTGTCATTATATATAATTATGACATCTACATGACTAAATATCCTGTAACTAAAAACTCCTGTACCTAGCCATGTATAGGGGGAGCTGGAGTGTCACATGGGGTGCTGTACATAGACAACATCAATTATGAAATTATTATAAACTATAATTACTGTACATATATCAATAATTAGCTTATATCTAAAATGTTCTTTCACAAGTTTTACATTTGTTTGCATTCCACATATTACGTACTGTATAGCAGCAACAAAACCTGTTACCATGATTTTCTTTGTTTTTAACGTCAGAGAAGCATTCGAATTTGTAAATGAGTCAGATGGGATAATTGGTCTTTTAGTCACAGATTTCAAAACTTTGCTTGTCATCGGAACTGAAGCAATTATTTAATAAGTATAGAGGATTTGCACAGTCACGATCATTGTTCATTGTGATTACGTAGTTAACCTAAGGAACACACAATTATATGGTTCCTATTTCTATTGTAAGGCATATAGAACACAAGAACATTTGCTTCTGTTTTGGCTGGACAGTCCCTCATGACTTTAATGAAAAGAAACTACTAAAAAGTAATGTAATCTATACTCTTTGAAATACAAGGTGACATACAAAGCACTGGGTAGTTGCATCTTATCTGCATGCATCCAATGAAAAAGGTCTGATAAATCCTGGATCCAAACTACACACAGATTTGAATTGCTTCTGAAACTCAAATGTCTAAGATTTATTAAGCACAAAAAAACTTGAACGTAAGAATTTTGCAACTAAAAGCGGATGAGTTCATATAGAAGTCAATGGGAGTTGACCTAGCAATATTTACATTTTTTTACAGGCTAGATTTATTGAAAATGATGAGTAGAATGTGATTGGGCTGCATTCAAGTTTTTTTTTGTTTTTACGGGATTTTGTTTTTTAATATATAAGTTCATGTTCAAATCTGGTGAGTTTATTCAATGAAAAAACTCAATAATTCACATTTCAAATGTTAATACACAGGCCTCTTATTATCCTTTCTTATTTTTTCATTTATATCAGCCTCTCAGAACGCAGTTTACTTTCTGAATTCGAGATAAAAAAAAACACGCGATCGCATAAAAAAATGCTACAATACTTTTATTTTTTTCCCTATTGATTATTTGAGAAAATGCTCAAACAAAACAGCCACGGTCATGTTTTTTCATAAGAAAAACCTGCACACATGTTGTTTCTTTTTGAAACACTCAAATGTTTCAATAAACTGTGAGAAAGAATATTACTTTGCTTAAGATAAGTTTCATTGACCTTTCTAGAAACTCAGCAGCTTTAAGGTTTTTCACGCACATTTACTTTTTCATTAATAAATTGGAACTGTTTACTTAATACAAAAGTTAAATAATTAAAAACACTAAAATAAAACAATACAGATGAATTGCAAATTATAATAACACCATCACCATGGAATTTAGTTTCTTTCTTTTCTCTCTTATCCAGGAAGAATGTGAGGAAGACTCAGGCTATTGTAGCGGCAGTAGCCCGGATCTTCCTTAAATCGAGGTTTGAATAAATCATTATACTTTAATATATCAGTTCATTCACCAATTTAACATGTTAGAGGAAACAATTTTCTAATTTTACAGGTCTGGGTTACTTTGTCACAATCATAAAGGAAGAATCCACATCCATAAAATATGCACAAAACAAATGTACAGCCATACTAATACTAATATTAATAAGGAGCAAAATATACCTGCCAGGTAACCCAATTGGATACAGTGTCAGCCCCCCCCACTCCCCTATTGTGACGCGCCGATCCGCTCGGCATATGAATCGAACTTTCTGTCACTGTGTTCTATAAAATACACATGTATTCATATCTTTATGAATAAAAATGTTTTTTTTAAAAAATGTAGCAATAACCAGTACACATTTACTTTCTTTCAAAAAGCAAAACTGACTATGGGCACAAACCCCACATACACTGATGTAACTGTACAGGAAGCAGACACAACAGTCGCAGGGGGGCTGGGGAAACCACAGAGGAGCCAGGACGCATTTTCACAGGGCTCCAGGGGCAACTAAATAATCTGCCCCCATCCAGGTATGACAAAACATCAAAGGTAGAAGGCGCACACTCCCAAATAGAAAATCAAAAACTGACAAAAGTATAATTATGCGAGGTGCTAATCCTTAAGGACACCACCCATCTGTAGTTTCCAAAAAATCATGCATGAAAAAACAAAAAAAGGAAAGCACACTCTTCAGGACAAATTCAATGTATCGTTCAGACCCAAAGGGGTAACAGTGTCGAGGCGGAAAATCCATTCAGCCTCTCTCCTCAAAAGTAAAGTGTTCCTATCAATGCCCCCCCCAGAGGAAATTATTTGATCAATTCCCATAAGACGCAGAGATGATATGTTATGATTATGTTCTCTACAATGTGTTACCAGCGGAGTGGTGTCTTTCCCAATTTTTATAACACTTTTGTGTTTCAAGAATCTATCCTTGAGTTTTTGTATTGTTTTGCCAATGTAGTAAACACACTGCTTTTTATGTGAATTTTTGATGTCTTAAAGTCTTATTGAGATATTGCCTGCTTAAAAAATTTTTTGTTGTATTTTTGCATTATAAACTATACTGTGCATAATATTTCTTCCTCATGGAACAAATTGAAACTTTAACAAAAGATATCACCAATAGAGCTGAAACCTTGTCATTTTCGGACAACCAAATTAATTCTATATTATTTAATAGTAGTCCTCTTGAGGCATTTGGTCCAGATAGTCCACAGGACCTCACGAAAAATTTAGAACGACTAAAAAAGAAAGAAGTAGAACTTCATTTACATGGGGTTACCCTAAGTGAATATTATAAACAAAAACTAATCCCTCGTGGATTTAGAATTACGAATACAAGAGAGGCTGAATGGATTTTCCGCCTCGACACTGTTACCCCTTTGGGTCTGAACGATACATTGAATTTGTCCTGCTTTTTGCAGACCAGATAATGTGGATGGCCTTTGCTCAGCCTGTGGAGATACCATAAGACTCATAAGAGATATACCTCCTGGTATGTATGACTGCCCCGATATATACAATAACTGTGGTAAATGTTGTATTTATTTTATTTAATAACACATTTTTTTTTTCTTCTTGTTTCAGGGGTTAAACTCATTACCCCATTATATGCTGATAATGTACCTATATGAGATGTTGGACCAAAAGGGACGCGTTACTGAAAGTGTTAAAGCAGTAATGCCTGAGATATACTGCCTTTTATATTCGTTGTGCATGTTTTGGATATTTTTGTAGATCTCATATTTATTACATACCCTATTTATGGCCCTTCAGTTTCAATTAGAAATGCATTTCCAGATGGTGGAACGCATTTGCGTTCCAGAGGGCATCCCAGAATGCACCTGGATCTACAGAAGTATTGCTGGAAGCATTAAATATAATTGAAATGGTTCTGAACATCATATTATTGGATTTTATATATGTTAGCATCGCAATTATTGTGTTTAGCTTTCCTCTCTATGTATAAATATGCGTGTTCCGCTCACTTCCGGTCTTTGGAACGCATTTGCGTTCCGGAAGTACTCCCATAATGCATTGGTGATGAATTGTTCAGTTTGCAAACCGGAAGTGACGTCACACGCGCTGATGTGCGATCGTTTGCCACTGATTGACTGTATGTGCCACAAGGTATTTAACTGTCTTGCTTGTATTGTTCTTTCTGCCTTTTTCTTTTGATTTTTGTGCCCCTGATGAAGACCCTTATAGGTCGAAACGCGTAGGGCGACATGCTGTTGCCATGTGGGGTAACTAGCATGCAATAAAATTTTCTTTTTATTTAATTACAGAGTGTGCTTTCCTTTTTTTGTTTTTTCCCATCCAGGTATGAAACACCATCTAATACCTTGATTCTCCATCCCAGCCACCAGACTTAGCCCCCAGTTACCCCATATCATAAAAACCGCTTCTATATTACCAAGGGGGCCAGAGATACGAGTGAGGCCTATCCACGCTCGGAAGCCCGAGGCTCACATTAGAGCAGGAGCCGAGACAGTAGGCCGACTGGAACCGCGGCATAAAACAGGTGCAGCCGAACTCCCGCAGACTACCGCCACTAGATCCAGCCACCAGCTGCCCTACACAATACAGATTGCCTCTCTAACACCAAAGAGAAGCGAGTGAGGCCTACTCGCTCACAGAAACCTGGAGGCCCTGTTCCCCCACGGCATATATCCACAGTTACCTACCTCCCCACTGTCTCCTTGCAGCCTCACACCCCACCACAGCCAGGCTGAATAGCAGTAGGAAGCCTATATTATAGAGCACATTGGGGAAACTGATGGCTAAGTGAGCACACGGATAATAAAGTAATAAGGACACAACTTCACAGGGTCACATGCGTGACATGATTTGAAAAGGATGCACTGATCCCGAGCTTCACACCCCACGGCTACAGGCCTCCTCCTTTAATAAGCATCAACACGCTTTAATTCTCCACGGGGACAGCCTTACATAAGCGTGCACCATTGTGAGACACTAGGCACGATGTCTCCATACCTTCACAAAAACTCAACATGTAATATACAGAGAAAGGTCCAAGATGGTGAGAGGAAACATGAGCCAGACTGGGCCTCGGAAGCAAGCTCGTCATCACAGCCACAAACTCCTGAGCGCAATATAACTCCCCCCCCCCCAGACAAATACTCCAGAGCTGCCATCTACACAAATGGTAACTGCAGATTTCATTTCATTTCATAGCAACTAGCCGCACTGCACAACTCACTGTCCTCAGAGATAACGGGCACAGTTAAAGCAGCAGTGCAAGAAATTAAGGCAGACATACATTCGCTGGGACAGAGGGTGGATAAGCTGGAAACGATATCTGACAACCTCATTATAAGACAAAATACCTTAGAGGAAGACCAGCTTACCCTACAAGAGGAACTGACTAAAATGAAAGCATATTGTGAGGATCTGGAAAATAGAAACCGATGACAGAACCTCAGAAATAGAGGGATCCCGGACACTATAACTCCTAAAGAAATCAGACAATACCTCAGATTTACCTGCAGAAGCAATAGAGCTCACAGAGCACTTGGACCAAAATGCCCAGGCCAGCAAAACCCTAAGGACGTTATAGTTTGCTGCCACTACTACGAAAGCAAAGAAAAAATTATGGCAGAAACTAAAAGCAGTTCAAATGTGGATTTCCAAGGGGCCAAATTACAAATATACAATGACATCTCTCCAATTACATTGGCCAAATGAAGGGAACTAAAGCAAATCACACAGCATCTCCAAGACAGCAATATTCCCTATTTGTGGGGATTCCCCTTCAAGCTAATCGCTTCATTGAAAGGCCAACAACATATCCTTACAGATGCAAGCCAAGGCATCAAATTCATACATTCTCTGGGACTCTCTCCAATCCAAATTGATACTGGCAAGCTTGCAAATAAACGCACAAAAATGACACCAGAATGGGAAAAAGTGAGTCCCAGACACTCCAGGCCCTCACCTTCGCCATCACACCGATCTGGATCCCCAACATGAGACATCATGCCTAGATCTTCTTATCATGGATATGCAACAGACCCACTCATAGATGCACTTCAGTAAATCTATAGCCATGGACATGAACAGGGAACTATTGGAATCTAATCAGACCACCTAGATGCATCCCTTGACGCTGGTATTTGATAGAAATATACCTATAGTGTCACCAGGTACCCCTAATGACTGTACAAAGTTTTTTCTTCTGTTTGTTTTTCTTATGCCTCCCCTGCTTGGATCTATGGCAAGGACTTTATCTTTAGCTACTTACAATACTGTCAATTCCCAGCTAAGTATTTTGTTCAAAAAAAAAATCAGCCATAATTTCTCCTAATAGCTCAATGGAGCCACCGTATCCTCGAATACAAACGGATCACAAAATCCAAAGGTTTAAGTTTTTCACTTGTTTATCCATAACCATATGGCTTTCAATAATCCCAACTTAAGATACACGTTGACCCACAGAGCTTAGGTTTGCTGGAAAAGGCCCAGAAATGGGAACTCAGATCTTAAAACATCTTACAAACTCATCGGACCACACAGGCCTTTCTTCTGCGTTTGTTTTTTCTATGTTTTTTCTGTTGGATTTTATGGCAGGAATTTAGCTTTCAAATACTTTCTACAGTTCCACATCTACAACTTCCAACCAAGCTCCAACTTCCAACCAAGCTTTTTATGCAAGAACATGCTAAAGCCTATCAGCCTCGAAGCGATCATCTGATGAACACCTATCGACTGATAGCCCACCAGAGACATCATACTCTAGAATACAAACAGGTTATAAAGCCGAAATGTTGAAGTTACTAGTTGTTCAGCTATAGCTATTTGGTTGGATATATTTATGACATATGTTGATACACTGGGCTCAGTTCTACTAGTTCAAAATAACATGCCAATTCTCCCTCTGGTTCTGGTAATCACTTGGTAATAGAAATAACTCTATATAGTAGAAAGGATAAACTCTGAGAATGTTTGACCGTATATATTGATAATGGGCATTTATCAGAGTATGCTGATACATTGGGTATAGGCCTATCAGTCCAAAACAACATACCAATTCTCTCTTTGGTTAAAGTAATTACTTTCTTGTTGGTATTAGAAATAATTTTATGAAATAGAAGGGATAAATGCCATATATAATTCAATATTTATATTGACATTAGCTGTTTTCCAACATATGGGCCTTACTTAGCCAAAAGGGTTACTGCTGCTATAATAATTCTATTTCCCGATCATATAATGCAATGATTTGCCTAATTTCACTGAATGTCAAGGGCTTGAATAGCCCCAGGAAAAGAACAGTGACCCACAGTGAACTAACCAGACTTAAAGCGGACATTGCATTTATACAAGAATCACATTTTAAAGCCTCAGAGAATATTAGACAAATTCATATGCTACGCAAGGCATTATCTTTGACCTCTAAACACCCCTCTATCATCATCATAGTAGGAGGAGACTTTAACTTAGTTTTCTCAGAAAAACAAGACAGGATCACAATCACACCCAAATAAAAGCTCTATAATAACACAAAAAGCGAAACAATTTAGAGCCTTAATTAGATCACATGCATTATTTGATTCCTGGAGACTAAACCACCCAAGGGATCAGCGTTACACATTTTATTCCTCAACCCATTCCACTTCCATGAGGTTAGACTATTTTTTCATATCTCAAAACTGTTTAAGGTACCCTATAGATACGTCCATTAAAGCAATATCATGGTCGGTCCATGCCCCTATAACCCTCCAGATAGCCCTACCACCGAAACTGTCACACTGGAGAATGAATGAAACTATCTTGCACAACTTAGATACTCAGACAACAGTAGCTAGCCTCATAAAAGAGTACTTTGAGCTGAACAAAGGGCCCATTCAATCTAAAGCTTTGGTTTGGGAAGCACACAAAGCAACTATTCGAGGTCACCTCATATCACTTTCCACAGCCAATAAAAAACCTAAACAACAAGAAATTTCTTCCATAGAAAACAAACTGAGGTCTTTAGAAACTGCGAACCAGCAACATCCTACCCCCCTCACACATCAAGCACTTCAGGACCGACGAGCTTTATTGAAGAAAATTGCTATCCAAAATGCAGAAAAATCTATAATTTGGTCCAAATGAAAATATTACCAGCTGGGAAATAAAGCCCATACCCCGTTACCTAACCAACTTCAAAACCGAACAAAACAATCTCAGATCTTAACTATGAATATCCTAAATGGCCAAGTTACACATAATCCCTCACAGATTACTGACACTTTCCATTCATATTATACATCACTGTACAACCTACCCCCGTCGAACTTGGCCTCACAAGTAGGTGACTTCCCACAATTAAACCAATTTCTAGAAAGTTTTAAATTACCCACATTATCTTTAGAGGAAACAGAGGAACTCAATAAAGAAGTCACTACAGAAGAAGTCCTCTATACAATAAAAAATCTCCCCCTTCATAAATCCCCAGGACTCGATGGATTTCCCAATTCACATTACAAGACCTACAAAGAATACCTCTCACCGATACTAGTGGACCTTTTTAATGACTTCCTACAAGGTAAAGAGACCATACCACAACATATGCTTTCTTCCTATATAACCGTCTTACCTAAACCAGGAAAAGACCTTACACAATGTAGCAATTATAGGCCCATAGCATTACTCAACTGCGACTTTTTACCAAATTTCTGGCAAATAGATTAACACCTATTTTACCATGCCTCATTAACGCAGACCAAGTAGGCTTCATTTGTGGCAGGCAAGCAGGTGACAACACACGCAGAACAATAGATATCAGACATAATTCAAACATAAGGCATCCCCTCTGTAATCATAGGACTAGATGCTGAGAAAGACAAGCTAGACTGGGGATACATGTTTCAGCTTCTTCAACAATTTGGCTTTAAAGGACCCTTTCTACAATCTATACTCTTGCTCTATTCAAACCCAAAAGCATACCTGAAAATGAATGGGACCACTGGGAACCCAATAAACTTTAAAACGGTATGAGACAGGGATGCTTCTATCTCCGCTATTATATGCACTAAGTTTCGAACCTTTACCAGCTAAAATCTGGAATCATCCCAACATAACAGGTGTCCCAATTGGCAAGGAGGACTACAAGATCTCCCTATATGCAGACGATGTTATGATGACTTTTAGCAACTCGCATGTATCACTGTCCATCTTACACAGTGTTCTACAGACCTATGGCCACTTATCAGGTTACAAAATAAACTGGTCAAAATTGGAAGCACTTGCACTAAACGTGGAAGAATGCTCCAAAGAGGAGCTAATGCCCACATTTAAGTACAAATGGCAACCGACACAAATTAAGTATTTAGGTATAAATTTAACATCTACTTACCAAAAACTGTGCAAAGTGAATTATATCCCGATGGTGAAATAACTTGAAACAGATATGAAAGAATGGAAAAAAACATAATATCTCTTGGCTGGGAAGAATATCGGCTGTAAAAATGAATATATTAACTAAATTGTTATACCTTTTCGAAACTCTGCCCATAAAGGTTCCAATCATTATGTTACATTATATCCAAAATCAGATACTTTGCTTCATATGGAACTCCACTAAAAGCAGGATCCCAAGGTCAGTTATGACTGCCAATAGGAATCAGAAAGGCCTGGCAGTTCCAGACATTGGCAAATACTAAGAGGCGACCCATCTAAGACAAACCTTAGCATGGTTACGACCTGATGCACCCACAAAATGGTCCCTACTTGAAGCACACTGGACTCAACCCTACCACATCAGTAACCTTATATTAACTGACAAGTCTAAGGTTCAACTATCAATTTTCTCCACAAATTGGGCTAACCATAACCTGATTAGAATCATAGACTTTTTGGACCCCCGAAACCATATCCCTATCAAAAACTCAATGAAAAATGTATGGGGAACAAATAAAATAATGGACTATAACCAAATCAAACATTTTATAGAAGCTGCAACGAGCAAAAGAACCAATTGGGCTCTCATCCCCTTTGAAAAAATTCTAAGAAGCCCATAACCCTATAAGGGTTTGATCTCCCATTTATATATATTGATGAACACTCTGCCAGAAGAACCATTTCAGAAACACACATATATGAAATATTGGGAAACATTTATGGGACATGAATGGTCCATGCAGCAATGGAATACTGTATGGCAAAAGCGTGCAAGATGGTAACATGCATTCAGCAAAAAGAAAACATTTACAAAATCATGATGAAATGGTACCTAACCCCATATAGACTAGCTAAAATATTCCCACAGGCAAATCCAAATTGCTGAAGGGAATGCACTATGAAAGGTTCACTAAGCCACATACTATGGACTTGCCCCAAAATAACAGACTACTGGAGGGAGATATCTAACCTAATATGTAAAGCCATGAAAACTACATTAGAGATTGAAATGCCTCACTTGTTATTAGCCCTTCAAATCCCTCCGCTTACAAAACCTGCTCAGAAGGTGGCACTGGTCAACCAAATTACAACTGCAGCTCGCATGGCATTAACCTCTAAATGGAAATCATCAGTGACTCCTACCATAAAAGAGGTAGGTTATATCCAGGGTTGAAAGCAATAAAAGGTTTGAAGAAATAATCTATCCCTTTCCCACTCCTAGTACAAGCAACAACCAGAACTAAGGAGATTATCAATATAAAACCCATTGTTTATTAAGAGGATGCATGCTGAAAATTTGGCTGAACTGTTACTACTGTATGATTCCTATTCACTGACCCTGTGTTTCTTTTTCTGTATATTCATGATAAAAAACAATAAAAATACAAGTTACAGAAAAGCCACTAAAATATAAAATGAAACTAAACTGCAAAAGTGCTCAGAAGACCACTATGAATAAAAGTATTAATTTTCTTTTTTGGGTTTAGATGCCACTTTTGTGAACCATCCCTTGTTGATGACCCTTAGTTGGATGGTTTCAATTAGGGCCTAGTCATGAGATCCTCACAGTTGCTCTGGATATAGTGGTTTACATTTAAGTACATTTTTACTATGTTATAGAATGGTCATTTCTAATCAATTGGTCTTCGTTATTTATTTTTTTATAGTTGTTTTTATTATTTGCCTTTTTCTTCTGACAGCTTCCAGCTTTTAAAATGGGGGTTATTGACCCTATCTAAAAAAAATGCTCTGTATGACTACAAATGTATTGTTATTGCTACTTTTTATTAGTCATCCGTCTATTCCGGTAATCTCTTATTCAAATCAACTGATATTGCAAACCGGAGATCTGCTGAATAAAAAGCTAAATAACTCAAAAACCACACATAATAAAAAATGAAAAACAATTGCACATTGTCTAAGAATAACCCTCTCTACATCATACTAAAAGTTAACTCAAATGTGAACAAACCCTTTAAAACATTGTTGTATTTATTGGTGTATGTATACAAGACCAATACTTGTGGTTCTACTAATGAATTTATATAAGACCAATACTTGTGGTTCTACTACTGAATAAGACCAATACTTGTGGTTCTACAACTGAATATATACAAGACCAATACTTGTGGTTCTACTACTGAATATATACAAGACCAATACTTGTGGTTCTACTACTGAATATATACAAGTTTTTGGAATACCCTATTCTCTTGTTGTGGGCTCCCTCCTATGGACACTTTCTGTAAGTGTACAAGGTCACTTATTCTTCACCCCATAGTGCTTACAGCAGTATTCTGAACTAATTAGGCTACCGTACTGCCACCATGTGACATAATGCAATGCCTTGTGGGAGCCAGGACTCCATATTACACCATCAATGCTGCTGAAAAGACACAGTTTTCATCTCCCTTTATGATAGAATCACTGGTAAGCTAAATAGTTGCACCAAGCACCTTTACAACTGCCAGCACCCCCAGAGACATTTCATGCCAGCTAGTATTTTGATGTTGCATGTATATGCATATATGTTCATTTGCATGTTTGATAGCTCATTGCAAAACTTACTTATTATATTTTCTGTTATTGTATTACAGTTTCACCTTATTCCACTTGCCTATCCAGTAAAATCTACAGACTCCAAGCTTAGTCTCTTTATTGGATTGTGGGAAGGTTTAGCTACATGTCAAACTACACACTGCCCCAGGGTATTACGTAGCGAGGACAGAACAGTGAAACAACGCTACCTCAAAGGCGGGATTGAACTGTATCTCACTGCATGAGCAGTGAAACAGCGCTACCTCAAAGGCGGGATTGAACTGTATCTCACTGCATGCGCAGTAAAACAACAGCTGCCACACAAGTGATCAATCCGGCTACGCTGCGAGCGCAAATAACATCACATTATAGCGATCCAGATACGGTCACGGCTATTAACTCATTACAGCTCAGAGAAGCCTCTGTAGCTAAAACAGGCAAAGGCTTATCCAGTGTCGCATAATGTCACAGAAGAAGTCATCTTCAATAGTGACCAGATCCCAGGTTTCAGGCTCCTCTCAACGCTCATCTGTTACTAGTGCTGCCGCCATTGCCCGCGCAAAAGCAGAAGCAGCAAAGGCCCGTGCCGCCTTTGCAGAGAGGGAAATTGAGGCAAAAATAGAGCGAGAAAGCCTAGAAGCAGAAACAAAGGTAAAGAGAGCACTCTTAGAAGTAGAGAGCGAACGACTTGAAGCTGAGGCAAGGGTGAAAAGCGCACGCTTAGAAGCATCTCTAGAAAAACTGGCCATAGAGAAAGAAGCTGCAGCAACTTTAGCGGAAGCAGAGGCTCTAGAGATGATTGTGTACCCTGACAGTGAAAGACACAGCAAGGTACCTGATCTGGAGATTGAACTCCAAGATCCACTTCAACGCACCAAAGAGTACGTCTACCAGCACTCCAAACAGGATACAGATTCTGTTTCAGCAGACCAACATGTTGCTCCAGGGCCAGACCAAGGACGTCATATGCCTCCAAAGGCCAGCAGCAAGTCACAAGGGCACCAAAGAGACTAAGCTAAGCAAAGTGATCCTGCCTACAACACCCACTTCAGCCAGGTACCCAAGCCTAGGGTTAACCCTGCACCTACCTCCTCAGCTGTGTCACAACGGTATGTCACAGTTCAGCCTAAAAGAGAACCTCCAGACAGGTATGATTACACTATACCTTCTCATCCACCTACCTATCCCGATACCAACCAGGTCACAATGGACTTTGCCAATTTCTTTGTACGGTGTGAGCTAATCACAAAGGGACTTGAAAAGTTCAACGACCCCTCCGAAGGCTTCAGAGCCTGGCGATCCTCCTTCCAAAACACTATCAAAGGCTTAGACCTTTCATACAGTGAGGAAATAGACCTCCTTATCAAATACCTAGGAACTGAATCTGCCGAGCATGCCAAAAGGATCAGGTAATCAACATAAATCACCCAGAGACTGGTTTCAGAATGATCTGGCATAGACTTAATGAGTGCTATGGCTCAGCAGAGGTTGTAGAAAATGCACTCTTCAAGATAATTGATGACTTCCCTAAAATAACCAATAAAAGTTACCAAAAACTTAGGGAATTAAGTGACTGGAACTACAAGTAGTCAAAGCTGAAGGAGACTTACCGGGGCTTGCATTCCTAGACACAGCCAGAGGTGTTAACCCCATAGTACAAAAATTGCCCTATAACTTACAAGAGCGGTGGATGGCACATGGGTCAAAATTCAAAAAAATGCACAATGTTCCATTTCCTCCTTTCACTGTATTCATGGACTTTGTATACCAACAAGCCAAGATGAGACTCCAGCTTTGATTTCACTTTGCTACATACCACCCTTTCAGTACCTAATACTCGCAAAGCAGCAGTAACAGTACACAAAACTAATGCATCCTCTTTAGATTCCTTTCACAGATCTGCAGAACCTTCTTATGAGGAGACAAGGAATAAAGATCCTGGTAAGCAGTGTCCTTTATACCAGAAGCCTCACCCCCTTTTGAAATGCAGAGCCTTCAGAGAGAAGTCCATAGAGGACTGCAAAGCTTTCCTAAAGGAAAACAACATCTGCTACATGTGCTGTTCATCAACATCTCATCTTGCCAAGGACTGTTAAGTCAGTGTAAAATGCATAGAATGTGACAGCACGCATCACAACACAGCTTTACACCCTGGGCCAGCCCCATGGACTGTACCTTACACCAAGAGCGCCAGCAAGCATGGCGGGGAGGAAGATAGCACTGTCACAAACACACAAGAAATCACTTCCCAATGCAGAGAAATCTGCAATGGTACCATAGGAGGCAGATCCTGCTCCAAAATTTGCCTGGTCAGAGTATACCCGGCAGGCCAAACAGATAAAAGCATTAAGCTCTATGCAATCCTAGATGACCAGAGCAACAGATCTTTAGCCTGCCCAGCCTTCTTTGATGCATTTAAAATCAAGGGCCCAAACACTCCTTACTCTCTAAAGACATGCTCAGGAGTTATCGAGACAGCAGGAAGAAGGGCATCCATATATCAAGTAGAGTCCATAGATGGAAAGGTATGCCTACCTGTACCAACTATAATTGAATGCATCCAGATCCCAGATAATAAATCTGAAATCCTTACACCCGATATAGCTAAGCATCATGTACACCTGAAACGCATAATGCACTTAATCCCAGAACTCCACCCTAAGGCTCAGATAATGCTTCTCCTTGGAAGGGGTATCCTGCGGGTCCAGAAAGCAAGGGACCAGATAAATGGCCCTCACAATGCACCTTATGTCCAGAAGCTAGCCCTCAGATGGGTCATAATTGGAGATGCTTGCCTTGGAAGTGTACACAAACCAGCCTGCGTAAACAGCATGCTCACAAATACATTAGAGAATGGACGCCCCTCCATTTTTCCACCATGCCACAATCAGTTCTTAATAAAAGAAAAAGTTTACAGCACCAGCCTGGGATACACACCCCTCCACCTTTCTGATGATAGTTTCACCCATGACAGTGATCAGGATCATTTAGGATTGTTCCAGAGAACAAGAGAGGACAACCATTTAGCAATGTCTATTGAAGATAAACTCTTTCTAAAAATAATGGAACAAGAACTAGTTAAAAACAATGCAGTTGGGTCGCCCCCTACCCTTTAGGCCTCAGAGACAACGCCTACCTAATAACAGAGAGGAAGCCCTTAGACGTTTCTCTTCTCTCAAACGCAACTATCAAAGAAAACCAGAGATGAGAGATCATTTCTTTTCTTTCATGGAAAAAATATTTGAGAATAACCATGCAGAGATAGCACCCACCCTCAAAGACTCAGAGGAATGCTGGTACCTACCAATATTTGGGGTGTATCACCCAAAGAAACCAGGACAGATTAGAGTGGTCTTTGATTCCAGTGCCAAATTCAAAGGTGTTTCCCTAAATAATGTTCTCCTCACAGGCCCTGACCTCAATAACAAACTTTTGGGAGTTCTCCTTCGTTTCCGCAAAGACTTTATTGCCTTTATTGCTGACATTCAACAAATGTTTCATTGTTTTCTTGTCAGAGAGAGACAGAAATTTCCTGAGATTCCTTTGGTTCAGAGATAACGATCCTTCTAAAGACATCACAGAGTAACGCATGAGGGTGCACATCTTCCGCAACAGTCCTTCACCCACAGTCGCAATTTACAGGCTCAGGCGCTCTGCTCAGGAATGTGAGGTAAGGTACGGGTCAGATGTTGCACAATTGGTCAGCCTTCTCAAAAGAGCACAAGAAGCACTTCCACAAAATAGCTTCTAATAGCAAAGCAGTGATGGAAGCCTTCCCTTCCCAAGACCATTCAAATGATCTAAGAGACTTACCCCCACATGTAATAAAAGGCACTAAGTTTGCCCAGGAGCAGTAACCAGTAGCAACCAATAAGATGTTTGCTTTTAAACATGTGGCCAGGAAATTCTACCTGCTGATTGGTTGCTATAGGTTACTGCCCCTGGGCAAAATTAGTGCCTTTAATTACATAACCCCATTACACTTGGGAGCTGATTCCTTACCTGTGCAACAGAGCCTTGGGCTTCTGTGGGACTTAAAGTCTGATACCTTTGCCTTCCAAGTAAACTACTGAATATATACAAGACCAATACTTGTGGTTCTACTACTGAATATATACTTGACCAATACTTGTGGTTCTACTACTAATTATATATACAAGACTAATACCGTATATACTCGAGTATAAGCCGACCCGAGTATAAGCCGAGGTACCTAACTTTACCTAAGAAAACTGGGAAAACTTATTGACTCGAGTATAAGCCTAGACACAACTACAGCCCTGTCTCCCAGCAGCGCACATTCCGCCAAAGTGACCCCCCCCAGCGATCAACCGGACACAGTAATCCAAATTGATTACTGTGTGCATTGTCCCACTACCATGTGCAGAGGGTGCTGTGTGATATTGCCATCACTGTTAATCTTTCATATAACCAACAGAGGGCGCTGTGTGATATTGCACTCACTGTTATTTTTTGATATAACCAACAGAGGGTGCTGTGTGATATTGCAGTCACTGTTATTCTTTGATATAACCAACAAAGGGAGCTGTGGGATAGTGCAGTCACTGTTAATGTTTCATATAACCAACAGAGGGTGCTGTGTGATATTGCAGTCTCTCCCCAAGTGTCCTCTGTTAGTATAGGAATGATTAGCAGTGACTGCAATCTCAGCTAGCACCCGTTGACTCGAGTATAAGCCGAGGTAGACTTTTTCAGCACACTTTGGATGCTGCAAAACTCGGCTTATACTCGAGTATATACGGTACTTGTGGTTCTACTACTGAATATATATAATACCAATACTTGTGGTGCTACTACTGAATGTATACAAGACCAATACTTGTAGTTCAACTACTGAATATATGCAAGACCAATACGTGTGGTTCTACTACTGAATATATACAAGACCAATACTTGTGGTTCTACTACTGAATATATACAAGACTAATACTTGTGGTTCTAGTACTGAATATATACAAGACCAATACGTGTCGTTCTACTACTGAATATATACAAGACCAATACTTGTGCTTCTACTGCTGAATATATACAAGACCAATATTTGTGATTCTACTACTGAATATATACAAGACCAATACATGTGGTTCTACTGCTGAATATATACAAGACCAATACTTGTGGTTCTACTACTGAATATATACAAGACCAATACTTGTGGTTCTACTACTGAATATATACAAGACCAATACTTTTGGTTCTACTACTGAAGTTATACAAGACCAATACTTGTGGTTCTACTACTGAATATATACAAGACCAATACTTGTGGTTCTACTACTGAATATATACAAGACCAATACTTTTGGTTCTACTACTGAATATATACAAGATCAATACTTGTGGTTCTACTACTGTTTTCTAATTATTTGTACATATGTTATTAGTGTACAGCCTTAGAATGTTTGTATATCAGTGTGAGCATTGCAACAGACACGTGAAAGTGTATTAAAGATTTATTGCAACAGAAATATACAGACACGTGAAAGTGTATTAAAGATTTATTGAAATATTGTAAAATATAAGGATACTAAGTCACTAAAGCGTTCCATGACCACATAAAAGTACAAGACCGAAGTGTAAGTGCTATTATAGAAGTCATGGAACTCCAAGGTTACTTCTAATAACCTCATAACCTTAATTTATTATAATACACAAGTTAAAGTGAGTTATCTGACAGAAATTACATTACTATGCACCAATTATAAATTATGACATCACTAAGCACAGATTATAACTGATGACATCACTAAGCACAGATTATAACTGATGACAACATTAAGCATCAGTTAAAAATATATAATTCATAGGATATTTATGGCTTTTGTGTATTTTATACACACACACACACACAGGATCTGTTATCTGGAAATCTGTTATCGAGAAAGCGAATTACAGAAAGGCCATCTCTCATAGGGGTATATTTATCAAAGAGTAAATTTAGAGATCACCACAGTTTGCTAGAGTGAAAAACCGCCTCTCTCCATTCATTTATATAAAGTTCACCATTTGATAAATACGCCATAGTAATGAATGGAGAGAGGGGGTATTTCTTGTTGTGGACTATGGCAAACTCTAGCTTCAGTCTTTGATAAATATACCCCAATGACTCCATTTTATCCATATTTTTAAAAATGATTTCCTTTTTCTAATAAAACAGTACATTGTACTTGATTCCAACTAAATATAATTAATCCTTATTGGGAGCAAAATCAGCCTATTGCATTTATTGAATGTTTACATGATTTTCTAGCAGACTTAAGGTATGAAGATCCAAATTACAGAAATATCCATAATCCAGTAACCCCATGTCCTGAGCATTCTGGAAAGCAGGCCCCATACCTGTATACAGATAGTAGTAATCTATTAATCTAAATAAAACAACAGGAAGCTGGAGATGTTCCACAGGAGCCCTGCTTTAAGCAATTGCTCATGACACAGCTTCCCATGACTCTTCTAAACTGTGCCTAATGTCTAGGACCTTTACTTTCCAAGAGATATATGCAGCCCTAGAACTAAAAGCACTCCAAAGAGAAAATACTCCACCACACCAAAGCAAAAAAATCATCAATACTTCTAACTTTTACCCAGTTCATTTAAGAGACAATATCATAGTTACGTTTCAAATACAAGTTGAGTTTCAATTTGTTCAAAAAGGTAAAAAATAGTCCCAGTGGGAGAAAGAAAAAATCTAATCTAACCACTAAAGAGCTAAGTGCACTAAAAAATCTAAGGGGTGAAAAAGATACTGTATAGTCATCAGGAGAACAAATAAAGGAGGTCAAATAGTTTTAAATAAACATGATTATATATCAGAAGCTCTCAGACAACTCTCTGATGAAAAGTGTTATAAACTACCATATATACTCGAGTATAAGCCAAGGTACCTAAAATTACCTAAGAAAACTGGGAAAATGTATTGACTCGAGTATAAGCCTAGAGGTGAGAAATTCTTTTAAGGACATGGCCAATTACATGGCATATTATCTTGTGTACAAGCGTTAGCAGCACAGATAATTGCACAGAAACAATTAAAACTCTAATGAAGAAGGGTAGTCATTCTGCTGGTGCACTGATGGATACAAAAAGGGTAAAGCATAAGAAACACAGAGAAATGACTATGAAAATGGGGCAAAGGGTGAGTATCCTTGATAAAATCTGAACTGAGTAGCACTGACAGAGACAGAGGAGTAGTACTGACACTATACTATACCCTCCTCAGCCCTTCCCCTCTGTGCTCAAAGCTGAAATGACAACGCTTGCTCACAAACTTGAATGCAGAGCATAGGCGGAGGTTGATTTTTTTGTTTGGGGAGGCTAATGGCAGCCATACAAAAGCCTGAGTTAAAAGTTACATTTACTGGACTCGCAGGCTTTTTATTATTACTGTATGATTTTGGCCATTGACATTGATGATTTAAAGGAATTGTTCAGGATAAAAATAAGAACAGAATAAAAATAAAAATAGACAGGCTGTGCAAAATAAAAAATGTTTCTAATATAGTTGGGCAAAAATGTAATGTATAAAGGCTGGAGTGATTGGATGTCTAACATAATAGCCAGAACACTACTTCCTGCTTTTCAGCTCTCTTGGTTTCCACTGATTGGTTACCAGACAGTAACCAATCAGTGACTTAAGGGGGGCATAACTGTTGCTTTTGAATCTGAGCTGAATGCTGAGGATCTTGTTAGACATCCAGTCACTCCATCCTTTATACATTACATTTTTGTCTAAACCCCCCCCACCACCACATTGTTGGTAAGTAATTAAAATTATGTATTAATGCACACACTGTACATGTCATACACAAGCAAAATGTAATGTAAAAAATGATCACAATATTACAATATTATTATTAATGTTTGTTTCACTGCTTGCACATATTTTGTGTTAAAAGTCACTGCTTAACTGCAGGGGCTGTAAATAGAAGACCTGCAATATTTGCTGTAGTGTCAGTGCCCCATGCAAGAGATCAGTGTCTGTTACACCTCCAGCCATAGTCAATGGCTGCCAGAAATGAACGCAATCTCTAAAAACTAAAGGGAGCAAAACTAAAGGGAGCCTCTCAGCCTTGATTTATTAGAGGCACGCCGACTCCTGTACAGGGCACTGACACTTTTGGGAAACAGTTCACATACCAGGCGGCGATGTAAGTCTGCATTCTAGAGCTGCTGGCTCTATCTGCTCACACGTCAAAACACTTGTACTCCCGGTATTCAGCAGTGCACGTCTTGTACTTTGCAGAAATAACTGATACATACGTGACATCACTGCAAGCAATAGGATGCTTGTAGATTTTTTTCCACTACTGTAGATGTTATAAACTTAACTATTTTTTTTTTCAAGTATTCTGGCAGATTTGGGGAGGCTTAGCCTGGGAGGACTGAGTGATGAGAGCTGAGAGGGGAGAGCTGAGGGCTAAGGAAGAAGTATAGGCAGCACGGAGGAGTCACTGCATGCTTCCGTTCAGTAAGTAAGCAGAAACTTTTTAGCTGACTTGAGTATAAGCCGAGGTAGACTTTTTCAGCAGATTTTTGGTGCTGAAAAACTCGGCTTATACTCGAGTATATACAGTACTTTACCTCTAATCCTACAAAAAGTTATTTATCAAAGGTTGAATTTTAGAGCGTATGAGCTTAAATGGACTCTTGATCTTGTTTTCAGTGAAAAAAATTGAGAGAGTTTGCAAGCGAAACCCACTGAAAAAAACCCAAACATCATGAAGGCTATTAACATCTTCAAATGGTTCAAGGGACCTCTGCCATTGACTCCTACATGACCTCAACAGGTTTTAGATGGTCTTTTTTCAAATTCAAGCTATTTCCAGGGGTGTAATAAAAAAAATACCCTCAAAAACTCAAATTTTTCTTATAACCCCCATAGAATATAAATGTCACAATATAAGGCTAATTAGTAATTTATATAGATAATTACTACATTGCCGCACAGAAACCAGTGCAACTAGCACAACAATTTAATAATCAGCCTTGCGCATCAGCTTATACTACAGGCCAACCTGTCACTGGATAAGTAATGAAGTGCTTTTTTTTTAAACGGAGATTTTTATTGAGCATAGGTTATATGTAACAACAAACACCATTGGTGTATCAATTTTAAACAAAGGGGTGAAGGGAGGAAAGGGGAAAAAAAGAAAAAGAAAGAAGAAAAAAAGAGAGAGAAAAAAAAGGGGGATTCATCAAAGTAACAATGTTAAAAAAACACAAGTTTTGTAGCTATTAATTCAGTTACGTATTCATTAAGTGGATCTGTGGATGGTTAGGAAATGTTCCTAGTTTCTTCATGAGAAAGACAGTTATTGGGTTATACCCCTCATCACCTGGAAGTAAGCCTCCAGGATAAAGTTAATTTTCCATCTAGGTTCAGGTGTGTAGTGCTAAGAATAGTTGTGGATCATTTTCATGGGCCAACCAGGGTCGCTAGACTTTGTCAAATGCTTCCATGTCTTCCTTAAGGAGATGTGTATGTTTTTCATTGGCTGCGATGAATCATATTTTAGATTTCAAAGTCATCAGAGAGAGTGAAGATTTTTTCTAGTTGCTAGCAATAATAAGTCTGTCTGCCATTAGTATGTGTTGGCTCAACTTGTGTGCTGCATTAGTATATTTGTATTGTTTTCTCCCTAGTAGCAATGTAAATGGATCTTTAGGGAAATTGTTATGGAGTACCCTAGATAGGAGATTAAATACTGAGTCCCAAAATGTTGAAACAATTTTGCAAGACCACCAGATGTGTATCATTGTTCATATTTCTTGACATCCCCTAAAGCAATTTTGAAGGAAGGATATATTTTATGCAGACAGGCAGGTACTAGGTAAGTTCTATGCAGTAATTTTATAGACGTTTCTCGGATTGATACACAGGTGAAACCTTTATTAGCCGTCAGGCTGCATATCGCCCATTGTTTTGTTGTAAGTGTAGATTCTAAGTCTGCTTCCCATTTTTGCCTATGGGGGAGTTTCAGGTTATGTTTGTCAGGATGAATCATCAACTTGTAGAGAAGACTGTTCAAACAAGGTGTTAGTGGTGATTGCATACAAAACTTTTCAAAGCTGGATGCTGTAACCATTTTGTTTTCGCAGTGCTTTGTGTTTTGGCTGCCATAGTGTAAGATTTGGATTGCTCTATATGTTTCTTCTTGAGGTAGGTGGTCAGTGTTGGACTGGCCAACCGGGATACCAGGAAAACTCCCGGTGGGCCCAAGTCTCAGTGGGCCCTCTTGCTTCTAACCCATTTAGCCTATTTCATGGTCATTCCCTATTTATTTATGGGCAAATTCTTAATAATGGAAGAATAGAGTAGAAGATATAAAAGACTAGGAGAATAAAGAGGTTGAGTGAGGAGAGGAGTTTGGAAAGTGGGCCCCTGGTCTAAGGTTGTCTGGCGGGCCCCTGGCATCCCAGTCCGACACTGTAGGTGGTACTTTTCCTGAAGTTGAGGTAAAGTCATTAATTTTCCATAGTTGGTGAGGGCGTGGTTATACCGTTGTTGATCTACCATGTAAAGGATCGTTGATAGAGTCCCGGCTGGAAATCAGGATTATTCAATATAGGACACAAGGGTGATGGGGATGAGATTAATTTATGTTTTGTGGAGTTGCTTTGGGTAAATCAGGTCATTTTTGATTTGCGACCATAATGGTGCTAGATGGATAGTGTGAGCTGGGGCTAGATGCACGATCCGTGCTGCCCAGAAGTATTTGATAAGGTTTCGGACTGCCATCCCTCCATTTGCTTTGGACAAGTACATTATCTGTTTTGATATTCGGGAATGTTTGGAGTTCCAAATGAAATTGAGGATGTTAAGTTGTAGTTTATGGAGATCTCCTGAAGGGATTGGTATAGGCAGGATTCGGAATAGGTAAAATATTTTTGGTAGGAGCACCATCTTTATGCAGTGGATTCTGCCTATCCATGAGATTTTATGTCTGTCTCATTTTAGAAGATCATGTTGGAGAGACTTTATCAGCGGGGGAAAGTTGGTTCGGTTAGATGTATTGTCAATTTGATTCCCAAATATTTGTGGTAATCTTTTTGTATTGTAAAGTCAAAATTAAGTTCTATCAGTTTTACTGTGTGGGGAGGTATGTGTTGATATTTAAGCCAGATATTTTTGCAAAATACAATAGGATTTTGGTAAGGTTTGGAAGTGATATAAGAGGGCTGGTAAGATTAACTTGTAAGTCATCTGCGAAAAGTAAAAGTTTGTATTCTATTCACTGTTATGCCCTTAATGTCGACATTTTGTCTGATGGCTCTGGCTAGTGGTTCCATGGCAAGAGCGAACAATGCTGGAGAAAGCGGGCATCTTTGTCTTGTGCCAGGATAAATGTCTATTGTATCAGGCGAAGAAGTTGTAGGTAGATTGATTTGAGCTCTTTGGTTATGGTAGTAGGTCTTGACAATATTGCTTATATTGGTTCCTAGTTCCATCTAGTCTATTATTGAAAATAGATAAGGCCAGCTCAGCGTGTCAACCACTTGTTCTATATCCAAAGCGAGCAAGCACATGTGGGTTTTGTATTTATTGGTTTGGCCTATTAAGTTGAGAATTTTCATTATGTTATCTGGTGCTTGGCGTGATGGGATTTACCCAATTTGATCTCTGTGAATTGTTGTGGCTAAAACTCTGTTCAATCTTGCAGCCATTATAGTTGCTAAGATTTTTATATCTACATGTAGTCGAAAGTTCTTGGTAGATAATGGATCTCGGTTGGGTTTTGGGATCACAGACATTTTTGCCTCGTTCATTTCTGGGGGTAAAGGTAGCCCTAAAGTGTTATGTTTGAAAACTTGGAAGAGTTGGGGGATAAATTGGGTCTGGAATTTTTTGTAGTAGAGGCTGGTATATCCATCCGGCCCTGGAGCCTTTCCTCTTTTTAGATGCTTGATGGTATCTTCTATTTCTTGACAGGTTATTGCATTGTCTAACATTTGTTTAATTTCTGGGCTAATTGGGTTAGGTGCATATTTGTTTAGGTAAGATTCTAGTGTCTCTTTTTTCCCTGCTTTTCATAGCAGTGTATAATTTCTGATAATAGGTAGCGAACGTTTTGGCTATTAAATCTGGATTAGAGGATATCTTACCATCCATGGTTCTTATCTTGTAAACTGCTTGTTGACGATTTTGATTATGCAAAAGGTTAGACAACATTTTATCCGGCTTATTTTCATAGAGGTAAAATTTGTGGTTCGTTTTGCATATGGCTTCCTCAGCCTTTTCTATCTGGCATGCTCTCAATTTCTGCCTCTTTTCCTCATTTAGCCATCGCATCTTAGTGGCAGGGTTTGCCCTTTTTGTTTGCTCTAAACTTGTTAATTCAGTCTCTAGTTGGCGTTGAAGTGCCATTCTCTCTCGTTTTTTGCGAGAGGCATATAAGAAATTTTAGGTCTCTAGCACTTTGGTATTTCTGGTGCCATCACCTGCCCTATTGCCTACTGCCACAAAAAAATAAGCCTCCATGCACATTGATGTTCTTTCATAATTCTTTTGTCTTGAAAAGAAAACTTGAGATCAAGGTGTTGTTGCAATAAGGTAAAAAGAGTTTGAAAATAACTCAAAAGCAATCACATAATATTTGCAGCATCCATACTGAGTTTTACATTCATTTTTTGGTACAGCCCTTTCAAGTTTTACTTGGATAATGTGATCAAATAACGGGGATTTTTTGTCATCTGTATGTCATGATCAGTATAATGGGCAAAGCATGAACCAAAGAGGTCTGTAAGTATTAATTCCAGCAAAAAATATATCCCTTGTAAATGGTTTCCATGGTGCAATGGGGAATGAATATTTCTGGAATAATAACAATTTGTCTGCAACATCTTGCATACACTTGGGCCATACAGAGAATCTAGTATTTTTGGGAGGAGGTTTAAAGGAGGACTACAACAAAAACAAGAATAATAGAATAATAGAAATACTACACTTTTAGGGGTCATTTACACAGACCATAGACAAAAGTCTGTGAGAAGTAAGGGGTTCGAAAGCACAGTAATGATGTCAAGGGCCAGAGGAACCATTAACCCAAGTGATTGCTCAAAGTGAGAGCCTGATTATCCACAATCATTTGGCTAGTGTTAGGACAGCTTCTGTTGAGCTCTCCTTAGTTGGTGAAAGCTAGGAGTAGACAGCTAGCCAAGAAGCGGAGGCTTCACTGAGAAATAATAAAGCTCAGAGCCAAAGTTTCAGTATTAATGAATAGTTAGGTTGTTCTTTGAGGTGTGCATCATCCTGTGCCGGACATCTGTGTGCCAGGAGGGTTACTTGAGCAAAGTAGAGTAGAGATTTTATAACTGTGACTGTGTTAATTAATATTAATCACTAACCTGTTCAGAGTCTCCCTGTAATAGTGGTGTGAGCTAGAGATATACAGATGAGCCGATGTTCTGCCCCTGACAGCAATTGTCTGATAGTTATGTCTGACAAAAGCTAGTAACAGTCTCCCACTGAAAATCGTACGATCGGCAATACATGCAGAGATATTACCCGCAGCCGACAGAAATCTTTTAACCTGTCCGATAGACCAAACGACCGATCTCCGCCGGATGAAAAATGTCGGGACTCTCCACACATGGTCCTCAATTTGTATGATCGGATCTTTCTGTCTATGGCCAGCTTTAGCATAATGTCCCAAAATAAAGTAGATATATTTCACATCGTTCCTATCAACATACACGCAAAAGCTAAAAGTTGCTTAACTCTGAAACCTAGGACTTTGGCATTGCAATGTACAAGATGAGGTGGTGTTCAGTGTGTGTTAGAGTATAATTATAATAATGAATACCTCTTTTTTTAAAGTCACAAAAAATGCAGGATGCACCTCAGATGTATGAAAAAAATTTCAGCAGGCAAAACAGCGAATTTTGCCACAAATCCATACCAAGTGAAAACATTTGCTCATCAGTAGTGGACAAGAAATATAAGGTGCACCTTCATCATTGTTTGTCAATTGGACAGCATTAATGATCCATATCAATCGTCCACAACCTGGTCAAAAAAAGGATGGCTAAATTCTCATTGTAAATCCAAGTGATATTAAAGCAAAATACCCAAAGAGGTATATAGAAAGGTACTGATATATAAATTGTGAGGAACCAGTGTTATGTTCTCATTTGCCACAAGATGGCCACACTTAACAAAGTATACATACTAATTCTGTACAGTCGACAGAATTAGATTTCAATCACTCTGTACTGCAAGTAACAACAGAACAATGGGAAGGTAACAAGTTAGTAGCTCCCTAACACAAGATAATAGCTCCCTGGAAGATCTTAGAACAGCACTTAATAGTAAAAGCCAAGTCCCACTGAGACTGATTCAGTTAAATTAAGTAGGAGAAATAACAGCCTGCCAGAAAGTAGTTCCATCCTAAAGTGCAGGCACAAGTCACATGACTGGGGCAGCTGGGAAACTGATAAAATATCTAGCCCCATGTCAGATTTCAAAATTGAATATAGAAAAATCTGTTTGCTCTTTTGAGAAATTGATTTCAGTGCAGAATTCTGCTGGAGTAGCACTATTAACTGATGTGTTTTGGAAAAAACATGTTTTTCCATGACAGTATCCCTTTAATAAAGCAGATACTAGGGCTCTGCATTTGTACAGTCTTCATTTTGTTTTAGATGTTCTAAATGCTTTATAACTGTTTATTTAACCCCAGCTTATATGTGAAGTGTGCAACTTCTTCCTGGACATGCTAGTCTGTGTGTCTGAGGTCCATTCACTCGTGTCTGGTGAGACCATCTGCCTAAATTTGGATTATGCTGTTTGCCTTCTACCCTTGACCTTTGCAGACCCCTGTCCTGGACTAAGACTTAAATGGATAGATAGATTAAATACATTTGAAGTATGATTTAGACATCGATATTCTTAGACTACAGGTAATTAGTCTTCATTTTTCTATGCTTTTGGTATTTCATAATTATTTAGCACTTCTGCAATTCAGAATTCCAGCAACTATCTGGGGTCTAATTTACTCTAGCAACTAAGTTATGGTTTAAATTAGAGACTGGAATATAAATAACTGAGCCTGAATAAAATAATGAGAAATAATAATGTTATATGGGTCAGTGAACCATATTTAAAAGCTAGGAGGAGACTTTCTACATGGAATAGCATAATAAAAGTTAATGAATAGTGATGGGCGAATAAATTCGCCTGCCACATATTCGCCGCCGGCGAACAAATCCGCAAATCTCCTGTGAAAATTCGCCAGTGAAAATTCGCCAGCATCAATTTCTGGTTTTCACAATTTTTTCGTGAAAATGTCTGATTTTCACGATTTTTTGTGAAAACCTTCAAATTTCACGTTTTTTGGTGAAATCCTTCAAATTTCATGATTTTTTTAGTGAAAACCTTCAAATTTCACGATTTTTTAGTGAAAACCTTCAAATTTCACGATTTTTTAGTGAAAACATCCGAATTTCATGATTTTTTTCCCTGAACTTTCTGATTTCATGATTTTTCGCGAATTTTGTCGCCGTTTCCCGAATTTTGCGGGAAATTCGCAAAATTTTCGGCAAAGTGAAACGATAGAAATTCACCCACCACTATTAATGAAGGTTTTGCCCATAATAAAAGATGCTTATTGTTCACATAAATATCATACTTTTGCAGTTAAACACAATTAAGCTTACATTCTACTGCCTGACCCCAAGACAGACCAGAGTGAGGAGTAGATGTATATGGGGGTTTGGGGTAGCATCTGCAGTCGTAGGGAAGGGGGATCACGAGGCAACTAATCTCTACCCCCAAGGCTGTGATCCCTAACCAGTGGCTCCTGAGGAACATGTTGCTCACCAACACCTTGGATGTTGCTCCCAGTGGCCTCAAAGCCACTTATTTTTGAATTTTTGACTTGGAGGCATAAAGACCAGTTTACTGAAAAACAGACTCATCTGCCAGTCCACCAATAACCAATCCCAGCCGATTGGCAATCCCTAAAATTTCTCCCCGCAATGATGCTGGAAATATGGGAGAAAACACCAAATCCGTGTACCTCTGAGCCCTAAGCTGTGAGCAAGTATGAGTGACATGCTGTGTCAGCAGGCTGCTGAGTGTACATATATTTGTGGATATCAGGAACACAAATCAGAGCTGGAATGCTGATCAATGTAAATATTTGCAGCTGGGTGTGTGGGACAAAGCATGATGTCAGTGCGTTTGTATGGGTGTCACTAGGGTGTGTGAGTATCTGACAATGAGGATTGCACAAAACCCATTCTAAATGTAATTGACAGGAAAACCTTGCCTCCTCTTTGTGGGACCTAAATTTGCTGCTGACAATTAGAAATGCATTTGTGGAAACTCTGTGGCACATTCAAGTAGTGGCCCACTCTCATATGATCCAGCCTAACGCTAAAGTATATTACAGGTATGGGATCTGTTTTCCAGAAACCCATTATCCAGAAAGCTCTGGATTAATGAAGGGTCATCTCCCATAGAATATATTTTATGAAAATAAGCCAAATGTGTAAAATATTTCCTTTTTCTCTGTAATAATAAAACAGTCCATCCCAGCTAAGATATAATTAATCCTTATTGGAAGCAAAACCAGACTATTGGGTTCATTTAACATTTACATGATTTTCTAGTAGACTTAAGCTATGAAGATCCAAATTACAGAAAGATCCATTATCAGAGGCCCCGATCATGCTGGATAACAGGTCCCATACCTGTATGTGTGGCAGATTCGTTATCTTAATCTTCAATGGGGAACAATAACTTAAGATCAGTGTATTGTTTTGCTCCTAAATATTTCAGAATCAAGATAAATAGTTGTTGATTTGTAGCAAAAGTACATGTCCATGGGGCAGATTCACTAAGCGGCGAAAAGTCGATGAAAAAAACGCTAATTCACTAAAATGCGGAGTTTCGTCGTGGGCGCCGAACACTGCCAACTTTTTGCTGGCAAAAATGCGAACAATTCAAAGTGAAGATGCGCTTGCATTCATTTCTGCCTAGTGCAAATTCGCTAGAGGTCTTGCGCTCAGGTTCATTTGCATACGGTGGGAAATTTAAAGTTGAATGGACGTGTTTATGTTATATGTCGCAGCAAATACATTACATTTCCACTGTTAAGTACACAAGTCCAGGGAACCTTAATAAAGAAAATAGAGTTATAATAATGCCCTACACATGAACCCAGTGTATAGTTTATGTTCCATATTTCCGAAAATGTATGTGGGAACCCGGTTACCCAAAAAAACATTTTTTAAAATTTGCTGGAAAAGACGCCAGCGTTTTTTGAACTTTGATGCTTTTTCCACTCAGAATATGATGTAAGTGACAGAAGATTGAGGAAGATCTATGCACTCCATTGCACTTCACCTGGTCTGAGCTGGCAATTTACTGGATTTGCGGAGTAACCTCCATTCGCCAGAGCGAATTGTCGCCTGGCGATAGAGTGTGAATGAGCGCTAGCGCCTATCGAATTGCCGCCAGCGTCCGTTTGTAAATTGGCGATGTCCATGCGGGCGGCAATGCTAGCGAATTGTCTGCACCGTTTGCCACTTAGCCCTTTAGTAAATTTGCCCCCATGTGAGTTACAAAGTCATTAATCTACCTTCTATCTATCACCACCACCTTCTTTGTTTCTTTTTCCTCACCAGAGGTTTTATATCTTTAGAACCATACGTTTTGTTCTTAAAAGCACAAATATATAAAATCATATTAGTGCACTAGTTTTCCCTCTTCCATTCTGCTGTAGGCGATACATACACTGGAAAGAAGAAAGCTGTGAAAGCATAACTGTGAGTAGAACCCTACCTAAAGGAAGGGGTGGTCCATTTGTCTTTCAACTTCCTTTCACACTATTGTTGAAAACATATTGGATCATGAGGGTAAGAGCAGGGATAGAAGTCATTTCTAAGTTGCTCAAGATGCAATAAATAGTTAGGGTCTGGAACTCAGTATTATTTAAACCTACCAAGGCTTGTAAAACCCCCCACTGGTAGAATCACTAGTACAGAGATCCATGTACATAGGAACAAATAGTAGCATAACAGATGTGTATTCTAATGAGCTCTTGTATGGGGTCTAAGTGAGATTATGGGAATCTATATAAATACAACATAATAATTTCCTAGTACAGGTAGGGGATCCATTATCTGAAAACCCATTATCCAGAATGCTTCGAATTACGGAAAGGCCGTCTCCCATAGACTCCATTATAATCAAATAATATTTTTTTTTTCTCTGTAATAATATAATAGTAGCATATACTTCATCGAAACTAAGATGTAATTAATCCTTATTGGAAGCAACACCAGCCTATTATGTTTTTTTAATATGTACATGATTTTCTAATACACTTAATATATTAAGATCTAAATCACAGAGAGATCCATTATCCATAAAACCCCAGGTCCCAAGCATTCTGGATAACAGGCCCCATACCTGTAGCTATATAGTTATACTGTTCATCAAAATCATTCCACAGTATTTATCATCATTCATTGGGAGATCTAGTGTGAGCCTTGCACAGCATGCTTTAAACCATTACCCAGGATTCACTGCAAAACCTTTTACTCCATCTGTAGTTTTCTATAATCCTAAAATAACTTGGAGCTATTGAACACATTCTGCTGTGCCACTATCACATTTGCTTTGTCCCTTGATTCAAATCACTCCAGATCCTTATTTGAATGTTCTCCAAGCCTGTTGGGCTTTCTGAGGCTCCCCTATCCAGCAAGGGTAAAAGAGGGTTAATTCCTGCTGTCCTTTGCACCAATCAGGTGTCGCGAGAGGCTTTTTATAGGGCTGGACCTGAGCTGCTTTCTGCCTGAGCAAACAGGTTTTATTTGTGTTAGTAAGGGTGCTCCTGAAATCTTAGTTTGTTTTTTAAAATTGGCTTGTCTGCAATGAATTTGTTTACTCCGATTCATCTGTGTATGACCTGGTTTGGTTTCTGTTCCTCTTTTGGTTAAATCTTTTTAATGCTTAGTTATCAGATTCCCCTGCGTATGACTAGAAATGAAGCAGTCTGAACTGATTTATGTGCAGCCATGCAGCATGCATCCATATGAATTGCTGACTAGTCATGCAGGATATGGACTCAATATGTGAGCGGTATTAAAGGGTTGAAGTGGCAGCCCTATGTATAAGTCAGCCTGGTAAATTGTTTAGCTAATACACACCCTGTGTACTACTGTTCCCAGAGTGCACAGCTACTCAAACACTGAACTTCCCTCCTCCTGCACTGGCTCATTAACTTGCAGAGTTACACAAAATTCTGCAAGTTAACTCAATTATCCTATTAACATAGATTTCAAATAATTAAAGGCATACTATCTGCTTCTATATCTTGGGCCGGGACACACAGTATAAGCTGGGGAGTGTGTGGGGCATTTATAATTATTCGACATTAATATGAGTATATAGTTGCACCATTTGTTATTGAAGATATAAAGAGTATTGCTTTGACATGTTATACCAATGCTGATTCACCTTGCTTGATTGGAAAGACATTAAGGCTCAGTTTTTTATGGGTTTACTGCAAGGTTTTTCTATGCAAATTATGAAACAAATTATAAGCATCACTGGAGTTTTTTTGTCAATATCTTCTGGATCCAGTATCATATTTAATTATCCATGACACCTCATCACTTCCTGGAGAGGAATTACACAATCGCCATGAAGGTGTTTCGCACGACACGCCAAACCAGTTTCAAGGAGTAAGTTATTATAAGAATTGTCTACCAAAACACTAACAGTGGTTGATCCTAATGCCTAAACCTTCCTTTAAAAACCACGTACCATCCAGCAACTTTGCAAAGGCTAGTGTGATTTCTTCTACCATGATAAGTATCTCAACACAAAGGGGTGATGATAGACAGGACATTCAGAGCATTTGCCCCCTATTATATTTCAATATCAATGGCCTGGGCCAATTTGAGCAACAATAGCCCAGCTAGCGAGTGTCTGTGGTAAAGTGATTTTTGGCACCAGCAGAGCCACAGAACACTTGGACAATAATATGACCAGAATTGCTGCGTGTGACAACACTGAATTCTGGAGCAATGCCCATTGTTGTGCTTATGTGTTTAACATGCAGCACAAATCATAATTTTTATTAGATGTATGTGCGCGTGAATTGAGAGTTGTTTTATAGTGTGAAATTATTGCAGTGATCCATCCTTTGTAAAAAAAAAAAAAAACTAAAATACAATGCTCTTTTAAAGACTAACTGGAGACTGACATCATTTGAAGCCTCTTACATTCCAAACAGCTCTCTCATACAGTACCATTCCTAACAACCCCCAAGTTCCATCAGGTGACCATGAATGTCACATAAATTAGCTTGGACAGTTTGGCGTTCAACCATGTGGGCATCAGGATTGGCCTTAGGGTAAACAACACCCCTGTGCTAAAAATATTTGTGTGCAGCCCTCAAGAATGTAAAAAGCACTGTACAAAGTCTATAAACTACAATAGTCCCTTCCACTCACCAGCTGGAAATAAAGCCCAAGACTTACCTTCCTGTGCACACTTACAGGTATAATGTAAAAGAAAAAATAAAATTTTTACTGAAAGGTGTATGTTTTGTATGTTAAATAGATAAATACTGTAATGATGAGTCTAGCACTTCTCTCCTTCCTCATGGCTGACAATGTAGCTTCTCAGGTTGAACACCCCATGGTCATATCTGTTGGGCATGTACGTCACCTTGGGCTAGGAAGGGGCAAAGAGTTTTATCTGTTAAGAATATTGCTGATAATTAGTAACTATGCAGTTTAATACATTATCTGTAGATAAGCACAAATGAGGGCAGGCAGAAAACAAGTCCTCTAAAAACAGGCCAGAGGTCAAAGGCAGGTGCAGACAAACATAACCAGGAGCAGGCCAAAGTTTGAGACAGGCAGAGGTCTTGAGGAGTCTAGAAACAGGCTAAGGTCAAACTGGGGAGTCAGAACCAGAGGGGACAGAACAGGACAGAAACAGGGTCACAGGACATAACATAAGGCTGAAAAAAGGCAGGTTGCCCAATGATCCAGCATGGTGGCACCAGACTTAAATAGCCCTTTAACGAGTTATTGCCTGCAGCCGAACAGGGGGTGTGGATCCTGGAAGATTTAGGCAATGTCACAGAAGTTATTCTTTCAGGGTCAGGCTACCGCCACACTGCCTCTTGTTGCTCAAGTGGGATGAGCAGTGGCAGGAATACAACAGGCCCCTGGGGGGAAATTTACTAACCTGCGAAAATTTGCCAGCGACGGCTTCACACCCATCGCTACACTTGGGCATGCGAAAATTCACTCAAACAACGCTAATTTACTAAAATGCGAAGTTACGTCCAGGGCACCGGACGCTGTCGAATTTTCACTAGCATTACTTCGGCAATCAAAGCGAAGATGCGTTAGCGTTCAATTATGCCTAGCGAAACTTCGTTAGAGGTCATCGCTCAGGTTAATTTGCATGCAGTGGGAAATTATAAAGTTGAATGGAAGTGTAAGGAACTTACCCTGGTGGTCTAGCGGGAGCGGGGTCCACGCCGCGTCCTCGGCGTGGACGCCCGCTGTGCTGCCTTCTTCTTCCTATGCCGGTTCCTCTAGGGCGCGCGCGCATTATTTAAAGGCACAATTGGCGCGAGATTCAAATGTATAAAAGGGGAATTTGGCTTTCAGGTAATTGTCCGTTGTTAGGTTCAATTTGCCTTGTTCCTGGGTGTTGAAATATACTTCTTTTGACTGATCTATTGTGTTTTGACCCTTGCCTGCCTGAATTACTACTCTGAACTCTCCAATCTTGATCCTGCCTGTTTGTGACTATTCTGATCTCTCCAATCCTGAAACCTCGCCTGTTCTTCGACTATTCTACAATCTCTAATCCTGACTCTGGCCTGTCTGACTATTCTAACTGCTTGTGCTGGCCCGGCCTGCCTGTTCCTAGTGGCTTCCTATCTTCCAGCATCCTTGTAAAACAGTCGTGCCCCATTGCCTGCCAGAACTTATGCCTTGCTCCTCTCGTTAAGTCCAGGTGGCATCTGAGTATGCCGAGGGCTCCTCCCGAGGCCAAAGGCGGTCACTTAACTGGTGAAGTCGAGCCGAGACCAGGGTGCTTGGCATCTGTTCTGGTGTAGGGTGCCGACCGTGACAGGAAGTATATGTTGCAGCAAATACATTACATTACACAAGTCCAGGGAACATTAATAAAGACAATAGAGTTGTTATAATGCCCTACACATGAGCCCACTGTATAGTTTATGTTTCATATGTTAGAAAATGTAGGGGGAACCCGGTTACCCAAAACAAAATGTAAGGACTTTTGCAGGCTATCACTCTGAAAAAAAGAAAAGACATCAGAATTTTTTGGGACTTAGAAACTTTTTCCACTAAAAATATGATTTAATTAACAGAAGATTGAGGAAGATCTATGTACTCCAATGCACTTCACCTGGTCTGAGCTGGCGAAGGAAAGTCTGGCGAAAAAGGTAACGTTCAGTAAAATCCGCATCCTAGTGAATTTGGGAGTAACGTACATTGGCCAGAGCGAAAATTCGTAGTATGAATAAGCACTAGCATCTGTCTCTTTCGTTAGCGAAGTTACGTCTGTGCCGTAAATCGGCGACGTGCCCAAAAGCGGTAACGCTGACGAATTGTCGCCAGCGTTAGTCACTTTGCCCTTTAGTAATTCTGCCCTCTGGTTTGAACCAAGGGAGTTCCTGACACTATCAGACCATCATAGTTCATCATAGTTGGTCTGTCTTCCCCCCCCCCCACTTGGTGGGTAAATGGCATCAGACGCCTTAGGATAAAGTCTTCAGAAAAACCAAAGTTGTCAACTTCTTTAAAAAAAATGAAAAATACATATCACACCTTCCTGATGGTAAATATCAGATGCATTTGTTGTCTAACCTAGCTCTTTGTACGGAACAATGATTGATATTTGTGTTCTGTACACTGTATCTGTATGCCTGGGGCAGATTCCTTAGTGGCAGCTGCAGCTGAGACCTGGCATTGAGATTTGTCCTTGGCTTTCTTCCCAGCCATTGCCTCTGCTTGAAAGGGCCCTACTGAAGAAGTCTTGCTGCAGGACTTCAAAGTAGCCCTGGAATGTGGCCTATCCCTCTTCACTTTTTTGTTAAATGATTGTTACCTTACGTATATTAAGGCTTGTGCAGAATTTGTGACACTGACTAAATTAAAGAAACATGCACGAGGTCTAACATTTGCAAAGAAACATGCCCAATGATTTTGACCAAGCTACTGATGATTCTAAGTCCTCATTACTCACTGTATCAGTTTGTCTCTGTCAGTTATTATGTACCTTTAAAAAGGGGCCAAAAGTTGTTTTGGGGAGTGTATTGTGCAGTGTCATAGATCTAATATACCACATATTGATCATATAATATCACTATGGTGATTAACAAAGGCTGAAAATCATGTGGAAAGTGCTCTCCTTCATTATATGTGTAACTTGGTATACAGCACTTCATTTAAGGACAGCATAAAGTCAGTAGAAGTCACCCAAATATGCCCATATACAGACAGGATAATGTCCCAATGCTCAAGAAGGATGGGGGACAGTTATGATATGACTGATCCAGATGGACTAGCAAAGTTCTCCATATCTGCATATTGCCTTGAATTTTTTGTAATCAGTCAGCAAAAGATCTGGGCAGAGAAAAGGGAGGAGGTCTTGTGGATTAGGAGTTCAGCAACGGTGTGAGATTTGCTTCATCTGTGAGATGTACTTGTGCCTGCCAAACCCATACGCAGCAGAGCTCTAGAAAACAGGGAAAGAACTTACATCATGACTTTCCGTAAGTACCTGGACCTTCAGCTAAACTACCTGCTGTAACTGCCTAAACTGGAACTTCAGGGATTTTGTTCATTAGAGCTTTAGTTTCATGTTATAAGCTAGCTTCTGAGAATTGTTGTCAATGAAAGACAAAATGTGAGTTCATGATAAAGACTATACACTGTACAATGTTATTTGGTTGTAAGAACTGTGGAATATTAACTTTTGAGAAAAGTCATCATTGTTTCATTGTCTTTCACCTATTATTTATATTGTAAAAAACATTTATATATCTTGATAATTATTGGGGAAGTATATTTATAGATTGACAATGTTGAATAAATACTGTAACATGGCACAACTTAGAAGGAATCCCACACCAAAAAATAACAAAGGGCACATAAAGGACCAACTGTGTAAACCCTTACCGAGTAGAAGAGGTGGTCCAAGTGCTCTAGCCCCAGACCCTCAGCTTAAGGAGCAGACATCCAGAAATGGCAACAACATGGGCTTATAGACCCACAAAGGTCACAGAGAGTCAAATAAAAAAAAATACATTAAAATTGCCATCTCAAGAATGTCCCTACGTGTTTGTGTCCCGTTTACCCATGTGTTTTGTGCCCTTAGTCACGGGCTTAAAAGTTCCATACAGTATTAACCATTTTTTATGTAAAATGAGTTGAATCTTGAGTCGATTGGAGCTATATGGTGATTCTATAGAAAGACGATCATCTCAGGTTTTGGACAGTATATGTGGGCAGACTATTGATCACAGTACTTGGAGGGTTTATATTTAATTTAAAAACATGGGTTTAAGAACCCCTTTACAGTTCAAAATCATTTTGGGCCCTCCTTAGCAATAACACTGCTGTAAGGGTCATATTTCTGCAATTCCAGGATTTTCCAGAACAGAAAATGAGTGTTCACCCTTTTACCTCTGACCCCCCCCCCAACTGTTAGAGCAGCCCCACATGCTTGTGAATCCGCCATATGAAGTGTTGTGTTCTGTTTTTACTGGGGAGAGAGAACAGGCACTATACAAATAAATTACACTGGCAAGTTAATTTTCTCATAGGGCAAGGATGATTGCATTTGAATATGGAGTCACACCTAGGTAGTTGATGATTTATAATTGCAGTTCAATAATATTGCAACGTTTCCACCTACCATAGCATGAGTGAATCATAATGTCAAATGCTGTAAACAGATGTTTGACACACCATTGTTTCCTTATCACGTTAATATTTTTTAACAGCACCTGAACTTTCTGGAGTTGACTTTGATTTATTAAAGAATGTCCATGAGCACAGAACACAAGGAATCAGGGGGATTGGACTTGTTCTTCGGAGAGGGCAGACCTTCACCTTAAAGTTGCAGTTTCGTTATTGGGGACAAGATGCAGCGCTTGAAAATCTGAACCTCATCACACAAATAGGTGGGTCTGGTCAATGCAGAACCCTTTCATTTTCTACCATACAACATCTCCCTTACTTTTTTTCTGTATGTTGGCTTTTTGCAGGACCGTATCCATCACCACAAAGTGGCACTCAAATCTACTTCCCCGTGTCCAAGCTCAGAGACAACAGATCTTGGAGTGCAGAGGTAGAAGGTGAAAATAATGGCGTTTTATCAGTCAAAATACAAACATCAGCAACCGCCATCATTGGGCGATATAGTCTTTTACTTGAAGGAACGTACAGGGGAATGCCTGTCTCTCATAACTTGGGAAACTTCGTTTTACTTTTCAATTCGTGGTGCCCAGGTAAGCAGCTATTTTAAAGATGAATTCAACAGTGCTCAAACCCATTGTATAGTTAATATGGGATGATTGAGAAAGGATATTAAGAAAGGCCTTTTTAATTAGCCAATTGGTTTCAGAAAAATGTTATTGATCAGTCAATATGAAGCCAGTTTACATTTCTCGACCTTTCATGGTCCAAAACATACAGACAGTTTAATTGGCTCCTGATTGATCATTGACCATAGTGTGTGTCAATGTGATAGGGACTTAGAACATCACTGATGTGACTGATAATATAGTATAATCACTGGAAAAGTACCACAGAACAAAAGGCTATTTAAAACATAATCATTTAAAGTTGTGTCAAGCCAGCAAGCCATTTGTGGTTAAAAAAATATATATGCCAGTACCTAAGCCAATGATCTTGAATATGCTGTATTTTGGAATGGCATAATAAACAAAAATTAGACAAATCTCATGGGTGTGTTGCTTGATGTGTAAATATAATTAGTATATAGTATAACAATGTAAATGTTGTACCTGCTCCTTTTATTAAGAATTAAATGTAAATATTAGTATTCGAATAGAAACACAACCTGCATGTTCCTCCTAATTCATGTACAGGTCAAGTATCTTTGCTATAAATGCATACATCAAAGTAAATAGACGAATGAGCAGTTCTTACACAGTCAAGCACTCCATAAGGTTTCCAAGCAATTTGATATTTTTCAAGTTTCATGACTACCAGTAAATTGTTATCTAGTTGACACATTATCAAAGCATATCGATGCAACAATTCATTATATTGTGTTTCAGTGCTTTGAAATACATACCTTTATTGGGGGTGTTTGTCCTCAGCATGCATTATTATCATCTATAAAATGTCTTGAAAAGTGATAAATCAAGCCTTAAGTATGATGTCCATTGACCCTTCCCTACGGCTGTTCAGTGTTAGGGGTTTTTCCTCTATTGTGCTTTTTGCAAAATATAAAAGGCAAGTTTTATGGGGTGCCACGTTTTAGGTGGCAAGACTTTTATTTATGGGTTCTATGGGTTCACAGAGAGACTCTGCAGCTTTTACTTTATTGACCCCTTAATGCCTATCAACATGCATTGAACTATAACCCCTGCTATTCAATAAACAATACAGGCATTTTCAGCAATTTCTAATGAGGATGAAGAAGGAAAGGTTTCTCCTCTAGTGGTTAAACATTTGACTGCCCTAAAACTCTCCCTGGTTAGAGACTGATGATGTTGCCCATTGTTTATCATTGCAGTGAGAAATATTTATTGTTCGCTTTATTGATGTGCTTTGAATTACAGAGGATGATGTCTTTCTAAATGATGAAGCATTAAGACAGGAGTATGTGATGAATGAACATGGCACTATGTATCAAGGGACCAAAGACTTCATTAAAAACATACCCTGGAATTATGGTCAGGTACTACAATGCTTTCTACCATTTCCCCACCGCTAACCCCCTTTAGTTTCAATTAAACATTATTTAATTTCACCCATCAGTCTGCAGCAATAGAAGTTTTTGCAAACTTCTGTATGATCTCATTTAAGCTAATTATATGTATAATTTGAAATTTCTCACTTGTTCCTATTGATTCACAAACCTTTCTATATCAGTTTGAAGATGGAATTGGGGAGGTTTGCCTCAGGATCCTTGACATGAACCCAAATTGTTTAAAGGACCCTGCCACAGATTTTTCCAAAAGAGGAGATCCAATATATATCTGCAGAGTTGTTTCTGCCATGGTAAGCTACTATAAACTGATTCATTTAATGAAAAACTGGTTTCAAAGAAAGTTATATGTCAATTCCATAAGTGCAAGAGAAATGAGATTTTATGAGCATTACACTATAAACAACCTCCATAATCATTGGAGAATCAGTGGTTGAGAGGAGTAACAAAGCAATAAATCATTTGTTGTTTGGTCACTATATTAAGAACTTGTAATATACTTTATTTCTATACTACAAAATTTACAACTCCTTACGTGGCTTTTTAGCTAATGAATGAATATCTCAAATGATTTACATTTGTATTGCCCCTTTATCATGTGCAGATCAATTCTAATGATGACTGTGGTGTGGTCGAGTCCTCTTGGGATGATTTATTTCGAGGAGGAGTAGAGCCAAGCTCATGGAATGGTAGTGTTGCTATACTACGGCAATGGCATGCAAGTGGGTGCAGGCCTGTTAAATATGGCCAATGCTGGGTCTTTGCTGGAGTACTGTGCACAGGTAAGCATTGTATTCAGCCATAAACACATAAATAAATCTCAGTTCTAAAATGCTCCCATGTGTCCTAACACTACACAATGGGAGTGGGTAATACAATGGGAGAGTAATATGGAAGCAGCTGGGTGCTGCATTGTAAATTGTGGCGCAAGACCTTGCCCAGTGAGGGTGCCTGGAATTTGTAAGAAATGCATTATATTTTCCTTTAAAGTGGACCTGTCACCTACACTTAAAAAGCTGCATAATGAAAGTCCTTTGCAAATTAAATATGGAACCCCAAAATGTATTTTCCCTTCATGACCATGTCCACAAAATGGCAGCTGCCTGCTTGCTGTGATTGTATAATTCCAAGGCATAAAATAATAAATAGTGTAAGTAAAGTTTATTTTGCTCAACTAACATGATAGAAAAGAATTTGAAATTATTTCTTAGGGTGACAGGTCCCCTTTAATTTTAATACTTCTCATTTTCTCCTCAGTGATGAGGTTCTTGGGCATCCCAACACGTCCAGTGACAAACTATGACTCTGCCCATGATACCAATTGCACTTTGACTGTAGATGAATATTATGATGAAACTGGGAAACAGCTAGAGACCCAAGGGGACACAATCTGGTAAGAAAATGATCAAGCGAAAAGCTTGCAAAGATCGGTGCCCTAGGCAGCATTTTATAGCCAAGCATATGATCATTTTTAAGCAAGTGTGTGATTCATTATACACCCCCCACCCCAAAAACTATCCAACCATTTTTTTAGAACCATTTTTATAATTATAGGCTAAAATGTATCAAGAATCTGCAAATGCCTGTTTGAATATTGTTATAGTAATCTGGATATTTCTGACACTCTTATATTTACTAGACATCCTCCAGATATTGGTTGTCTAAACAGAATCACTTTTCCCTTTTAGACCATTTCTGAACTGGTAAAAAGCAGACGAAGCCAAGGGTGTGTTGCTCTCATTATAGTACTGTAAGGCAGCATGGTTCATGGTTCTTATAGCCATGAGTACCTTGTATATATGGAAAAGAGGCAGGAGTGAGCATTGTTGTGCTGCTGGGCTTTTTTACCTAATCGAAATTGTCCAGTACACAGTTTACATATGTGTCAGGGTGGATGGCTGTCTGGACCTGATTAAAGGCAAAGTCTTTGTGCACCAAATATTAGGCACCCCAAGTGATAGTATATACTTACATGAAATCCCAGGCTGGTGCTCCTATAAGCAGAAAACTGCATCGGCCCGGGGTTCTTCCACCGAGCAACACAAATCGATCCTCATACAGCTCAGAAACTCAGCAACCAAAAAATAAGCAGACTAGAGAAAAGAAGTGCATCCAGGAATAACAAAAGAACCAAATATTAGTTTTACACTCAATCAGCCGGTATTTTTTGTGGTCAGTTGAAGTGATTCCCTGGAGGCTCCGTCACTGGCCTCCTCTTTATATATCAATGTATATCCAGGGTTTGGGAATCACACACTATAGGCAGGTTAACTGCAAGTTGCATTTATTATTGTCCACACTACATGTTTTGGGCAGCAAGACCATTTTTCAAGAAAAAATGCAACTTGCAGTTAATCTGCCTATAAGTGTGTGATTCCCAAACCCTGGATATACATTGATAACAAAAGAACCACAATTGGGCATTAAACCCAGCACTAAAGCACATATTTACTTTGAATTTGGCATGTATGGCACAGTGACATTGCAAATGAGTGTGTGGGCAACAAGATTATTGTGCAAACAATCACTGAGACCTAGTTGAAACTCAGTTGGAATTCAGCATAACTGGTATGAATAAAGAGTCTTCAATTTAATTTGTCATTTAAACACTACTTACATTTTGTTTTATGGCTGTAATCAAGCATTTTTTCTTCCAAGGAACTTTCATGTTTGGAATGAGTGCTGGATGGCAAGAAAGGATCTCCGTTCAGGGTACGATGGCTGGCAGGTAGTGGATGCCACCCCACAGGAGATAAGTGGAGGTACCAAAGAATCCCAGTGACAATTAATAAGGAAAATAGGTGTATTAGTCTTCAAAGTTAAAATTAGCAGTGCAGCCTTAATCGTCTACTGTTTTATGTGTTCCATTTCAAATATGAATCGTTTTTGGACATGGGGTACCTAAGATTTCAGTTTCCCCAAGTGATATGCCTGAGATTCAACCCAATTGGTCTTAATTATCAGCAACTCATTTTTGGGGATGTCTTAAATGCGACTCTCCTCTCAAGTGGGCTTTTGCTTTATTGTTTACTCTGTTTCTTGGTGGGTGCTGATTCAGATGGTGCAAGATCACAATTCAGTAAATGTTTCAAATGGCAACTCACATAATCTCAGCTGTAGTGGTCACAACACCCCAGAGTTTTCAATTAGTGAAACAATCCTCAGTGCTAGACAAAGCTCACAGAGGTGTATTTCTCCAGGAATCTCTCTATTTCTGCACCTGACCACTTGAGTCCCTATACTGGCAGAAAAGACACTGCAGGGTACTAACCCAACTGGTCTCCTTATTCGAGCCTTTGACTCCTCTTCTACCATAATCCTGCCTCTCACTCCTAGAGTGAGCTATAACAAATCTATCTTTGCACTTGCTTCACCTACTGGAACCTACCTCAGTCACAGGCCCTTCAGCACACAACCTCCTCCAGCCAGTGGGGAGCAAAAGACAATGAGCACATGTGGGCTTCCCCTTTTATAAACTTGGGAACCCTGACAGCCCAAGGGGTATTACTGAACTACCAAGGGACATGCACCACCTCCCTACTCTGGCCTATCCTTTAGCTGGCCAAAACCATTGTGGGGACATACCTGAATAAAAGTTGGCAAAGCCTTTATCCATGTACTTAAGCAACACAACAAAAAAAATTTATAAAAGAGAACACAACTTGCTGCCTAGGGTGCTGCAGAGAAGAAGGAACCTTTTCAGGTGCAACTTTAAGGGGCACATTTACTATGGGTCGAATATCGAGGGTAAATTAACCCTCGATATTTGACCATCGAAGTTAAATCCTTCGACTTCGAATATCGAAGGATTTACCGCAATTCATTCGATCAACGATCGAAGGATTCGAAGGATTTTAATCCATCGATCGAACGATTTTCCCTCGATCAGAAATTGCTAGGAAAGCCTATTGGGACCTTCCCTATAGGCTAACAGTGGTACTCAGTAGGTTTTAGGTGGCGAAGCAGGTGGTCGGAAGTTTTTTTAAAGAGACAGTACTTAGACTATCGAATGGTCGAATGGTCGAATAGTCAAACGATTTTTAGTTCGAATCATTCGATTCGAAGTTGTAGTCGAAGGTTGAAGTAAATGTGCCCCTACATATCTTCAACTCCTTCCCTCACCTTCTGAGTTCTGAAATATTCTACAAGGCACCTTATTATAGAAAAGGTGATTTTTATAGTCCTTAAATGGAAAAATAAATAAACCACTAACAGTAGCCTAATAAGGGCTGGTGCCAGCACCTGTCAAGGCTACCACAAACATTTTTTGGCCAACTTAAAAATGAGCCTAAACAGTCCTATATGACATTGCCCTGAATGTGGAATGCTCTAAACATACTGGTGTATATCTGCCCTTCTAGTAGGAGTGAGGTCCCAGAGTGTCACAGAAACTCAGATGTGTTACAGCAGTGTGAGAAGGATTGTGATAGATAAGGGTAGATTGCAACTCCTTCTGGTTTATCTATACAGCTTTGTCATTTGATTTTAGGAACTTACTGCTGTGGGCCCGCTCCTGTAAAAGCAGTGAAAGAAGGTGACTTGGATGTCAATTATGATGTTCCCTTTGTGTATGCCGAGGTCAACGGGGATGTTGTGCATTGGGTGGTAAATGAGAATGGAGTAAAACAAGGACAGGTAGATACCATTGCGATTGGCAAGAATTTCACCACCAAACGTGTTGGGAACAATGACAGAGAAGATGTCACAAGTCATTACAAATATGCAGAAGGTAATTTTGAACATTTTGAAATAGTAATTTTGAACATTATACTTTTGAGGTTCTATTTAACTTATTCTGTATGTTCATTATTATAATCTTATACTACTGTATTATCAACACTAAATAGCCCTTCTGTTAAAGTATTACTCTGTATGCTTCAATCAACAATTTTATACCAATATAGAATTCTATCCTTCTCAAATCATCAGCTCCATCTTGGTACCAGATTCTCTCCTTGTGAGTCATCTGCTTCTTCATGATAGTGAATACTTTTTACTCAAGTCATCTTTTCTTTTCCAGTTGTAAACTGCTAAGCTGCATGAATCCATATTGGTAGCAAAACAATCCTATTGGGTTTATTTATTTATTTATTTTTAGCTTTGGAGACTCCATTGTAATGAAATAATTCTTATTTTTAAAAATGTCCTTTTACTCAGTAATAGTAAAACAGTACATTGTAATTGATCCTAACTAGGATATAATTAATCCTTATTGGAGTAAGAACGATGCTTTTGGATTTATTTAATTTAATTAATTTTTAGTAGACTAAGGGGCCTATGTACTAACAATCCAATTTCTGTTTTTTTCTGAATCTCTAAAAAAAATTGTGGTTTCCTATATTTCTTTAAAACTCTCTAAAAAAATCTAAATTTATTTAACCACGAAAAAAACACATAAAAATATTTGAGGTCCTATAGACGTCAATGGGAGCTGCGCTGATCCTAATGGAACATTTTTTTTAACCGTTAAGATTTTTAGATATTTTCTGGGGTTTATTTTCTAGTAAATGTCCGAAAAACAAATTTTTAGAGGTTTTAGGTATTTGTATTTCTTAGCTCACCATTCAGCTTGTTTTTCATTTGTACTTGATGTTGGGATATTTTAGTAAATTCCATGGCATTCATGGTTTAAGAGAAAGTGCCTTTATTTGTGGTTTCAAAAAAACACAAAAATGACACTGTTGATAAATAGGCCTCTACAGGAATACACAGGAATATGAATTCTGGTTAACTAGTTCCAAGAATTCTGGATAACAGGTCCCATACATTTTCTAATTTTAGTTTTCCTCTTCTTTATAGGATCCCCGCAGGAACGCTCTATCTTTGCAAAAGCAGCCAACTCTGTGAAGTCAAAGAGGCCATTCTCAGCAAGAGAATCAGGGATGGCTTTGGACTTTGAAGTATTGTTGAAATTAGCAGAGTCACCAATGATAGGGCAACCCATCGTACTCTATTGTAAGATTTATAATAAAAGCTTTGCACCTAAGAAACTATCAGTAAATATGAGTGCTCAAGCAATTCAGCATAACGGGACACCCTTAAATCAGTTCTGGAAAAACAAATTCGAGGTGGAAGTTTTCCCAAACCGAGGTAAGCAGTCATGAGCCCATTGAATTCTACCCATTTATTAACTCTTGATGGACTCACGATACACATTCAGCACATAGAACCCTGAGCAATTATATTTACTTAATTAGTAAGACAAAATAGTGTCATTGTTAAGGTCTCTCTTGTGCTGTGCAGTGAGTAACGGAAGTACAATTCCACAGAAGTGATAGCATTCTAAATGATAAATCGGTGTATCGGTTGTTGGATAAACCCAACCTCTAGTACCCGATAATTTGATCACCCAATGGACATTCATTAGCAGTACAAAAGTATATATATACCTGTATATAGAATAATAAAAAAGAAAAGTAAACTTATGCAGCAGTTACCGAACTTAATAAATATTGAAACAACATTTTAAAGAATGTATTTTGTCCCTCGTAAACATTGACTAACTTTATTTCAACATTTAAGCCCCATTTCATTTTGTTTTCTCAAGATTGCTATCATGGTAGCACTAGGGCCATTGAATTTGATTGACATGGAGTGCACTGTAACTCTCATGCTTTAATATATCTAATATAATAGTTACACAATACATTTGTATATGATTCTGGATATGAGAATGCCAATTGGGAGAAACAGGATAAAGTAACATATAATACAATTCTACTAAAATGATGAAATACTCATCTGTTAGAGGATGCTTAAAGGTCTTGATGGAAAATATGTCTTTATAAATCAAGCTTAATTATGAACACATATTAATTAATATTGGAAGTGATCAGACATGAGTGCTCTGTAGCATTATTCAAATATTGAAATTGAAACAGGGCATTTGTTGGTTATGTGTATATGGGAAATAGCTGAATAATTTATAAAGGAAAAAAAGGAATGCAATAGTTTGCCAGTCGTATCCAATCCCACAACAGACACTATTAAGAAGAATAACATGTTGAAATCATCTGAAAATACTTTAATTACTAGGGTGAAGGTTAATAAACAGCTTATGCTTTGGATCATAATCTGTTTATCCTCCAAATTTGTGAAATAGTTTAGAATTTTTTTGCAATGTACTTATCAATTCCAAGAAAACAAAACATTTCTAAACGATATTGGGACAGGAGATATAAATGCCTGCTGTCTATAGTAAAGTAAAAGACGAATATAATCTCATGTTTAGTACCCAGCAAAGTGGTAGCACTTATTTGGGATAACATAAATGCTTAAAATAGCTTGTACTTAATCCAGACTATGATATACAGTAATTAATCCTTATTGGAAGTTAAAACCAGCCTATTGCGTTTATTTCATGTTTACATGATTTTCTAGTAGACTTAAGGTATGAAGATCCAAATTATGGAAAGATCCATTATCCAAAAAAACCCAGGCCCCCAGTATGGATAACAGGTCCCATACCTGTATTTGAAATGATTTCTCTCTGTAATAATAAAGCAGTACTTTTTACTTGACCCCGGCTAAGATATATAATTAATCCTTATTGGAGGCAAAACAATTCTATTGGATTTAATTTTTGGTTAAATGATTTTAGTAGACTAATGAAATATCCCTTATCCAGAAAACCTTAGGTCCCAAGCATTATCATAAGAGGTCCCTGTACTTGACGTTGACCTTGTTGGTGCTGCATTGTAATTTCTTGTTGGAATGTCTTGAGTTTATGTTTGACTATGTGTTTCCAGCCACTGATGGGTATTTCCAGATCCATCCCTTTCAGTACCAGCAATTCGTAAGATCTGATAACAGCATTCGAGCGACTGTGCTAACTACAGATCTCCAGTCCAAACAGTTTAGGTTTGCAGCTCAGAACATTGTAATTAAAGAACCAACCGTAGATATACAGGTATGTAATAGCCTATAGGTTGTCAGTCCAAGTGCTTTGGGTGTGTTTTAATGCTAAAGGCAGTACTTTGTGCCTTACAGCTGCTCTAGAAATAATGCCCATCCTTTCACCTTTCAATGCAAAAAGTGAAGGTTTTGCTCCAGTTTGAAAACACAAAATAATGAAAATATATATATCATTTTTATTAATTTAATTCATTTTCTAATATAATCTAGTATGCTATGTACTATACTATAGTCCCAATATTTGTTATTTTGGTATGTCAGGGAATGGTAATATTGCATTGCTGGACTTTATTCTAGATTTATGGTGTACCACAACTCAACCGGCCTCTGAATGTACAGCTTTCCTTCCAAAATTCCTTGAACGAGGTGCTGACAAACTGTGTCATGATGGCTGAAGGAGCTGGGTTACTGCCAGACGGACCTGCACAGGCATAGTGAGTATCATGCAATTTATGCAGTACCTGTTTATATAATTTATGTAAGAAAAACACATATAAAAAAAAAACTCACTGTGATAAAACAACTTTTAATTGTTATTGCTTAATTGTCTCAATACACCTCTCCTAACAGTTGCACCAAATTTATTTTTATATTTATGATAAACGTTGGTCTATTTGTTTAATGTTAAGTGTAGCCAGTCCTGCATTTCGGTCCCCCACTGTGAAGGCCCCCCTTTACGAGCTGTGTACTGTCTGGAACATATACTTAATATAAACTGGGCATTCAACCAAATGACACCCCATTGGCCCAGCAGTATTAAATGTGATTGTCCCTATCACAATTCAGGACTGGTTTGGTCCCTATGATGACCCACCCAGATTGTCATGTGATTGCCCCCTCTGGAAGCTGAGAATTAAACCCTGTTCTAAATGTAGGGGCTGTTCCCTTACTGGCTTACAAAGTTGAATGCCAAGAATTCCAAATTGTTAGTCTTTTTATACAAATGGAGGATCACTGAGACTGCCCAGTTGTAAACCATCACAGCTGTAACCGCATGCTCAGTGACCAGCAGTAGCAGTGCCCAACCCTGGCATCATTCACAGGTAGAACTGCTAAGTGCAGGCTGGCTAACATAGAAATTCTGTGGATGTTGCGGCACTTGTAAGAGCCTCACTCCCTAAAGGCGTTGTATGTGTTCCAGTCCTACCCTATGCCCACTTCTTTGCATGGCTTGGTGCTATTACAGTCTCAGCTGCACTTTTTTACCCCACTTAGGTCATTTTATGTCCTCTGAGAGATGCTGAGTTACATATCCAGCTTAATACCAAGTACCTGGTCTTTCTTCTAAAACGACATTTTTTAATGCTTTTAAACATCCTATGAACAATATAAATATGGCATTTATTATCCAGAATAGACTCTATGGGAGATGTCCGGATTTCGGCATACTGCATACTGTATGTGTTTTTTTCTACACGTTAATGGTTGTACATTTGCCTATATATTTATTGCAATTTTCTGCTTTCAGCATGGGCAACATCAACCCTCTTCGCTCAGGTTCTGTAAGACTCATCTGCGTGCCAACAAAGCGAGGGAAATTGCAGTTGGAAGTGAATTTCTCCTGTAATAAGATTCAGAATATAAAGGGAAGTGCAACCATCATGGTGTCTGCATTCTGAAAGGCTCATTGAATTTGGATTTGTGATCAGAAAAATCTGCAGAGCAACCTTGTGCAAAACGACCTTACATTGTATTCCCATATCAGCAATTTCTTGTGTTCTGTAAATGCCCCCTTTTTTTTACTTGGAAATTGATTAAATACAAACTGTTGGGTTGCTGTTGTATGGCAGGTACTTGAAGGTGGAACATGTACCTAAGATGCACTGCAGAAATTCTCTGTAAAGCAATGAACATTGGGGAATAGGGTTACTCTGTAGTATCTTCCTGAGACCACAATAAATTATGTTGTACCTTATTTACTGGTCTGATCTTTACAGAGGACAGAGATGTACTATGCATTCATTGGTTTTACAGCAGACCCTGAGATGCAAGTGTTCTACCACTTGAGCCTTGGGTTGATGTAAATGATCCCTCTAGCATCTTGTTTCATTGTGATTTTGGAGTCAAGAAGGAATTCATATTGAGTTTTTGCCATTTAGCTTGAAGTTGGGCATTAATAACTTCTGCACATAGAAGGATATGTCAACTTCAGCTACTCTGTATCTATGAATAGCAATGTATCCACTGAAATATTTTAATCCAGCAAAGACTTTGAGCATTGTTCTGCTACCTTTGACTCAGATTCACTCAAGTTTCTGTTTCACAGAGTTCAACAAACAAATTAGAGTTATCCCAAAAGAATATTTAGAAAACATGGAGAACTTAATTGTCAGATGCAAACAAATGGGCCTCCTATAGGACAAAAAAATACAAAGAAAATTGTAATGAGGATAAAGGCACCATAAAATGTATTAAACAAGGACTGGTATAATGAAATGTAGAAGTACCTTTCATTATGTGGGTTAAAAAGATTAAGTAAGATTAAGGGGCAGATTTATCAAGGGTCGAGTTACGTTTTCCTGAAAAATTCAAGTTTTTTGAAGGTAGTTTTTAGTTAAAAATTCGAATTTTTCGAGGTTAAATTTTTTTTATAATTTTTTGAGGTTTTGTAAAAAAAAAAACTGGAAGTTTTATTTTCCCCCGAAGCTGGAAATAGCTAGAATCCGAAAATACTCCAGCTGAAACCTGTTGAGGTAATGTAGAAGTCAGTGAAAGAGTTCCCTTGAACCAATCAAAGATGTTAATAGCCTTCGTGATGTTTGGGTGGGTTTGACTTGAAAACTCGATTAATTCAAACAATTCCAGTTTTTTAATTTCGAGTTTTTGGGGTTGTTCACCCAGAATTCACTGATTTGAGTTTTTTTCATCTGAGTTTTTTTTCTTAATCCGGAAAATATTTGAGGTGTCAGTTCATTTGAGGTATAAAAAGAACCTCACAAAGATCTAAAATTCAAAAAAAAAGCATTTAAAGAATTTAGAAATAATATTTTGAGAGGGGATCAGCCTTGTGATACTTCTAATTATGTCTCATGATTATCTAGAGGAGAAATGAGACATCTGGAGGTTTATGGATTGGATAATTTCAATAAATTGACCAAACATATTTTATGGCATTATGATGAAGCTTTTTTCCCCAGTTATTTAGATTTGTTGTCCCTTTTTAAGGAAATGAGGGGTCATTTGCATAAGTATGCAAAGTGCAAAAAAAAAAACCCTGCAACCGGCTTTTTTGCACACTGCATTCAGCATGTGCAGAAAAAAACATACATTATCACATTGCGGAGTGCAGAAATCGGTGACTACCCCCTTGAATAATGTCAAGAGGTAAGGATAGGGCCAGGTTCAATTATGGGACATGGGGAGAAATCCCGGTGGGCCCAGCCCTTGTAGGTCTTGCACCACTGGCCCAGTTCCTGCCCAGGATCACAAGACGGTGTATGTGGTGTAACGAAAGCAATGGGGAGAAGGATTGTTATAAAATAAACATTTAAAGAATATATTTTCTATTATGTTGTACTGTACATCACCACAGTGAGGGTGAATGTGTCTCATAAAAACCTTGACCTATAATGACCTTGCCAACATGTGATGTGTTATGGTGACCCAAAGACTATACGTGGAACACGGTGTGAGCGCACAACCTTGCCTTCCCTTGTCAGTAGCCTGGTGCACTATCCACTGGGGAGACGGCACTCCCACGATATCCAATGTTAAGCAGAACAAGGAGGGATCGGCACACAGGAATATTTGCAACATGGGGTAAACCCCTAAGTGTTTATTGTGTCATAGTTTGCACAACGTTTCGGGGGCACGCCCCTTCGTCAGGTGATGTTAACATGCAGTCAATACAACCTTTAAATAACCCCATCGCCCCTCCCACCAAGTGAAAAAATTTTTTAAACAACAAAAAAATATCAGATAATATATACATGATTGATTTGGACAAATATTTGAAATAAAGTTCGTAAATAACAAAAATACATAAAGTCCAAATATTGAAAACGAATAATTTGCAGTATCATAGAAAAATTAGCACATAATAGGTATGAAATTTAGGCGTATTACCTACAGCAGTACAATTCAATTCAGCTGTGATCTATCGGGGAGAATCAAAGCAGCTGTTATCTGCAAGGTAGAAATACAAGGTTACTAACAGGACTTTGTAACACATAGTATCTGAACTGTTTCAATTGTTACATAACATTGTAATAAACTAAAGGTAGCAGGATAGATTAAATTCTTCATTCAGTCCCCTTGGCACTTGCGTTTGGAGTAGCCAAATCCAGTAGCTTTCCCGTTGCAACAATCTCTGTTTTATATCCTGCCCCTTCCTCACTTCAACATTTTCTAAGATCTGCCAGCGTAATTGTGATGTTTTGTGCTTATTTTCATAAAAGTGTTTTGCCAATGTGTTTTCATATTTCTTAGATTTATTCGATGAGTCTTCATCTATTGGTTTAAAATTTCGAATCATGGATTTGTGTTCATTTAAACGTGTTTTGATTTGTCTGCTTGTTTGGCCTATGTAAGCCAGTCCACATGGACATTTAATGCAATAAATTACATTAAACGAATTACATGTGTGGAAACCTTTTGTGTGATGTTTCGTTCCTTTACAAGGGTGAGTGACAATGTCGCCTTTAGTGATGCCATTGCAATGTCCGCAGTTGTGACAAGGATAAGTGCCGGGGTTGACTTTTACATTAAGAGTTTTTTTATTAGTACTTTTGATCATATCCCCTATATTTTTACCTCTTCTGTAAGAGAAAATAGGCGGGACCGAGAACACTTTCCCCAGTTTAGGGTCATTTTTAAGTATCATCCAATTTTTTAGTATGATTTTTTTGATAGCAGAAGAATTAGTGTCATATGTTGACACGAATGGTACTCGTTCAAACTTTTTATTAAGATTTTTATTTGATGTAGTTAGCAGTTTCTCTCTAGGGATTTTTCCAACTTCATCTTTAGTTTTTAATAGGTCCTCATAATTGTACCCTTTAGTATGAAATTTGTCAATCATTTTGACAGATTCATGAGAGTATAGCTCATCAGTGGAAGCAATTCTTCTGACTCTGAGCAATTGACTTTTGGGGAGCCCTTTAAATAAACTGGGTGGGTGGAAGCTGTTAGGTTTTAATAAATTATTCCGATCAGTGGGCTTGGTGTAAAGTGAAGTGGTAAAACCCATGTTCTCATACTGTATGTTCACGTCCAAAAAATGGATATTGTTAGTATGGCAATCTAAAGTGAACTTAATGGATTGGTGAACACTATTAAGGTAGTGCAAAAATAAATCCAACTCAATAGCAGTGCCTGTCCAGATAAAAAACGTGTCATCGACAAATCTCATATACGACTGTATGTGTTTAGAAAAGTCATGATTATTCTTCCTAAAAAAACCGGTGAGGCTTGAAAAGAACAGGAGGCAGATGAATCCAATTCGGAGGACTGCTGTGAATAAGTGCGCTCCGTAGAAAGTATCTACGGAGTGCACTTATTCACAGCAGTCCTCCGAATTGGATTCATCTGCCTCCTCTTCTTTTCAAGCCTCACCGTTTTTTTTAGGAAGAAGCCAGCCACACAAAGAAAAACCAGGCGAGGCAAGAGAGCCAAAACAAGCATACAGAGGGAGAACTATGTACAAGGACAATCGAAGGAGGTAAACAATGTATTTAATTTATCCTCCCATACATTGTCTGATTGTGAATTAAAAGTGCTAAATAAGGGACTAAACTTTGTACCCACTCACACTAACCCTCCGTTTGATTTCACCATTGACTTTTTTAGGTTTATGAGATCGCTCAAATTAAAAGCTTACTTTTGTGATAGAGAAAGTGGTGTTAAATCTAACGATAATCAGTTTAAATTAATTCATAAATTACAGAAAAAAAGCAAGTTTATGCCACCAGTGTCCTGTCCTTCTATAGATGCTTTTGAAACCATTGTCAAATTGGAAGTCGATACCTATTTGAGCAAGCATACGGTGACCAAACGTACTAATATTTCTGTTAGTGAAAGAAAGTGTGTAAATAACCTCAAAGATAATGAATCAATCACCATTTGCAAAGCAGATAAAGGAGGAGGCATTGTAGTCCTGGATAAATGCTATTATGAGAAGGAAGCCTATAGGCAATTAAATAATAATTTGCATTACAAGAAAATTGACAGTGATCCTACTTTGAAATTAAAAGATGAAGTCAACATTTTACTGTACTCTGCTATGATTGAGGGCGTCATTTCGGAGAGTATGTATGAATTGTTATTACAAAAGGAAGCAAAAATTCCATACATTTATTTTCTCCCTAAAATTCATAAAACCCTGGTGGACCCACCCGGGCGCCCTATAGTGTCTAATGTAGGATCACTGCTACAACCATTAGCAATATATGTGGATGTAGCTTTACAGGATATCCTCCCTTCGCTGAAACCCTGTCTTAAGGATACGACTGAATTTTTGACAAGATTACAGGCTATTCCTAAACCAGTCCCACAAGGCATTTTATGCTCATTAGACGTACGTGATCTGTATACCTCAATACCACACGAGGAAGGTGTTGAATGTATACGTACATACTTGAGTCGGACTCTTTTACCTACACATGAAATTAATTTTGTATGCACTCTGCTCGAGTTTGTCCTTACGAAAAATGTTTTTACTTTTAATGAAGGGTACTATCTGCAAATACAAGGTTGTGCCATGGGTGCCAACATGGCACCGGCTTACGCTAACATCTATATGGATTTTTTTGAACAATCTTTCATTTTTAATAATCATGACTTTTCTAAACACATACAGTCGTATATGAGATTTGTCGATGACACGTTTTTTATCTGGACAGGCACTGCTATTGAGTTGGATTTATTTTTGCACTACCTTAATAGTGTTCACCAATCCATTAAGTTCACTTTAGATTGCCATACTAACAATATCCATTTTTTGGACGTGAACATACAGTATGAGAACATGGGTTTTACCACTTCACTTTACACCAAGCCCACTGATCGGAATAATTTATTAAAACCTAACAGCTTCCACCCACCCAGTTTATTTAAAGGGCTCCCCAAAAGTCAATTGCTCAGAGTCAGAAGAATTGCTTCCACTGATGAGCTATACTCTCATGAATCTGTCAAAATGATTGACAAATTTCATACTAAAGGGTACAATTATGAGGACCTATTAAAAACTAAAGATGAAGTTGGAAAAATCCCTAGAGAGAAACTGCTAACTACATCAAATAAAAATCTTAATAAAAAGTTTGAACGAGTACCATTCGTGTCAACATATGACACTAATTCTTCTGCTATCAAAAAAATCATACTAAAAAATTGGATGATACTTAAAAATGACCCTAAACTGGGGAAAGTGTTCTCGGTCCCGCCTATTTTCTCTTACAGAAGAGGTAAAAATATAGGGGATATGATCAAAAGTACTAATAAAAAAACTCTTAATGTAAAAGTCAACCCCGGCACTTATCCTTGTCACAACTGCGGACATTGCAATGGCATCACTAAAGGCGAAATTGTCACTCACCCTTGTAAAGGAACGAAACATCACACAAAAGGTTTCCACACATGTAATTCGTTTAATGTAATTTATTGCATTAAATGTCCATGTGGACTGGCTTACATAGGCCAAACAAGCAGACAAATCAAAACACGTTTAAATGAACACAAATCCATGATTCGAAATTTTAAACCAATAGATGACGACTCATCGAATAAATCTAAGAAATATGAAAACACATTGGCAAAACACTTTTATGAAAATAAGCACAAAACATCACAATTACGCTGGCAGATCTTAGAAAATGTTGAAGTGAGGAAGGGGCAGGATATAAAACAGAGATTGTTGCAACGGGAAAGCTACTGGATTTGGCTACTCCAAACGCAAGTGCCAAGGGGACTGAATGAAGAATTTAATCTATCCTGCTACCTTTAGTTTATTACAATGTTATGTAACAATTGAAACAGTTCAGATACTATGTGTTACAAAGTCCTGTTAGTAACCTTGTATTTCTACCTTGCAGATAACAGCTGCTTTGATTCTCCCCGATAGATCACAGCTGAATTGAATTGTACTGCTGTAGGTAATACGCCTAAATTTCGTACCTATTATGTGCTAATTTTTCTATGATACTGCAAATTATTCGTTTTCAATATTTGGACTTTATGTATTTTTGTTATTTACGAACTTTATTTCAAATATTTGTCCAAATCAATCATGTATATATTATCTGATATTTTTTTGTTGTTTAAAAATTTTTTTCACTTGGTGGGAGGGGCGATGGGGTTATTTAAAGGTTGTATTGACTGCATGTTAACATCACCTGACGAAGGGGCGTGCCCCCGAAACGTTGTGCAAACTATGACACAATAAACACTTAGGGGTTTACCCCATGTTGCAAATATTCCTGTGTGCCGATCCCTCCTTGTTCTGCTTGACCCAAAGACTATATACATTGAGAGTACAGTGGTATTAACATCAAAGTTGCATCAGATTAACATCAAAGTTCAGGGTTGTTTTAAGGCACTAGTGGGGCCAGTCCCAGGATCATTAATGCCCCCACTATAGGCTTTATTATCTAATAGAAAACACTCTCTATTAGCTTACCATTGGTTTCTATACAGCCACTTACATTTTCTCCCTTTGCATTTACTGATTTTACTTTTTATAAAACTCGCTGTCATTTGTTTCTTTCTGTGCAACCCTCTTTTCTCCTATATTTGTAATATTATTAAGCAGTCTCTGATTGACAGTGAATATTTAGATTGTTTAGAATGACGCTATACTATACACTATACCTGCACATATTTATGTATGTTATACCTGAAAGACGAACTGAGACTAGTCTATTACTATGAAAGCAAAAACAGACTGGGAGGGGAGTGACTGACTTTGCACATATATACACATGTTTATACTGAACCCTCCATGCACTCATGTATATAAACTATATACAGTATACCAATAGCTATATAAATTGTAGATTTTGTATCACTATAGCTTTGCATATTATGCTTGTCTAAGAAATCATCTTAAAGGAGAAGGAACGGTTAAAACTTTATCACAAAGGTTTATTTAAATATAATTTTAAACCCTCAAAGTAATGCTGATCTGAGTCCTCTGTCAAAAGAAACTGCATTTCTTTCCTTCTATTGTGTACACATGGGCTTCTGTATCAGACTTCCTGCCTTCAGCTAAAACCTCAAGGGCACAGGCTTGAGCATGCTCAGTTTGCTCCTGTCTCCTCCTGCTTCCTCCCTCCTCCCCTCCCCTCTGTAATCTGAGCTACGAGCAGTGAGAGACTCAGGCAGGTAGTGATTTCGCACAAAACTAATATTACAGCTTCTAGAGCTGTTTACTCAGGTATGGTAAAGCATTCTACTGAATAAATAGAGCGTTATGGCTTACACTATTGTGGCTAGTCTATTGACAATAAAATGCTTTGGTAGCTTTCCTTCTCCTCTCATTAACAGAAACTGCCATCACAACATCACGCGGCAGGGCATTCCACATCTTCGCTGTCCTTACTATGAAGAACCACCTATGCTGCTTCAAATTAAATTTGGACTATGCCCCTTGTCTCATTCAACCCAGTTTTAACCTTGTATTCCCCTATCATCAATGGCAGAAGTGTTACCTTACATCTATTTTCTGAAGATCTACCCAATCTTGGGCACCTAGTGTGATGCTCCAATTCGAAAAAGGGGTTTAACTTACACTGCAGAGGTGCCCTGACATTTATTTTAAAATGTGCCTATTGAAGTTCACGTGTAGGCCTGCAAAGATGCAAGTGTGAATCTTCTACTAGCATATATGAATAAAAAATATGTGCTCATATATAAAATATATAGTAGCAGCCAAACAAATCACTCCCAGACTGATTACAGTACAGTACAGTAAATAATAAGTTAAAGATTAACAACACTGTCACATTTTAGTATTTGCTGGTTGCAAAGGCATTTGCTCATTATATAACCACTAAATCCAACTACAAACATTTTTAAATGTGCATCATGTTACTTCCCTATCTGTTTGGCCACATATCAGTAACACAAAGGTTAAATTTGAATAGTAATTATGCTCTTGTGATTGTTGTGTCACTGTCCTCATCCAGTTGATGGCTCCTCAGTGTGGCTTTGATGACACAAAGAAAGCTAAAGTCACTGGGAGGTGCCAATTTCTTAATCACTTACCCAATATCCTGGGCTCCTTTATAAACCACACAAACCTGGGCAGGGCCAGAACTAGGGGCAGGCAAAAGAGGCTCATAGCTAGGGCCCAACAGACAAGGGAGAGTGTTAGGCACATACGTTCTTTGTTATGGGGACGGTTGAATAGAGGAGATAAAGATGTATTGCCGAATGGGAATTGACATAACTAGGTGAGGGAGATCTTTTAGCGCAGGGCTGTCCAATTGGTAGCCAGCGGGCCTCATTCGGCCCATGACCCGCAAATTCAGACATTAATCCCACCGGCATTGTCTGCCTGCCCTATGTTCCCCGTGTGTGCCATACTCTGAATGCCCTATGTTCCCTGTGTGTGCCATACTCTGTCCGCCCTATGTTCCCTGTGTGTGCCATACTTTGCCCGCCCTATGTTCCCCGTGTGTGCCATACTCTGAGTGCCCTATGTTCCCTGTGTGTGCCATACTCTGTCCGCCCTATGTTCCCTGTGTGTGCCATACTCTGTTTGCCCTATGCTCCCAGTGGGACCAGTCCTTGTAGGTCTTGCACCATGGGCCACTTTCTGCCCAGGATCACAAGAAGGTGTATGTGGTGCAACGAAAGCAATGGGGAGAAGGGTTGTTATAAAATATATATTTAAAAAATATATTTTCTATTATGTTGTACATCAGCACAGTAACCAATCAGTGACTTGAAGGGCGCCACATGGGTTAACTGTTTGCTTTTGAATCTGAGCTGCATGCTAAGGATTAATTGCAAACTCATTGAACAGATATTTCCCATGTGGCCGCCCTTAAAGTTGCTGACTAACAGAGTTGGAGAGCTGACAAGCAGCAAGTTGTGTTCTGTTTTGTGATATAAGAAATCCGGTCACTCCAGCCTTTATACATTACATTTATAGCTAACTAACTATATTATTATTTTTCCACAGACTATCTATATACCCAGTTTTTATTTTTGCACTGAACTATTCCTTTAAATGCAGTTGCAAGTACAGTTTAGGGAATTGCTGCAGGTGCTACTGTGAATAAAGAAAACATGATCATTTGTATCCAAAGATGTACTTTGTGAACTTTACAAGTTCCATGCAGAGATATAGACTGAAGAAGGAGTCAGAAAATGAAAGCTGAAGATGAACTTCTATATTATTCTAAATTCGTTGTACATTTGAATTCTAAGTACATAGACAACCATGTGCAGTCAGCTGGTAGGTGACTAATTGTTAAAAATCCCCTATTAGGCTCTCAACAGAGAATTTAGAAATGTTGAGGATACTAGGAAAGGGACACAGAGTTTTTGGTGTGAAATCATTAGGTAAAGTTAAAACTCAATAGATATTTGGTGAATGAACATTCCATCTCACTACAGTCAGATTGGTTTCCCAGTACATCACTCTGGCACCTGTGTAATTATAAGGGAGTAATTAGCCAAGACTGGCATACATCCCATTGTGAGGGCGTGTGACTGAACCCTTAGACCTTTATATTTCACAATATTTATAAAGTCAACCATTCCAAAGAAGACAAACTGGAATTGAAGATGCACAGTCCGCAGCTATAATTTCTCTATTCCCAAGAGAAAAATGTAGGTGAGGGTAGAATCGCGTGCAGAACCGATTTTTGAAAACTTATACCTGCAATCCACATTTTTACTTGTTTGGAACCGCTACCCGACCAGCAACTGCCTGACCACCATTAAACAGGAAGTGATGTTGCTGCAAATCGCAATGGATGTGATCAGAAGTGGGTGGGAGCAGAAAAAAATGTTTCAAAAACTACATATAAGATCAGCAACCCAAATCTACTGTATACCCTTATCTGGATATTGTTTGCAGGTACCCACGTATTCCCGACCCACAGCAAGACTCTAGGTGGGAATAGTTTTAAATTGCACTGAATTCTGAATATTTGGATTTAAAATATGACTATTTGGTTCCACTAAAATGTTACATTCTTTCCACATGTTGCTATTAGTCAATATATTATATGACCAAATTAAGAACACACTGATGTGTGATGATCTTCAATCAGAGGGCAGAATACATGGATGCGATGTTGTGTAATGGGGAATGGATAAGGCAGTTTTGTTCCCATTATGCTCCACAATTGAAAAGATATGAGGGCTACAAGCAGGCTCAGTGCAATGTGCAAAATTCATATGCAAGCCACTGTATTTTTCACATTTTGCATCCTGGACAGCTGGAGCTGGAGTGTACAGGATGGAGCAGCACTTTATAGATGGATACAGTGCTGTATTCATAAGGATCTCTGTACTGCTTCCTACTCACCCCCAAGCTTGTGCATCATTGCTGCACACATGTTAGGTAACACCAGCAGTGAGAGCAGGGCTGCCCACCAGAAATCTGCATCTCATGCTGGTTTTTAGAAAGTACAGAAGAAAGAAGGCATCCGCTCTTGGAGTTCAGAGTAAGAGTTCTATCAAACAAATGCAAAAGGTCTCAGAGAATTTGAACTTAGGTTTAAAAGCAAATAAACTATCCACCTTTATTTAACTGGGGTGGGAGTAATACTTGGAGCATGTGGTCTGCATTATAATTTTGCTTGATTTTTTTAACGTTGTATCTTATAGTATAATATAAAGAACTTATTTTTGATGGCCACAGCACTCCTTTGCTAAATGATTAACATTCCTACTGCACAAAGTATGTCTATAAATATCATGTCTATAAATATCAAGACCAATATTATATCTTATATCTAGCTAAAATTTCTCTGGGGTACACGGAGTACCATGTTTTATAGGACGTATATAGAAACAAGCTCTAAATATGCTAAAAACAGACAAACTCACCAGTAGAAATGTCGGGTTTAGGTGCCAACCGGAACAGAAACACCAAATTTTAGGGGAACTTGGCTTCCAAACCAAAATTTGATAAAGCGGCCCACATAACACAGAAACCCCTAATATACCCATCAAAGTTACCTGTTTCTTCAAAAAGTATGAATAAATGCAATTTTCTATGCAGAAATCCAGGTGTTTAACAGTTCTTCTCTTTCTGTATCATTTGAAATCCTGGCAGGGAAGGAGGGACTAAAAACTGATATAACAAATTATCTAATATAAATAATTCAAAAAACAACTGGACTTGCTGAGTAATTAAAGAAGAAGTTTCACTACTCACCTGAGCAGCTTCTTCGGTTCAACTGACTGGTGTGGGAAGTATATAAACTCTTCCACTAATCCACTCACAATGGCACATTGTAACTCTTCAGAGAGGTGACATCTGAAATGTCTTCAATGATTACTCAAGTCCAGTTGTTTTTTGATTTATATTAGATATACCATGACCTGGATGAATGAAAATCTTCATAGTCATATTGATCAACTTCACAGCTTACAGACAGCATGCAGGAACTACATAACCCAAAATGCATTGCACTGTGATGTTCCGTTCCTTATTGAAATCAGGTGTGCAGGGAATTGTGGGGTTTGGAGGATGCAGGTTGTCATCCATCGTACGATTTTCAGAGGGAGACTGTACACTAGGTTTTGTCGGACATAACTATCATACATCGGCTGATCTGTTCTTTAACTACTTATTTGATCTGAATGGTAAGTGGCAGGTTGGGAGATGGGAAAGTCCAATTGTACGTTTATTCTTACGATCGGATCTTTGCGTTTGTGGCTTACCAAACTGCACCTTTTACTAACTGTTCCACAGTGACCATCCTTGCAAAGTAATTCCCCATATGCACTACTTGTAAACTGTATCACTGTTTATCAAGTACAGGTATAGGAAGGATCCGTTATCTGGAAACCCATTATCCAGAAAGCTCTGAATTACGGAATGGCCAACTCCCATAGACTCCATTATATCCAAAAGATCCAAATATTTAAAAATTATTTCCTTTTCTTTGTAATAATAATACCGTAGCTTGTATTTCAGCCAAACTAAGATATAATTAATTCTCATTGGAAGCAAAACCAGCCTATTGGGTTTATTTCATGTTGACATGATTTTCTAGTAGACTTAAGGTATGAAGATGCAAATTACAGAAAGATCTGTTATCTGAAAAACCCAAGGTCCCCAGCATTCTTGGTAACAGGTCCCATACCTGTATAAGTAATTGTATTCCAGTTGCTCTAGAATTACTTATACCAGATATACCATGACCTGATAAGTTAGAATCTTCATAGTCATGAATCACTGTTTGGGGCAAATTCACTAACCTCCGAAAATTCGCCAGGAACGGCTTCGCTCACACTTCCCCAGGCATAGATTCACCAGGACAATGCTAATTCACGAAAATCCGAAGTTGTGTCCAGGGCGCCGAACGCTGGCAAAGTAGCGCTAGTGTTAGTGCAGCAAGCGAAGTGAAAGTTAAATTGGGAGTTACATCATTCCCAACATAACTATGTAACTCCCAACTTAACTATTTAACTCTAAATGTAATTATGTAAGTCCAAACTTAAATATGTAGCTATGTGTGCACTCAGGTTCATTTGGAAGGGGGTGAACTTTTGATGGACTTTTTTTAACGCAAATTACAGTAACTAAGAAACTTAACTATGAAAAAATAATACACATCTAACACTTAAATTATTAAATCATATAAACATGAAATAAACCCAATAGGCGGGGTTTCCTTCCAATAAGGATGAATTATATCTTAGTTGGGATCAAGTACAGGCTACTGTTTTATTATTACAGAGAAAAAGGAAATGATTGTTTAAAATTCAGATTATTTTAATGGAGTCTTTGGGAGACAGCCTTTCCGTAATTCTGGATCTGGATAATGGGTTTCCAGATAATGGATCCCGTACCTGTATATATGATTTACCCTCTACATATTCGCCATCTACCATCTGGAATAAGCATTGCTTACACACAGGTTTGAGAATTAATACCAAACTAACAACCTCACCCATTGCCGTGTGCAAGGCTCATCCTCAGCACAAACTCCTGTAGGAACAGCCAGGCTGTAAATAAAATAGCAGGGATCCTCCCAGATCTTTTTTTTTATGTATTGTGCAATTAAAACTAAAGCACAAGCTGCATCCCTATAAAAAAAAAAAAAAACCTTGTAACCACAAAATCTGGGAAGAGAAGCAGAAAGAGCTCAGCCATAATGGCAGGTGAGTGAGATATGGGCACAAAACCTAAACAAGTGTTACTTTTTGATTTCTAATAGAACTTTTTAATAATGGCTACTTCAGAAAATAGACCCGAGGGAGAACATGGCCAACTACTGAGTCCTTACCCCCCCCCTCCTGTTTTTTAGGAGTATTCTTGCTGACAGCTAAAATCAGTACTAGGGCTCGATAGGAGGGTAGAGATTTTAATCAGCACAAATAAACCACAAAATAAAGCAGCCTGTAACACATATGCACGAACGTAACATTTCAGTTTATTGGGAGTTGTTTTTTTTTTCATTAACTTAAAATGTGTCAGCAAAAGTGTAAAAAAACATACATTTACATCCCTAGAATTTATTCCTCAACAATAATGTTTCAACCATTCTTTGTTTCAGGGATATTCTAACCATTAAACAGGGCTATTCCCAAGTGTTGTATCATGACATACCACCATATAGAATAAAAGCCACTAATTCGTTGCTATGGTTTACTGCTCCTGGTCAAACTTAGTGACTTTTATTACATAACTCCCCATAGAAAGGTGTTACAGCTTTGGGTTATTATGGAGAGTGTATCACATGAACAGCATCCATGGTTTTGAATTATGAAACTAACACTGAGTGGTAATGTATGGGAACCTGGTGGTCTAGTGGGGCAGCAGGGACACCCACCAAGCTCTCTGCCTGCAGCTGTCACCTCTTCTGCACTGCATGAAGTTCAAATATTTAAAGGAGGTTTCAACCCTAAACTTAAAAAACCCCTACCCTACATAGACCCCCCCTCCCACCTCCCCGAAACAAAAAATTGCTCTGACTGCGCATGCGCCGACATCTCATTCCGAAGATATGCGAAGAAAAGAAGATGCTGCCCGTGAACTCCGATGCCTGAATCTGCAACGAGGGGTAAGTAAAACATTAGGGGCATTTGCCCGGGGTAACACTTAGGGGCAGATTTATCAAGGGTTGAATTTCGAATTGAAAAAAAACTTAGAAATTCCAATTCAAAAAGACCAACCGAAATTAAGTCAAAGTTTTTTTTGGTTGAATAGGTCCATTTCAATCTAATAGGTCTGTATTCGGCTGAATTTGAATCGTACGAATCGGAGGAATATTTCATTAGATCGAATTCGATTCAAAGTTTTTCCCCAAAAAAAACAATTGAATCCAAATAGGTTCTAGGAGGTCCCCCATAGGCTAAAACACCAATTACGCAGGTTTTAGATGGCGAATGGTCGAAGTCAAAGACAGTACATGATAAATGTCAATATTCTAATTTTTTAATTCTTTTCAAATTCAAATCGAATTTGGACTATTCCCTGGTCGAAGGGATCAGGGAATTTTTTTAATTTGAAAATTCACCTCGACCTTTGATAAATCTGCCTCTTAGGCTTGGGGGAGGAGGGAGGGGGTCTATGTAGGGTAGGGGGGTAGGGTTTTTTTAAGTTTAGGGTTGAATTCTCCTTTAAAGGGGCCGCTGCCAATTACTCATTGCCCAATGTAGGTATATTTCCTGGGTGTGCTTCAAGTCTTATTATCTGTTCTTTGATTCTTACCTGTCCCTGACTTCTGCTAGTTCCCTGCCTGTACTGAACTTTGTCTGTTACTGACCATTCTCTTGGATCCTGTCTTTGTACTGTGTTACTGTGTTACTGATTAGTTTTGACTTCAACCTGTCTCATCAAATACGGCTCCTGATTCCATACTGTCTGACAGGTATTGAGCTCTTCCTGTCCCTTGACCACGCTTCCTGTTCTCTCTCCTTCCTATCACGTTACGGTTCCCTTGTCTGCCCAGGACTCTCGCCCTGGTTCTCTCACATTAAGCCCTGGCGGCACCAGAGTAGCGGAGGGCTCCTCTCAAAGCAAAAGGCGGCTGTTATAGGCAGAAGCGTGAGCCGTGACCAGAGCTTTGGCATTACTTCTGGGTTCTGGGATATCATGCGTGACAGGTACTGTATGGAATGGAACGCAGAAATAGAAAATACATTAATTTTATAAGTTAGAGTGGACTTTTAAAACTCATGAAAACTTTATGATGTAATAGAATTTACTGACCTGCTTCCATATAATGTATACCTTATAATAAAAAAAGATTATTTTGGCATACTTATATATGCATAAAATATGGGAGCAATAGGAAGGGGGTCATATATTGTGTGGCCCCTTGTATGCCCATTGTTCCATTTGACCTAATTGTAGAACAATCAGGTGTATAGGGTTTATCTCATCCACGCTCAGATTTTGATTGGTCTAACACATATTTTTTGGGGGGGCTTCCTTTCCTAGCAGATGTAGTATGGAGTCAATGGGGCAGAATCACTAATGGGTGAATTTTCACCAGTGTAAGCTTCACATCCATCACACCACTTCACCAGGCTCAAATACGCTACAAATACACTTATTCACTAAGAAGTTCGTCCCGGCCGTCGAACGCTGGCGACTTTTCGCTACCGTTACTTCAACTGTGCAAGCATTTCATAGAGAAGATGCGCTAGTATTCATTTGTGCCTGTCAAAACTTCGCTAGTGATCTTGCGCTTAGGTCAAATTGCATAGGGCGGGAAATTTAAAGTTGTATAGACGTCTTTATTATAAATGTTGGTGCAAATGGTTTGTTACTGGTTTAAATTACACATAATAAAGACAAGAGAGTTAATATAATGCCCTACACATGAGCCCACTGTAAAATTAATGTTCCATATGTTATGAAATGTCTGGAGAAAACTAGTTACCCAAAAAGTTAGGACTTTTGCAGCCAATTCAGCTTAAAAAAGGAAAAGTCGCCAGCGTTTTGAACTTTAATGAATTTTCGGCACACAGGATATGATGTAAATGACAGAATATTGAGGAAGATCTAGCTTTATAGCACTTCGTCTGGTCTGAGGTGGAGAAGGCAATTTTAGTGAATTTGCAGAGTAACGTCCGTTCACCAGAGCGAAAAGTCCCCAGGCAATAGAGTACGAATGACCGCTAGCGACTGTCTGTTTTGTTAGTGTATTGTTGTCTGCGCCTATTAATAAATTGTCGCTAGTGTTAGCCACTTCGTTCCTTAGCAAATCTGCCCAATGATGGATGGAATATCTTACTCCAGAACGAACAAAATCGAACAAAATATCTGACTCCAGCGCAAATCCTGCATGTAGAGAGCAATGAACATAGTGCAAAAAAAGGCCTCACTGCATTGTGCAAATAGCTGCAGGCCTCTATGCCCTGTTTCAGTTTGCAGAGACCATATTAACATTCTATTAATGACAGAGGCACTTAGGCAGGCTGTAAGAAAAGGGTTGATCTGTAACCCTTGGCGCTGCTTGACCCTGGAGCCACAAGTGCTCTGTAAATGGGTACTACAGTGTGTACTTTTGCACTTGTGCTCCTAGGCTTTGTAAATGATCTTCAAGATAAAGAGGGTATCCCTCACAAAGCTCTACCGGGTAGGGATCTCATTAGTGGTGCTTGCGAAGCAAAGCATCACTACTGTTATCTTGCAAACTTATTTTTATTCTTCTTCCGTATGAAAGTTTGGCGCGTAACTAGTCCCGCACCGTTTGTCCTAGACCCATGAATGAGGTGTCAAATCGTGCGGCTTAATCGGGAATGGGGTGGTATGACTTTTCTAAGGGGTGGGTGGTTAATTGCCCCTTGCGGGGGCAATTAACAACCCCAAAAAGTCCCATAGATTAACATTGAGGCCAACTTTTGACGGATTCTAGCGCAGAGAGGGAATCTTGTAGAAACGTTAAATTTACCACATTTGAAGAGGTTTGCGACCTGTGTCAGATGATACCCCACACGAGGGTATAAGTTTTACCCCCGGGGCAGGAGAGGTCCCCAAATTTGCCCCATTGACTTATAATGGGGAATTTATCGAATAATTAGTTTGTCGCAGACCCATGAATGAGGTGTCAAACCGTTCAGCTTATTCGGGAATGGGGTGTTGTGACTTTTCTGTCCTATTTTGGGGACCCAAAAAAGTGAGCGGAGCCGCAAACAACCAATCAGATTTTCCCTATTGACTTCAATGAGAAAATGTAAACAGCTGTAATTCTCACAGTAATAAAGCCAGAGCTCCCAAACTTGGCACCGTGGGTCACTGGGTGACTGCAGCCAAAATTTACAAAAAGTGGGCGGAGTCTACAACAGCCAATCAAATTTCAGCCATTCAATTAAATAGGAAAATTTTAAACTGCTGCCGCTCTTAGACGGTTAATGGCAGCCTCCTCAAAGTTGGCACAGTTGGTCACTGGGGGACTGGGATTAAAGTTTGGAAATGTGGGTGGAGCCAAAACCAACCAATCAGATTTCTTTGATTGGTTTTAATGGGAAAAATTAAGAAGGCTGCCATTCTCTCAGTATTGATGTCAGGGACCTTGAATATCACAAATGTGGTCGCTGGGGGTTTCCACTTCAAGTTTAGAAAAAGTGGGCGGAGCCACCAACAACCAATCAAATTTCATTCATTGATTTTCAATAGAAAAAAATAGAAATGCTGCCATTTTTACACATTAAATGACAGCATTCCCAAACTTTGGTATGTTAGTCACTGAGTGACTGTGGTTCACAATTAGGAAAAAAGGGGCGGGGCAACAACAGCCAATCAGATTTCAGCCTTTGACCTTAATGAAAAATGATAAACTGCTGCTATTATCACAGTTTAAATGCTAGGTGTACCAAACTCGGCTCAATTACTCACTGGGTGACTACGGTCAAAATTTAGGAAAAGTGGGTGGAGCCAAAAACAGCCAATCAGTTTATGTAAAATTTTTGATTACTGCTGTTCTCACAGTATCAAAGCCAGAGCTCCCAAACTTGGCACCGTGGGTCACTGGGTGACTGCGGCTAAAATTTACAAAAAGTGGGTGGAGTCTACAACAGCCAATCAAATTTCAGCCATTCAATTAAATAGGAATTTTTTTAACTGCTGCCACTCTTAGACGTTAATGGCAGGGTCCTCAAAGTTGGCACAGTTGGTCACTGGGGGACTGGGATTAAAATTAAGAAAAGTGGGTGGAGCCAAAACCAACCAATCAGATTTCTTTGATTGGTTTTAATGGGAAAAATTAAGAAGGCTGCCATTCTCTCAGTATTGATGTCAGGGACCTTGAATATCACAAATGTGGTCGCTGGGGGTTTCCACTTCAAGTTTAGAAAAAGTGGGCGGAGCCACCAACAACCAATCAAATTTCATTCATTGATTTTCAATAGAAAAAAATAGAAATGTAAGTGTTGTGATAATTTGGTTGGCTTTAAATTTCACCGGTTTAATCCGGATTCTACCGACTTTGTGTACTCTCTAGGCACCAGGGGCGACTGGGCAAGACACCCAACATATATGGGGGGCCTGAGTTTTGCCACGGCAAGCACCACTCACATTTTCTTTAGGAAATGTACCTCTCTAGTTCCTACTGTGCCTCTTACCACACAGCACTTAAGCTCAATGTCCTTATATAAACTCTGTGTACTTCGCATATTTATAGGGGCATATTTATCAAAGAGTGAAGTAGGAGATCACAGCACTCCCCCATTCATTTCTACAGCATTTTTAAAGGCATATTTATCAAAGGGTGAACTTTAACTTTTACACATTGATAAATACTATTTTAAAAATCCCACATAAATGAATGGAGAGCAGTGCTTGGCCTGCCGAATAGACAGTCTTGTTTACAGACGCCTGCTCGATGTGTGTGCCCCTCACTATCAAGCACTGGTCACTAACACCGTTGCTTGACTGCCTACTCGTATTTCATTGGTAGGCAGGCGGGACTAGCAGAAGAGGCAGACGGGCCAAGCAGCAAAGAAGACAGCCAGCAGATATGTGGGGGGATTGTTTGAACACAAAACCTGCTCATAAAATAATAATAGTTTACAATTTGAAAAAGGCTCATTCATTCCCGAAAGGCAAAGGGGGATTATCATGTTTGACCATACATCCCCTTTAAAAAGTCTCCAACCTGAGTGAGAAGATGCTTATATAAAATTTTTGTTTTTACAACAGTTCCCATTTGCGTCAAACCTTTTGTGCATTAAAAGAGTCACACATTAATAAATACACCTATGCTTCAAATGATTAAGGGGCAGATTTACTAAGCTCGAGTGAATTTTCAAAGTCCAAAAAGTTTGAATTTCGAAGTAATTTTTTGGATACTTCGACCATTGAATAGGATACTACGACTTCGAATTTACTTTGCTTCAAAGTAAAAATCGTTCGAATATTCGACCATTCGATAGTCGAAGTACTGTCTCTTTAAAAACCCTTCGATTTCAATACTTCGCCAAATTAAAGCTACTGAATTGCTATATGGCCTATGGGGACCTTCCAGTGCATTTTTTAAAGTTTTTGGCATCGAATAAAAATCCTTCGATCGATCGCTAAAAATCAATCGAATCGTTCGATTAGAAGGATTTAATCGTTTTTATTCGATCGATCGAATGATATTTTAGCGCTAAATCCTTTGAATTCGATATTTGAGCCGCGGTTTTAACCCCTCGAAATTCAACCCTTGATAAATCTGCCCCTTAATGTACCCCCATTTGCAGATTAGGATTTATGTTACCTAAAACACCCCTTGACTAAAGAATGAAGACGAGTTGCTGTTTTCTATGGCTGTTAATATTTTTTCTTCTCTTGTAGGTTTGAAAGTTCTTAGCGCAGATCTTCAACTTGATGCTAACAAATCAGCTCACAATACTGGCGCCTACATGAGCAGGGAGCTAATTGTTCGCAGGGGACAACCAGTCCGCCTGGTGCTAAATTTCAACACATCAGTGAGAGCTGAGGACCGTCTGCAGTTCACCGCTGGTCTTATCACAACTAACGCAAGTAAATTTGAATACATGTACGCAATCTCGTGAAACAATGAAAGTTTACAGTTTCTGACCTTTTAAATATTGAATTATGCTCAGGTGAGCTTTTACCAACAGTTGTTCACTTTTGAGTAATCTTTAAGGGGCACATTTACTCATGGTCGAATATCAAGGGTTAATTAACCCTCAATGTTCGACCCTCGAAGTTAAATCCTTCGAATATCGAAGTCGAAGGATTTAGCGCTATTCGTTCGATCGAACTATCGAAGGAATAATCGTTCGATCGAACGATTAAATCCTTCGATCGAACGATTAAATCCTTCGTTCGAACGATTAAATCCTTCGATCGAACGATTTTAATACATCGATTGAACGATTTTCCTTCGATCAGAAATTGCCTAGAAAGCCTATGGGGGCCTGCCTTGATGCTCGGTAGGTTTTAGGTGGCGAAGTAGGAGGTTGAAATTATTTTTAAAGAGACAGTACTTTGACTATCGAATGGTCGAATAGTGAAACGATTTTTACTTTGAATCGTTCAATTCGAAGTCGAAGGTCGAAGTAGCCAATTCGATGGTTGAAGTAGCCAAAAAAATACTTCAAAATTCGAAGTATTTTTTATTCTATTCCTTCACTCGAGCTAAGTAAATGTGCCCCTATGTATGACGTAGAGAGAGATATTCTGAGACAATTTGAAATTGTTTTTCATTTTTTTGATTATTTGTGGTTTTTGAGTTATTTAGCTTTTTATTCAGCAGCTCTCCGGTTTACAATTTCAGTTGTCTGGCACCGTAGCCATGCATATCAACCATGCCTTGATTTGAATAAGAGACTGGAATATGAATAGGAGAGGACCTAAAAAGAAATATGAGTAACCACAAGTAGAAGTAACAATACATTTGTAGCTTTGCAGGACATTTGTTTTTAGATGGGGTCAGTGACCCCTATTTGGAAAGAGTCAGATGAAGAAGGCAAATAATTAAAAAACTATAAAAAAAAAAAATAATGAAGACATATGAAAACATTCTGCCATTCTATAACATACTAAAAGGTAACTTAAAGGTGAACCACCCCGATATCAACTATCCAAGAATCTTATAAACCTTATTAGATGTATATACAGTATGAGCTATGCTTTATGGCTAACCTGAGCCCTTTACAAAGGGGTCACTAGACTTGCTTGAGTAGATGGCATGAAAACTGATAAACTCAACAAGTTTCTTCTATGATGTCAGGTACGCCTCTCCTCGAGTTTGATTTCTACGATTCCAGATCCCCAGCAGTCAACAGTTGGGGAGCTCAGAGAGTGGAAACTGGTCGTAACTCAGTCACTTTAAATGTCTTTACGCCACCCAATGCTATAATTGGTCGGTATATTCTATCATTACATACAAGCGAAGGGCAGTCGCATTTGGCTTCCATCGTACTTCTCTTCAACCCGTGGGCAAAAGGTAATGTAAGATATCACATACATTTTATATTTTATTTAAATTATAACTGAATCATTTATTCCAGAACAGATGTGTTTGCTTTCAGCCTGAGGACTTAGATACAACCTACAGTCTGGTATATATAAAGTCACTCAAATTTTTTTTTAGGTATCTCTATAAAAGTAACGACAGTCTAGTATTCCACTGATCACTGCAATTGATTTTCTTTTGAATAGAATTCCATTTTTGCAACCCATTATTCAATCTCAGTGAATGGTTCTGGGCTTCATTTGTAGAAGACAACGGTAATGTAACTGATTGTTGAATGTTTATGCACTAAATAAAAAAAGTGCAAATGTTCAAGGCTCATTTATGAACACAACTGCAAATGTGGTGCTTTAAAATAACCACAACATTGTAAGCACATTACCGCCATTCATAAAAGATACTTGTACATGTTCCTTGCACTTGTGCGTATGTGCAATGAACCCACACAACCTACTCTGATGAATTATTCACATGACATCATACTGACGCAAAGGAATCCTGGAATTACTTCCATCCTGGACGTAATGGTATCTCCAGGGTTTCATTAGGGGTTGCATCATAGGCACTACTGATTTGCTCCAAGTGAACTGCATGCCATTGGTGTGCTAGAAGTGATGCCCTCCCCACTCTGCAATGCTAAGCCTCAGTTTGCATCAAGTTCACAGAAACGTGCAAGGTAATTAGGCATTGGTCCACAATGATGCTGAAATTCTGGGGGAAAACGCTGCATCATGGGGAAAAATATCATGATTAGCATCTGAAAAGTGCACGTACCATTATGAACCCCATTTGTGAATGATCCTACGTATGTGTTTCCATAAAAGGCCGTAGTTGGTGGAATTGGCATGAATGGTGGTTTTCATATGCATCCACATTAAGATGGCATGGTATTTAAGTGTTAGAGCTTAGAGCTGTTGTACCCTATCCGTGCTTCAATGTACACAGAGTTATGGTTAAATTCTCTTTCTCCTCCCCATTTTTTTCACATTTAAGGTGATGTTGTTTACCTATCTGATCAGGCAGAAAGACAAGAATATGTTCTATCAGAAGTTGGCCTCATCTACATGGGAACTCCAAGCTATCCCCAATACACATTCTGGAACTTTGGTCAGGTAACGTAACAAAACAAAGATATTATGCTTAAGAATCAGTTGTTATTGTCTCTCGCCCAAGGGATGGGGAAAATAATTTTGTTATTAAATAGATTTCTAACTCTAGAGTGGGGATCCCCAACCTTATTTACCAGTGAGCCACATTTAAATTTAAAGTGAGTTGGGGAGCAACACAAACATTAATATGGCGCCAGGGGGTGACTGATAAATAAGGGCTGTGATTGGATATTTGGTAGCCTTTATGATGTCTGGTAGCCTATAAGTTGGGACGGGGCAACAAAAGACTGGAAAAGCTGTATAATGCTAAAAAGAGCAGAGAGGCTGGGTTTCTCAGAAGAAAAGTTGGGGAGCAGTACCCCTCTCTGTAAAAAAACTGCCCAGGAAAATATTGCAACAATTTAAAAAAAATACTGTTCCTCAATGAAAAATTGTAAATAATTTGAGGTAAAATTTATTGTACATGTTTTCTGCTTTCAGTTTCAAGACAATATACTAAATATAAGCCTTAGTCTCCTGGATTCAACCCAGAGTTTTCAGCGTAACGCAACAGAAGATGTACGAAAGCGCAATAATCCGATCCATATTTGCAGGGTCTTGAGCTCTATAGTAAGTATCCAAAAAATGATCATTTGCAAATTAAATTTTTTTGTTTAATGCTGTGCCCTAAGGGTATGCTAATCTGGTAAAAGGTCATTTTTGAGGCAAAACAATATTGCAATTGTCTCATAGGCCAAGTCTAGAGTCAATAACAATTCCAACCTGGCCTAATAAAAATGGTCCTGGCAAACAGTACTTAAAAGGCGCTTCAGGAAATTTTTTTAAATGAGAAGGATCTAGGGGTTTTTGTAGATAACAAGTTGTCTAATTCCTGGCAGTGTCATTCTGTGGCTACTAAAGCAAATAAAGTTCTGTCTTGTATAAAAAAGGCATTAACTCAAGGGATCACCGCACCAGAGGCCACCCCTTCAGACTACAAGAAAGTAACTTTCATTTGAAGCAACGTACAGTAGGTGGTTCTTCACAGTAAGGACAGTGAGGGTTAAATGTATCATTATCACACCTTTTTTTCCAGTTAAATGAATGCTGTAACATGATATGCTCTGAAGTCACCTGTGTCAGAAACAATGCTTTAACTCATCTGTATAAACATAGTAATAAATATTATTCAGAGCCTACATTTTCTTTTTAACCCCAATTAAGTAATAAAAAAAGAAACGTTTTGGTGAAGACAATATCAACATCACAATGAAGGATTCATTTGAAGGAGTAGTTATATAGTATATTCTTGTTACCAATCTTTTTTTTTTTTTTTTAATTAAAAAGCATTATATTAATGGTAGATTTCTTTTGAACCATTTGTCAGCTTAATAGTATGGATAACAATGGAGTTGTAGAAGGTAACTGGAGTGGAGAATATTCTGATGGAACAGATCCAAACTCTTGGACTGGAAGCACCCCAATCTTGAGAAGCTGGTTTGGCCAAAGGCGACCAGTGAAATATGGACAATGTTGGGTGTTTGCTGGAGTCTCCTGCACAGGTATTAAAACAACAATTAATATCAGGCCCGGATTTGTGGAAAGGCCACCTAGGCCCGGGCCTAGGGTGGCACGATTTTAGGGGGGTGGCATGATGCCCAACCACACCCACATTGGTTCAAAAACACCGGGGATGCGCTGGAGATACAATAATTTTTTTAATTTCCCATGCGCCAATCCCCATTGCTCCTCTCCCCCTGGAGGGGACAGGGGTGAAGAACGGTTGTGGGCCTAGGGGCGCCCACTATGTAAATCCGGCCGTGATTAATATAATGCGATTAACGCTCACATTTCTTCAATAGTTTCCCTTATTACTAAAAAGAGGGAAGCAACATGCAAAATACAGTAATTAAATGATAATACCTGCACATCACAAATATTCACAGTCGTATAAAACTCAAATTATACCTTGCAAAACAAGATCATTACTAACAAAATAAATGCACAGGGGCCAAAGCATCCTTGAAAACTCTGTGTTGTAGCTTCTAGCATACAAAATTATATATTACATAGGGGAGGGAAGAGAGAAGTCAGGAGAACTGTAGATGTACAGAATATAAACACTTAAAACAATGTGGGAGGAAAGCAATGACGTATAGAGGCACCTCCATGATTTTGCTTGATATGTCACAGAATTTATTGCAGTTTATATAAAAACATTTAGAACTTGTACATAGGGGGCTAGGAGAACTTCAAATACATTTCAGTATTTATATTTATACTTTATCATAGACAATGAAAGCAATGAGCAAGCATTCTACTACAGTGATCCCCAACCAGTAGCTTGTAAGTAACATGTTGCTCTCCAACTCCTTGGATGTTGCTCCCTGTGGCCTCAAAAGAGGTTCTTATTTTTGGAGGCAAGTTTTGGCTGCATAAAAACTAGGTGCACTGCCAAACATAGCCTCAATGTAGGTTGACAATCCACATAGGGGCTACTAAATTGCCAATCACAGCCCTTATTTGGCACCCCAGGAACATTTTTCATGCTAGTGTTGCTCCCCAATTACTTCTGAAAGTTGCTCACGGGTTCAAAAGGTTGGGGATCCCTGTACTAGAGGAGGAGCTATGAACAGACACAGGAAACTGTCCATACCCTTTCCCAACACACTATTCCAGGGTTTGAAAAATAGCTGAAAGGCCAAATGGACATTAAAAATTATGAAAAATGATCTCCAAGTTTGAGGAACTATGACATTCTTAAATTAGTAGAGAAGAATTGAACATATTTAAAAATCGAATGAATTAAGCACAAGGCCCAGGTGGTGAGTAATCTTGAAGAACTTATTTATAGGGTTGTCCATCTTGGGGACCTTAGGCTGGATATAATTTTTATACTGTATGTCCCAGTCAGGCTGTGAGCCCCCACTAACATATAATTGTATTGAATCCTGACTTTCAATATAGTTCAATGGAGAACTGTCTCTCAACATGATATCTCACACAATTAAGACAGCTCAACTCATCCTCTGTGGTCAACCACAAGAACACCACTACTCATGAAAAAACAGATCGTTAAAAAAACAGATGCAGTTTGCTGCTGCACCACAATCGATTTATTGACATGACATGTTTCACAACACAATGACCCCTTTCTCAAGTGTTCTAGAATGTTAGCATAGCTTATATTGGCTTCAACAGAAGGAAACAGTGGATAAGGTCAGGTAATTGCCTAAATTATGGTGTTTGAACCCAGTGCAAAAGTGAATGTTACCATAACTTGTCTATGTAAATCAAACGCCCTACGCAAAATAGTCTACATGTAAATGTAAACCCATATGTAAGATCATACACACCAAACAAGCTTTACCATTATTATTGATATTATAAAACAGGTAACAGTCAAACTCAGCTTTTGCAGAACAAAGAAAATGTTAAAACATTGAAATAATTGCACATAGGCAACCTAGAAGTTCTCACTGTGCCCATGTCCATTCATTGGCTAATGTAACCTAATGTTGTAGGTATTTGGTTTGTGTATGAGGACAATGGCTTTTAGAATTCAGATAATGCATTAACACAATAACAAAATACAAATATATTTTTTTAAGTCAGCAGATGCCTGGGATTACCCTGCCGGGTGATTACTAACTACAACTCTGCACATGACACAGATCACAACCTCAGCATTGAACTATATTACAACTCCATGGGAGAATCATTGTCAAGGAGCGAAGACAGTATCTGGTAAATATATAAAGACTTGGAATGATCATTAAATGCATGTAATTAGCTATGGGCTGCCCTGGTGGGGGAGCTCATCTACTGCAGTTCCATGGTGCTACCTATTTAGGGGGTTATTTATCAATAGTGATGGCCGAATTTGCGCCATTTCGCTTCGCCGGAAAATATGCGAAATTCATGAAACTGCAAAAAGTTCGCGAAACGGCGCCGGCTCATATTTGACACCGGTGCCCCGTTTTTTTTTTTGGCACATTTTCATAGGCGTTTTGCGAATTTATTTGCTGGGAGTAGAGAAAAAAAAAACTTCTGAACGCTTGTCATGTCAATAAGAGCTGTCCTGTGCAAAATGTAAAATATTTACCGTATTTACTCGAGTATAAGCCAAGTTTTTCAGCATCCAAAATGTGCTGAAAAAGTCTACCTCGGCTTATACTCGGGTCAACGGGCAGTAGCTGAGATTGCAGTCACTTTTAATCATTCTTATACCAACAGTTCGCTTGGGGAGAGACTGCAATACCAGACAGCGCCCTCTGTTGGTTATATGAAAGAATAACAGTGCGCCCTCTGTTGGTTATATGAAAGAATAAAATTGACTGCAATATCACACAGCGCCATCTGTTGGTTATATGAAAGAATAACAGCGCGCCCTCTGTTGGTTATATGAAAGAATAACAGTGATTGCAATATCACACAGCGCCATCTGTTGGTTATATGAAAGAATAACAGTGCGCCCTCTGTTGGTTATATGAAAGATTAACAGTGACTGCAATATCACACAGTGCCCTCTGTTGGTTATATGAAAGATTAACAGTGATGGCAATATCACACAGCGCCCTCTGTTGGTTATAGGAAAGATTAACAATGATGGCAATATCACACAGCGCCCTCTGTTGGTTATATGAAGGATTAATAGTGATGGCAATATCACACAGCGCCCTCTGTTGGTTATACGAAAGATTAACAGTGATGGCAATATCACACAGCGCCCTCTGTTGGTTATATGAAGGATTAACAGTGATGGCAATATCACACAGCGCCCTCTGTTGGTTATACGAAAGATTAACAGTGATGGCAATATCACACAGCGCCCTCTGTTGGTTATATGAAAGATTAACAGTGATGGCAATATCACACAGCGCCCTCTGCACATGGTAGTGGGAGAGTGGGACAATGCACACAGTAATCCGTTTGGCAATTCTCTGTCACCATCAACTTTGCAAAGAAGTCCGGTTGTTCGCTGGGGGGGTCGCTTTGGCGGAATGTGCGCTGCTGGGAGACAGGGCTGTAGTTGTGTCTAGGCTTATACTAGAGTCAATAAGTTTTCCCAGTTTTTGTAGGTAAAATTTAGGGATGTAGCGAACGTCGGAAAAAAAGTTCGCGAACATATTCGCGAACTTGCGCAAAATTGCGAGCGGTTCGCGAACGGTTCGCGAACCCCATAGACTTCAATGGGAAGGCGAACTTTAACATCTACAAAAGACATTTCTGGCCAGAAAAATGATTTTAAAGTTGTTTAAAGGGTGCAACGACCTGGACAGTGGCATGCCAGAGGGGGATCAAGGGCAAAAATGTATCTGAAAAATCTGCCTGTGTGTGCTTGGAAGAGATAGTGTAGGGCGAGAGCTGTTAGTGATTTCAGGGACAGATGATAGTAAGTTTGCTGGCTAGTAATCTGCGTGATACTGCTCTGTATTGGAGGGACAGAAGTCTGCAGGGATTTGAGGGACATTTTAGCTTAGGTAGCTTTGCTGGCTAGTAATCTACTGTTCTCTTTAAACAACTGCCATACGTTGACCTTGTAGGCATTGTTTGCCCAGTTTTTTTGGACGCAGCCACTGAAGCACAGTTGCCAGAAAAAATATGCCATATAAATGCTGCAAATAGTCATTTTTCGCCATACGTTGACCTTGTAGACATTGTTTGCCCAGTTTTTTTGGACGCAGCCACTGAAGCACAGTTGCCAGAAAAAATATGCCATATAAATGCTGAAAATATAAATTTTTTTGGTTGCAGCCACTGAAGCACAGAGGCCAGAAAAATTATGCCATATAAATGCTGAAAATAGTCATTTTTCGCCATACGTTGACCTTGTAGACATTGTTTGCCCAGTTTTTTTGGACGCAGCCACTGAAGCACAGTTGCCAGAAAAAATATGCCATATAAATGCTGAAAATATAAATTTTTTTGGTTGCAGCCACTGAAGCACAGAGGCCAGAAAAATTATGCCATATAAATGCTGAAAATATAAATTTTTTTGGTTGCAGCCACTGAAGCACAGAGGCCAGAAAAAATATGCCATATAAATGCTGAAAATAGTCATTTTTTGCCATACGTTGACCTTGTAGGCATTGTTTGCCCAGTTTTCTTGGTCGCAGCCACTGAAGCACAGTTGCCAGAAAAAATATGCCATATAAATGCTGAAAATAGTCATTTTTTGCCATATACGTTGAGTCAAGGTATGGCAAAAAATGACTATTTTCAGCATTTCTATGGCATATTTTTTCTGGCCTCTGTGCTTGAGTGGCTGCGGCCAAAAAAACTGGGCAAACAATGCCTACAAGGTCAACGACGTTGACCTTGTAGGCATTGTTTGCCCAGTTTTTTTGGCCGCAGCCACTCAAGCACAGAGGCCAGAAAAAATATGCCATAGAAATGCTGAAAATAGTCATTTTTTTGGTCGCAGCCACTGAAGCACAGTTGCCAGAAAAATTATGCCATATAAATGCTGAAAATATAAATTTTTTTGGTTGCAGCCACTGAAGCACAGAGGCCAGAAAAATTATGCCATATAAATGCAGAAAATATGCATTTTTTTGGTTGCAGCCACTGAAGCACAGAGGCCAGAAAAATTATGCCATATAAATGCAGAAAATATGCATTTTTTTGGTTGCAGCCACTGAAGCACAGAGGCCAGAAAAATTATGCCATATAAATGCAGAAAATATGCATTTTTTTGGACGCAGCCACTGAAGCACAGTTGCCAGAAAAAATATGCCATATAAATGCTGAAAATAGTCATTTTTCGCCATACGTTGACCTTGTAGACATTGTTTGCCCAGTTTTTTTGGTTGCAGCCACTGAAGCACAGAGGCCAGAAAAAATTAAACCAGTAGGGTTTGCACCCTAGTTTGTAACGGTGGCGGAGGGAGGAGGACGCTAAAGGACAGCTGTGTGTGGAGTCATGAGGCTTGAAGAGAAGGACAGCTGCATAGAAGTCAGAACAAGTCTTCCGGCGTGCAGTAACCCTCCGAGATCCACCCCTCATTCATTTTAATAAAGGTCAGGTAATCGACACTTTTGTGACCTAGGCGAGTTCTCTTCTCAGTTACAATCCCTCCTGCTGCACTGAAGGTCCTTTCTGAGAGCACACTTGAGGCTGGGCAAGACAAGAGGTTCATGGCAAATTGTGACAGCTCTGGCCACAGATCAAGCCTGCGCACCCAGTAGTCCAGGGGTTCATCGCTCCTCAGAGTGTCGATATCTGCAGTTAATGCCAGGTAGTCCGCTACCTGCCGGTCGAGGCGTTCTTTGAGGGTGGATCCCGAAGGGTTGTGGCGCTGCCTTGGACAGAAAAACATTTGCATGTCTGACGTTACAGACCGGCCAAAGGGCTTTGTCCTTGCAGGTGTGCTCGTGGCAGGATTACTGGCACCTCTGCCCCTGGAATGTTGATGAGTTCCTGAAGTGACATCACCCTTAAAAGCATTGTACAACATGTTTTGCAGGCTGGTTTGTAAATGCCGCATCTTTTCGGACTTGTGGTATGTTGGTAACATTTCTGACACTTTATGCTTGTACCGAGGGTCTAGTAGCGTTGCGACCCAGTACAGGTCCTTCTCCTTAAGCCTCTTGATACGGGGGTCCTTCAACAGGCATGCCAGCATGAAAGACCCCATTCTCACAAGGTTGGATGCAGAGCTATCCATCTCCGCTTCCTCATTATCAAGGACTGCATCATCCACGGTCTCCTCCCCCCAGCCACGTACAAGACCAGGGGTCCCCAAAAGGTCACCACTAGCCCCCTGGGAAGCCTGCTCCTGTTGGTCCTCCTCCTCCTCCTCCACAAAGCCACCTTCCTCCTCTGACTCCACTTCTGGCACCTCTCCCTGCGTTGCAGCAGGTGCCTGGGTTCGTTCTGGTGATTGCGACCATAAATCGTGCGCTTCCAGCTCCTCGTCACGCTGGTCTACAGCCTCATCTGTCACTCGTCGCACGGCACGCTCCAGGAAGAAAGCGAAGGGTATTAGGTCGCTGATGGTGCCTTCGGTGCGACTGACCATATTTGTCACCTCTTCAAAAGGTCGCATGAGCCTGCAGGCATCGCGCATAAGCACCCAGTAACGGGGGAAAAAAATCCCCAGCTCTGCAGATCCAGTCCTACCACCCAGTTCAAAAAGGTACTCGTTGACGGCCCTTTGTTGTTGCAGCAGACGTTCCAACATAAGGAGCGTTGAATTCCAGCGAGTCTGGCTGTCAGAAATCAAACGCCTGACTGGCATGTTGTAGCGCTGCTGAATGTCAGCAAGGCGTGCCATGGCTGTGTAGGAACGTCTGAAATGGGCCGACACCTTTCTGGACTGGGTGAGAACGTCCTGGAATCCTGGGTACTTGGAGACAAAACGTTGGACTATTAAATTTAACACATGTGCCATGCAGGGCACATGTGTTAAATTTCCCAGTCTCAACGCTGCCAACAGATTGCTTCCATTGTCACACACCACTTTTCCGATCTGCAGTTGGTGTGGGGTCAGCCACCGATCGGCCTGTGACTGCAGAGATGACAGGAGTACAGATCCGGTATGGTTTTTGCTTTCCAGGCACGTCATCCCCAAGACAGCGTGACAACGGCGTACCTGGCACGTCGAATAGCCTAGGGGGAGCTGGGGGTGCACAGGTGTGGAGGAGGAGAAGGAGGACCCAGCAGCAGAGTAAGAAGAAGAAGAGGAAGAAGACGAGGTAGAGAGCGATGGAGGAGTAGAGGTGGTGGCAGAACCGCGTGCAATCCGTGGCGGTGACACCAACTCCACTGTTGTTGTTGTTGTTGAGCTACCCATTCCCTGCTTCCCATTCCCAGCCATTACCAAGTTCACCCAGTGGGCAGTGTAGGTGACATACCTGCCCTGACCATGCTTGGAGGACCATGCGTCAGTAGTCATATGGACCTTTGGCCCAACACTAAGTGACAGAGATGCGGTAACTTGGCTCTGCACATGTTGGTACAGGTGTGGTATTCCCTTTTTAGAAAAAAAATTGCGGCTGGGTACCTTCCACTGCGGTGTCCCAATTGCTACAAATTTGCGGAAGGCCTCAGAGTCCACCAGCTGGTATGGTAAAAGCTGGCGGGCTAAGAGTGCAGACAAGCCAGCTGTCAGACGCCGGGCAAGGGGGTGACAGTCAGACATTGGCTTCTTACGCTCAAACATGGCCTTCACAGAAACTTGGCTGGTGGCAGATGACTGGGAATGGGAACAGGTGGTCAAGGTGGAAGGCGGAGTGGAGGGTGGTTCAGATGGGTCAAGGAGAGCAGAGGTAGAGCAGTAAGATGCTGGACCAGAAGGAGTGTGACTTTTAGTTTGCCTGTTGCCTTTGAGGTGTTGCTCCCAAAGTGCTTTGTGCTTGCCGCTCATGTGCCTTCGCATAGAAGTTGTACCTATGTGGCTGTTGGGCTTACCAAGGCTCAGTTTCTGACTGCACTCATTGCAAATTACAATGCTTTTGTCAGAGGCACACACATTAAAAAAATCCCACACTGCTGACTTTTTGGAAGTGTGCGATCTGGCGGTAACAGTAGAAGTTGGCGGCATTGGCGGCAATGGCGGGTGCGTTGGCCGGCTGAACACAGGTGCCGATACATGTTGTTGCCCTACTGATCCCTGCGGGCTGGCCTCCCTGCTTCTTCTAAGTCTTATTCTCCTACTGCCTCTCTGACTCTCCGTCTCTCCATCTGAACTACCCTCCTCTTGCTCTCTTCTACTAGGCACCCACAAAACATCAATCTCCTCATCATCATTCTCCTCAGATGCATCAATTTCTTCTGACACATCACAGAAGGAAGCAGCAGCGGGGACCTCCTCCTCCTCCTCATCACTCATCATTATGTCCATCTCTGTCGTGTTCTCTGCCAGAATTAAATCTGGTGTAACGTCCTCATCTCCTTCATCTTCTTCTGCCAATAATGGTTGCGCATTACTCAGTTCAAGAAACTCATGGGAAAATAACTCCTCTGACTCCAGTGAAGATGGGGCACCGGTGGTGGAGGAAGTGTTACGTGGGGTGGCCATAGCAGTGGAGGATGAGGAGGATGTTGTGGTAAAGTTAGAAACGGTAGAGGATGGGGTGTGCTGTGTAAGCCAGTCAACTACCTCTTCAGCATTTTGGGAGTTCAGGGTCATTGGCTTTTTAAAACTGGGCAATTTGCTAGGGCCACAGGATTGCATAGCAGCACGGCCCCTAGCACGGCCTCTGCGTGGCGGCCTGCCTTTGCCTGGCATTATTTTTAAAAAAACAACAACAACAAAAACTCAGTTGGTTTTTCTGGAAACGATAATACACACAGCTAGATGGCAGTTTGAAGAAAACAGTGTGCAAATAATGCCTACAAGATCAACGTATACACTACTACAGCGGTGGATACGGATTACGTAAAATATATGAATGCTGCTTGAAAAAAAGTAACTCAAGTGGTTTTTCTAGAGACGATAATATTATCAATATTTAGACAAAATGTGAACAAGCTCACACAGCTAGATGGCGGTTTGAAGAAAACACTGTGCAAATAATGCCTACAAGGTCAACGTATACACAGCGGTGGATACGGATTACGTAAAATATAAGAATGCTGCTTGAAAAAAAGTCACTCCGGTGTTTTTTCTGGAGACGGTAATATTATGGATATTTAGACAGAATGTGAACACGGTCACACAGCTAGATAGCAGTTGGTTGAATAACACACTGGGCAAAAAATGCCTACAGGGCAAATAATGCCTACAAGGTCAACGTATACACAGCGGTGGATACGGATTACGTAAAATATAAGAATGCTGCTTGAAAAAAAGTCACTCCGGTGTTTTTTCTGGAGACGGTAATATTATGGATATTTAGACAGAATGTGAACACGGGCACACAGCTAGATAGCAGTTGGTTGAATAACACACTGGGCAAAAAATGCCTACAGGGCAAATAATGCCTACAAGGTCAACGTATACACAGCGGTGGATACGGATTACGTAAAATATAAGAATGCTGCTTGAAAAAAAGTCACTCCGGTGTTTTTTCTGGAGACGGTAATATTATGGATATTTAGACAGAATGTGAACACGGGCACACAGCTAGATAGCAGTTGGTTGAATAACACACTGGGCAAAAAATGCCTACAGGGCAAATAATGCCTACAAGGTCAACGTATACACAGCGGTGGATACGGATTACGTAAAATATAAGAATGCTGCTTGAAAAAAAGTCACTCCGGTGTTTTTTCTGGAGACGGTAATATTATGGATATTTAGACAGAATGTGAACACGGGCACACAGCTAGATAGCAGTTGGTTGAATAACACACTGGGCAAAAAATGCCTACAGGGCAAATAATGCCTACAAGGTCAACGTATACACAGCGGTGGATACGGATTACGTAAAATATAAGAATGCTGCTTGAAAAAAAGTCACTCCGGTGTTTTTTCTGGAGACGGTAATATTATGGATATTTAGACAGAATGTGAACACGGGCACACAGCTAGATAGCAGTTGGTTGAATAACACACTGGGCAAAAAATGCCTACAGGGCAAATAATGCCTACAAGGTCAACTTATACACTACTACAGCGAGGGATACGGATTACGTAAAATTTATTATGGCTGCTTGAAAAAAGTCACTCCGGTGTTTTTTCTGGAGACGGTAATATTATGGATATTTAGACAGAATGTGAACACGGGCACACAGCTAGATAGCAGTTGGTTGAATAACACACTGGGCAAAAAATGCCTACAGGGCAAATAATGCCTAAAAGGTCAACTTATACACTACTACAGCGATGGATACGGATTACGTAAAATTTATTATGGCTGCTTGAAAAAAGTCACTCCGGTGTTTTTTCTGGAGACGGTAATATTATGGATATTTAGACAGAATGTGAACACGGGCACACAGCTAGATAGCAGTTGGTTGAATAACACACTGGGCAAAAAATGCCTACAGGGCAAATAATGCCTAAAAGGTCAACTTATACACTACTACAGCGATGGATACGGATTACGTAAAATTTATTATGGCTGCTTGAAAAAAGTCACTCCGGTGTTTTTTCTGGAGACGGTAATATTATGGATATTTAGACAGAATGTGAACACGGGCACACAGCTAGATAGCAGTTGGTTGAATAACACACTGGGCAAAAAATGCCTACAGGGCAAATAATGCCTAAAAGGTCAACTTATACACTACTACAGCGATGGATACGGATTACGTAAAATTTATTATGGCTGCTTGAAAAAAGTCACTCCGGTGTTTTTTCTGGAGACGGTAATATTATGGATATTTAGACAGAATGTGAACACGGGCACACAGCTAGATAGCAGTTGGTTGAATAACACACTGGGCAAAAAATGCCTACAGGGCAAATAATGCCTAAAAGGTCAACTTATACACTACTACAGCGGTAGTAAAATAAAAAAAAAGTTAAATAAAAAAAGAATGAATATTAAAAAAAAAAAATTAAAGTTGGTGCTGCTGAACTACTAGGAGCAGCAGATTAGCACACCAGTCCCACTCCCCAACACTGCTAGACTAATAGCACTGGGCTCTTATAGTAGTAGTAGTAGTAGTAGTAGTAGTAGTAGTAGTAGTAGTAGTAAAACAACAAAAAAATAAATAAAAGCAGTCCTTACAAGGACTATTGCTATTGCAGCAGTCAGCAGATGAGATCAGAAGCAGGACAGCTGCCCACTGCAGCTACATACAGAGCACTGCAGTAGAAGGTAGATTACTAGCCAGCAAAGCTACCTAAGCTTAAATGTCCCTCAAACCCCTGCAGACTTCTGTCCCTCCAATAACAGAGCAGTATCAAAACGATTACTAGCCAGCAAACTTTCAACTGTCCCTGAAATCACTAACAGGCAGCAGCTCTCTCCCTACACTATCTCTTCAGCACACACAGGCAGAGTGAAAAAAAGCTGCAGGGCTTCGGTTTTTATAGGGAAGGGGAGTGGTCCAAGGGAGAGCTTCCTGATTGGCTGCCATGTACCTGCTGGTCTGGGGTGAGAGGGCAAAAAAAAGCGCCAACAATGGCGAACCCAAAATGGCGAACGTCGCGCGACGTTCGCGAACTTCCGGCGAGCGCGAACACCCGATGTTCGCGCGAACAAGTTCGCCGGCGAACAGTTCGCGACATCTCTAGTAAAATTAGGTACCTCGGCTTATACTCAGGTCGGCTTATACTCAAGTATATACGGTATCCAATTTTGTTTTAGCTTGTCACCCCAACAAAAAGGAATGAATAAATACGTGTAAATTAATTAAATATAAATTTGAGTTATTCATAAATTTTCATAGTTTTTATATATTTTTAATACATAAGCAAACTTGTGTCAGCCTATTCGAAGTAGAAAAATAACATCTAAAAGTACACAAGTTTGAATTGTAATAAATTGGTCCATTAGAGGCCAATTTACTAAACTGTCACTTTTTTTGGTTGGTCTTTTTGATGCCAAAAATCCAAAAAAGTTGTGAAAAAAAATCTTTCTGGAATTTATCATGTGACAAAGCTGAGACAATTCCGAATCCGAAAATACTCTAGCTTCAACCAATCAAAATCATGTACAAGTAAATGGCAGATGTCCCTTTTACAACTGGAATATCTTTCTTTGATTTGTTGCTTTAGAAGTTTCTAGTGTTTTTGATGCTGGCTTTTGTGCAACAATATGTAAAAGTCATAATTATAGTTATAAAAAGTTGTGGTTTTCTCAACTTTTCTGCCACATTTCCTGTTCGTGCTTTTTCAGTTTAGATCTTTTGATAAATGACTGACATTCATGAAAATTAATGTATTTGTGGTTTCAAAAATCGACCTTTAATAAATAGGCCTCCTAGTGTTGACCCATGAAACCCAGAAACATTCTTTCTTACAGAAGGGTGTAACAGTAGCAAAGGCTACAATTTATATTATGTCATTGAAATAAAAAACAAATAGCAAATTATCAGAACTAGCGACCCGACAGCTTTTAAACTGGCATTTTCATTCAACAAGCTGTTTGTGCATAGGTGTTAAAACCACTCAGGGCAATTATGTTGTGTCAAGGTGTTAAAGAACTACTTCTATGAACTGAAATATTAATTTCTAAATCAGCTGTGCCACTGTTCCACACGAAACAGGAATTTCCATTGCTGGAATGAAAGCTGGTACCTTCGGTCAGATCTGGGAAATCTCTATAATGGATGGCAGGTTTGGGATTCAACGCCACAGGAAAAGAGTGATGGTAAATATTGATTTCTAAAGCCCGAATGCAATGAGAAAAAAAAAAACTAACTAAACAAAAACATGCATGTTTAGCATTTAATGGGGATGTAAACCCAAACTGAAACTTAATGTTAAACTTACTCAATGTTCTCCTCTAATCGCTTTTGCAATCTACCTTAATATTTTAATGGTCTCTGAGATATTAGCCGTTTTAGACTGCATTTTATCATGGGCTTAGGGGTGTGGTCTAAAAGATGAAGCCATGAATTATTTGCAGTAGCAAAAATTGTTGCTGTATAATGTAAACCATTTAACAACCATCCTCAAAATAAGTGACTGAGCTTCTTTTAAACTGGGGAAGAAAAAACAAGACCAAACTACTGGAGAAGGTTTCTACAGAGTCTACCAATAAATGCCCTTACCGATGGGGGACTGCCATTTGTGGTAAATATAAAGATTTTAGAAAGGTACGCAATGACCCCTTAAATCTTTATAAGCAGTGACCAGTGTAACTTGGCCAGCCTTTCTTCATAACTGAGACATTCCATACCCTTTTACCAACTTAGTTGCTCTTTGTTGTACTTTCTCTATTTTAATAATATGACTTGCACCGCATATTTTTGACACAACTTTACCAATGTATTGTAATGGGAAGAATGACCTTCTACTCTCATTAATCAATAACAATTATTACCAACAAGTTCCCCTAGGTCCTTTTCCATTAAGGATCTGCCAAATTTAGTCCTATTAAGGGTATACATGAATTGCAGTGGTTTAAATCTAAGGTGTATCTCATCTGCCACTTAGTTCCCCACATTGCTAGTTTGTAAACCATCTGTATTGATTGACCTTGAGGAAGGGGTTCTGTGCCACCCAAAATTTCAGTAGGTGTGTGATACAATATATGATTGTTTAAAAACTTCCTGCCTTATCATTTTGCTAAAAGAGCCTGTTGAACAGCCTACTATGGGAACCCTGGAATTAACACCATGGTAGGGATAAATCCAGAATCCTTCAGCATCAATAGGCTCAGTTGTGCACCATTGATCAGAAACTGCAGGTTGGACACAATGGCAACCATGTGGAAGTGCCTAATGAGTCAATATCTGCTCTCCATTGCATCCATTTTAGAGCACCAGCACTAGTGTGTGTCCTTAAAGTCTCTTATCAGAACATTATTGCATTATGCAAACAGACAGTTGGTTGTGAAGTGGCCAAATTTGAACCCCATGGCTATGAAGACAAATTATATAAATTTTATGGCTAGCAATGACATTCCTTAAGCAAACAATATATCATGGAGTGCCCAACTCTCACCTTTCTCTGCTTCATTCATATACCAGATGCACATAAATCTCACCTGAGTTTATCGACAAATCTAAAAGATATGACCACGTGACGTCACATACGATAAAAGCATCGCCCGTTTCCTTACTTGAGAGGTGTTCTCCTTAGCATATCTGAAATGAATATGTACAGTTTTAGGCATGTGTTAGTGGTTATGTAACCTGTAAGCAGCAGAAGTATTAAGCTCTAGTGATGGGCGAATTTGTGCCGTTCCGCTGAAAAATTCGTGAAATTCCAGAGAAATTCGCAAAACGGCAAAAAAATTCGCCAATCGGCACCAACGTCTCGTTTTTGACACCGGCGTCCATTTTTTGGATGCCGGTGCACATTCGCCAACTAATTTTCGTGCCCGTTTCGTGAATTTATTCGCCGGCGGCGAATCACGCAAATCTGCCGCAAATTCGCGCCTGCCGAATAAATTCACCCATCACCATCTAGTGAGCTTCACTTATTTACAGAGTTTGTTGTATAGTCATATTAATCAATACAGTATATTCATATGTGGTTTTGTATTCTAAGGACTTTACCAGCTTGGGCCCACGTCACAACGAGCAGTTAAAGAAGGAGAAGTGGACATGAAGTTCGATACACCCTTTGTATTAGCAGAAGTGAATGCAGATGTCATCATTTTCATTGAGCAAAACAATGGAAGGGTCACAAAAGGACCAACACGTGAAAACTATGTTGGCCAGCTGATCTGCACCAAGGCTGTAGGTCAAAAAGCATTGAACGATATTACACTGGATTACAAGTATCAGGAAGGTAAAGTATGGATGGGGTGGGGCTAAATAAGTTGCTAGAGCAGTGATCCCCTCCCCAACCAGTAGCTCGTGAGCAACATGTTGCTCTCCAACCCCTTGGATGTTGCTCCCAGTGGCCTCAAAGCAGGTGCTTATTTTCGAATTCCAGGCTTGGAGGCAAGTTCTGGTTGTATAAAAACCAGATGTACTGCCAAACAGAGCCTCCTGCTGCCAGTCCACATAGGGGCTACCAAATGGCCAATCACAGCACTTATTTGGCACCCAAGAACATTTTTCATGCTAATGTTGCTCCCCAACTCCTTTTACTTCTGAATGTTGCTCACGGGTTCAAAAGGTTGGGGATCCCTATGCTAGAGCATAGGAGATACAGTAGATCCGTTGGTTTAAGACATGTGCAATCAGCCATATATAATTATATATAGGTCACTAAAAAGCCTATAATAAGCATTACGATTATTACTAGTATTCATATTGTGGCAACTAGGAATGAGAGAACTTTTTTACCTGGTATAATTTTTAGCTTTTCAACAGTGAAAGTTTTTGTGAATCCACACTGGAATTTAGACATGTTGTGTTTCGCTGGGAAAAAAATGCTGGTTTTTATGCTGTAAAAACTTTCTTACTAGAATTTTGCCACAAATTTTGTTTTGCTGAAAAAAACATGTGTTTTTGCACCAGAAAAAAAAAAACCTGGTATCATTATTGTGTAGCCATTGCCTTCCATATCAACCAATTGGTTTAGAGCCCTCCCCAGCCGTCCCCCTGTCTGTTTAATTATCTGATCGGCACTGGTTGTAAGAAATTGGCAATATTGGAGCCTATATTTCCTATGAAGCACAGTTGCAGTCAGGGTCTGAATGGAGGATTGTGGGCCCACCAGGTTCTAACTTCCCCTGCTCGCATACACAAATGGAGATATGTGGCGTGCTTGTGCGAACTCTGCATATTATTGATCAGGGTAGAGGGTCTGGGCCGGGGCCTACCGGGTTTTTTCCCGGTGTTCCGCCGGCCCGTCCGACCCTGGTTGGAGTATAGTGGAAAGCAGCGCCTGTAACAAAGTATGGCAGTGTATACGCTATTGCAGAGTTAAGAACACCTGAACTGTAATGTAATTTCCCATTTACCTTATTTTTTACATGGTTTTGCAAATTTTAGATTCTCCATAGCGGCAACATATTCTTACACAACATCGAATGTCTCTATGAGAATTCGTTGCCCCATAGGACTAGCGGTTGATACTTGGTTGAATCTTACTCTTGCATTAAATAACCTGCAATTTTTGTTGTAGGTTCATCTAAAGAGCGAGAGATTTATGCAAAGGCCCGGAGGAAGATAAGAGGTGCTCAATTTGAAGCTCTAGTGTCCACACCACCGGCCCCACAGGTTACTGGGAAGATAACTGTTTCTGGAACACCTACAGTTGGAGAAGATATCAATGTGACTTTAATGCTAACGAACATGACCTCGGATAACAAAGCTGTTACTGTAAACCTGAGTGCAGCAGCTATCGTGTACAACAACATCGTGAGACGGCCAATACTTAACAATTCTGAAGCTGTACAGCTAGGGCCAAATGAAGGTAATTTCTAAAAACCTCAAGACTTGACATTTTTTTCTACAATATATAGTACAGACACACCTTAGAGAGAAAAGAATTTGTAAATTCTCATTTACACACAACTGAATGGGCATCTAGCTAAATGGCCTAAGCGATGAAACCTACATTTCAATTTATTTTAGTTTTGACTATATCTCATTAGTATAGGAACTTAGATCTTAACATACAGCTAATAAATGTGGACAACGAGAGGCAAAGGAATGGGCACATGTTCAATGGTACAACAGCACCAATAAATATGATTAACTGAAGGCTGCATGAGTCAATCCCAAATTGTTGTTTGGCTATATGGGTATGTATATTTACAAAGGTTATTATATGCTGTGCATTGGGGTTGTCTAGAGATTTTTCATCCTTGAGGTTGTCTAGTCTTATCATCTGTAGCTCTTGACTAGCACAGGGTTATCACCCATTTTCAAGCTTCTATTTCATGTGAATTCTTTATAATTATCAACCAATCATATATACTACTTGTATATGGTGTCTCACTATATTGGGCACCAGATCTACTTTGTTAATAATGATATAGTCATTATAGTCATATAGTCATTAGGACCAGTTTGCAAGTAATGTGAGTCAGGGGCTCAAGATGACAAATATGTTGCAGCAGATACTTACATCTTTGAAATTGCTGCTCTTTCAGGTTAGCTATATCTACCACTGCCAGTTTTTACAAGGGCCCTTTGGCATGACTAAATACTGCCATATTGTGCAAATAAAATGGAGTCCCATTAAAAACATTTATTTTCTTTAGAGTTTATAGATTATTTCTCTCAATCTCTCTCCAGAAAAGGGTGTGCCACTACAGATCAAATATTCTCAGTATGACAAGCAACTGACCAGTGACAAGATGATCCACATTACTGCTGTGTACAAGGTTGAAAATATGGCAGAAACATTTGTGGAAACGAATATTGTCCTATTGAATCCACCTCTACAAATCAAGGTAAGATCAGCACGGAAAGAAACATTCTAGCAAAGTTCTGCAACAAGACTCCATCAATGTCTCCTTGTCCTGCTAAAGTCCAGGCCCAATGGATTCAGTGATAGATAAACATTAACCTTGTTGAGGTCTATACAATACACTGTGGGATGTTCGATGGTTACAAGGCTAAAATATATAAAAATATTAAAATACCCATGTTTTCCATCCTGGTAGTAGAGCATTAGATCAATGTGTGTGCATTATGCTACATTCAACCAAATAGTGGCACTCTCCATAAAAAGGATTTTTAAAAAGGTGTGTAGCTTTACCCAAAGAGCAGGAAAATAAAGTGAGAATATTACATGTGCCATTATCCTTATGGAACTAATGCAAAAAATATAATAATGGACATATTATCACATAGTGGCAAAAGATTTGCTTTGCATTACAAACAATGGCGGTCAAAACTGATCTTCACATGGAGTTCTCTTGCTTTACTCAACAAGAAAAAAAACTTTCAGATTTCATTGCATAGCTCCTTTATTACTCCACCAATTATATATATAATATAGAATCTGCACCGGCCAAGCATACAGGATACATAAGAGACTATTGATAAGCCATGTTCCAATATCTTTTGTGGTCTACATGTTTGAAAATATGGCTCTGAATTATTAAGCTCTAACAGTACTATTAAACCTGTAGCCCTGGGTACATAGTTCGCTTCAAGGGTAGTGATGGGCGAATTTGGGGCGTTTTGCTTCGCCGAAAAATTCGTGAATTCCCGCGAAATTCGCAAAATGGCGAACAATTTGCCAAACGGCCCTGGTGTCTCGTTTTTTTCCATTTTTTTTTTTACGCCGGTGAATTTTTGCTGCAGTTTCATAAATGTATTCTCCCGCTGCGAATCGCGGGAATTCGGAGTGAATTCGCGCCTGGTGAATAAATTCGCCCATCACTATTCAAGGGACATAAAGGACTGATTTACACTAAACTGCAGTTGATAGGGGGGGTTACTTTTCTGGCAATAAGAAAAACATGTCTGTTATCCCTTTCTTCCTTGTACCCACCAGGCTCTTAAAACAGCTATATTAGACAATCCAATGGTGGTAGAAGTCACATTTGTGAACCCTCTATCAACACCTGTCACAGGTTGTGTTATTAAGGCTGAAGGCAGCGGTTTAACAAAAGATGTTATAGAAAAAAAGTAAGTATAAAACTGAAGTTTTAATGCAATTCCATTCTGACTTTCTGTCAAGAGGGTCACAGGGAGCTATTATTATTGACTCATCAGAAAATATGAACAGCTTTATCATGTTTTTGTTTCTAGTATTAATACCAGTTTAGATATATCTATATCTAATACATCTATGGATTTGTACAGCACTTACTGAATTTCTACTTTATTTTATTCAACACTGGCTCACCAATGAGACATCATGTTCTAATGGTCTGAAATTGTCCCGGATGAAATAAAGGGACGTCAAATGGGTTGAAATTGCATACGGAGCGCTGCCTTTGAGTATCCTCTGTTTATCTACATATATAAATAATGGGGTCATTTATAAAGTTTGCGCAGCACACAGTTTTATCACAAATGGTTGTATTGCCCATGTTTTTTCCTGAACGCTAGTTTTTGCAAATTCGCATTGTGAATAATTTTTCAAAAATGGCGTGCAAATGAGACGGGAGTTTGCGCGAGCGCACCCAATGTGTGAGGTTGTTGTGCCTGAAAATAGCATTGACAGTAACTTAAATTCGCACTTTGTGAAACTGTTTTGCGAATATTTTTTTCGACACCAAAGTTGTGGCGTAATTCAATCGCAGAGTGTGTGCAGAAATAATCGCAAATTTGCAATTTTTGACACATTTAAAAAACTCTTATAGACATTTACATTGTGAAAAATGTTTTGCAATTCTGTTTGCACCACGCTTATTCAGCTTTATAAATATAATCATGCACAGGGCGCATCAATCTGCTTTGCGCAAAGTTTATAAATGATCCCCAATGTGTTTATTGAGGCCTAAGAAGTGCTATGCATGGTTATAGGCATATTGTGGGGCAATAATTCACTAACGTATTTAAATATTTTCATCTCCCCATAGCATGGGCCAATTGGAACCAGGCCAGAAGACCAGTGTAAAAATTGAGTTTATTCCCTACATGGTTGGTGAGAAGGAGCTACTGGTCATTCTCACATGTGACAAGTTCAAAGATATAAAGGGCCATCTCAGCATCAATGTGCAGAGTTCCTCCAGGCGTCTGCGTGCATGTTGTTTCTAACTGTGCTTTTCTCATAAGGAAAGAGAAGGTGCACTAATATCCACGCAGTTCCATCCAGGTGTAGACTTGATAAAGGGCCCTGTGAGGTCCAAAAAGTTGTCTGAATGCCACTGTGAGCCAATAAAAAAAACTTTTGGGCACTTTTCAACACAAATTCAGTGTGCTACTCATTTATTGCAAAGACCATCATCCAGATGTTACTGGGCTGGTATGTAGTGATGGGCGAATTTGGGGCGTTTAGCGTTGCCGAAAAATTCATGAATTTAAATAAAAAATTCATGAATTTAAAATATTCTCCAGTAGATGTCACTGTTCTTTCGTATATAAAAGGAAAAGCACACTCATGCTCTGAATTCCTCCAGGCAGGTGAGTGGAATAAGACTGGAGCCTTGGGTAAGTCAAGTAGGTTCCACTTGAGGATAATCCTGAAAGCTGGGAGTGCCACTATTGAGTTAAAATAATCCATTGTTAACCGACCTCTGAGGGGTAAAGCACTAAATGCTTGAACCTATTTGTGAGTAAAGGTAAGAGACTTGTTATCCAGAATGCTCAGGACCTGGGTTTTCCAGATAATCGATCTTTCCATAATTTGGATCTTCATACCTTAAATCTACTAGAAAATCATCTAAACATTATAAAAACTCAATATGCTGGTTTTGCTTCCAATAAGGATTAATTATAACTCAAGTCCAATGTTCTGTTTTATTACTAAGGTGAAAAAAAATTGCATTATTCAGAAAAAATGGAGTCTGTAGGAGATGGCCTTTCCATAATTCGGAGCTTTCTGGATAACTGGTTTACAGTTAATGGATTTGGATTATGTGGATAAAACGGAGTCTATGGGAGATGGCCTTTCCATAATTCAGGGTTTTTTGGATAAGGGCAATCCATACCTGTATATGCAGAGCGGTTGTAACCTATTTCTTGTGCCTTGTTTCTTTCAAAGACTCCTATGTGAATCCAGCTGACAAATCCTTTATTGTTAAATTCAAGAATTACTGGAGCCATTAATTGAAGCATACCTGAGAACTATAGTTCAGCAACACCCTACCTCCAACGTACGCGAGGCCCCACACCTGCAGATTGAGTCACATGCATTATTTATTGGTAAAGCTTGTGCACCTTATTTTTGTGCAGCATTTTATTTTGGCATGAGATTCATACATTTAAGGAAATATTGGCCAGATCCCATTGCAAGAGAAAAACTTATCACAGAAAAACTCAATCGTAGTCTAAGGGGAAATTGGATAAGGAGGTAAGTTTACTTCACTAAACCCAAAGGCCAGAATTCGTTTCACCAAAACACTAATGGCCAGTGTTGGACTGGGGTCCAGGCTCACCAGGGCTGCCCCCCCTCTCCGCAACCTCCAGGGCCCCCCATGTCAGCCGCAACCCTCTTCCATCTGCCCCCCGACCAGTGCGCACCACCAATCCTTCTATTGGTCGGGGAGGGGGGAGAGGTCAGGAGTGCAGAATGTCAGGGAAGCAGCCTGGGTTCTGCAGCTTTTATGTCATCTGTATTATTATTATTAGTATGCAGTGCATCTCTATAAGTGGAAGTTTCTGGTTCAGTGAGTTACACCCATATCATTAACAATCCATGTGCTGGTGCCATGTAAAGGCAAATAAATAGTTCCCTAGAATTGAATACAAAAATGGCCTCTGGGCCCCATAAGTAACATAAGGATGAGGCTTTTCTTCCCAAATGAAATGCTACTATTGTACTGTATATAATACTTTTTATTATTTAAATACTCTAATTAAATAGAATTCGTTATATAAACGGTGGACTACTTGCTGGCTTTGCCAAGAAATTACATTTCTAAATATCATCTCTCAGGCCTAGCATTACTACAACACTTTTTATAACGTATTTTATACGTGTGGTACAGACCTGTTTTATAAAAGTCTTTATTTACCTCTTTTTTTTTTTAACAATACATACATTAAAAAAAAGAACATTGTTTGTCCAATACATCTCAATAAAAAAAGATGAAGATATATAATGCAGGCAAATAGATACTTACATTTCTCTTACCGTATTATCTTCATTTCTGGGGTGCTTGTTTATCTATGCCGTGCATCAGAACAGCAAATAGTACAAACAAGTATAGTTTGTTCCTATATTTACCTTGTTTACTTAAAATGTCATCAATTCTTTAATTATCTAAGTGGGCTGTAGAACGTCCAGATTAATTTCAAGATATTGTTTCCCTTATTCGGGTTTTAGCATATCATCTACATCTACATATCATCTACGTAACACATCCTATTTTTGCCAATGGTTGGATTATTGTTGCTCTCTCTTTTTTTTTACTTCTAAATATCTAAACCATCTTGACCAGACTTCCAGGTATTCTACATAATTATCATTTATCCATGCTGTAAGTTCTTCCATCTGACTTATCTCTGTAACAACAGCTACCCAATTTTCAACCGTGGGAGGGTTTTTATCTCTCCAGTGTAAAGGTATAAGAGTCTTAACTGTAATAAAATATCTCTATTTTTCCTTCCCATTTTACCTAACCCAAAAAAATAGTATGATATTTGCTGGGCACCATGATGAAGCCAACACTCCTGTGACTTCCTCACAAATAGCTAAGATTGAGTTCCAAAAATTTGTCAGTATAGGGCATGTAACCCACAAGTGAAGTAATGACCCTTGATCCTTCTCACACCTCCAACATCTATCATTTTCACTAAGGCCCATTTGTTTCAGGAGTCCTATACCATCTAGATATTAACTTATAAGAATATTCCCGGTGTTTATTACTCACAGAGCAATTTATGCTAGTTTTAAATATTTACTCCCATTCTCTATATGATAGAAGCACATACCGGTTATCCAGAATGTTCGGGACCTGGGGTTTTCTGGATAAAGGATTTTTCGGTATTTTTATCTTCATACCTTAAGCCAGGTGTTAGTAATACACGTACTGGAACAGAGTAACGTGCCGCTCTCACATACTTCTTTAGGACTGAAGGTGCAATAGACGTACTGACTGCAGTGCCATTACATTTCTATTACTAACACCCAGGCAGCAGTATAGATCAAGTGGCAGATCATTTAATTAATGTGCCCAACTCTTACTGCTACGGCTACGTGATAGCTTGTTTAAATGAGGCGCTGAGAATAAGTCCAAACAGACTCCACTTCCTAAACGCCGTGTACGAGTGAATGACCTGGAATGGATGTCGGGCTGAATGGATGGCCTCCACACATTTTCACCTCACCAAATCTGACTCTCGTTGCAAAAAGTTTGGACACCCCTGCCTTAAGCCTGATATAAAATCTATTAAACATTGATACAACTCAATAGGATTGTTTTGCCTCCAATAAGGATTCATTATCAAGTACAAGGTGCTGTTTCGTTGCTACAGAGAAAAGAAAACAATTTTAAAACATTTAAATGATTTAATTATAATGGAGTCTTTGGGAGACGACCTTCCTTTAATTCAGAGATTTCTGGTAACGTGTTTCCTGATAAAGGATCCTATACCTGTATAGGAAAACAGGACTCTTTTGGTTGATGACTTTGGCCCAATCATGCTGGAAAATTGCCTTACGAGTCCCTTCACACAACACAACTCTGTGCTGAAAGCTCTGTATACCTCAGGTGTGCACTTTCCTTTGTACAGGGTCATTCTGGATGCAATACGATAGTAACACATCTGAAAGGATTGTACAGATAGATATCCATGGCCATGAACCTGAAGACCAAGTTCTTCACTCAAGTACAGATGGAAGGCAAGATGCTGCCCCAGTTTGTGGTGGCTTTGTGAGACTATTTGTTAGCAAATTGACTGTCGCCAACGCAGCTTTGCGCCCTATCGCCAGGCGAATTTTAGCTCAGGCCAACAATCATTACTCTGCAAATTCACTAAAGTGTGAATTTCACGGAACGTTACCTCTTTCACCAGAGTTTCCTTCTTCAGTTTAAACCAGGTGAACTGATATGAAGCTACATCCTGCACAATCTTATGTCAGTGACATCATATCCTGTATGCCAGAATAAAAATTGTAAAAAACGCTAGCTATATTTTAAATTTTAAAGTGGGATTGCCTTCAAAAGTCCTAACTATAAAACAATTTTTTTTAACCATTTGAGGGGCATGCCACATTTGTTTTAGGGTGGGCTCATGTCTAGGGCATTAGAGGATCTCTTTTGTCTTTATTTTGCTTCCTTGGATATTTATAATAATAAGTGGCCACTTCAAACATTTTAACCATTTTAAACATCTCTAATAAAGACATATATATATGACCTATATGTACCCACCCTATTCAAAGTGACCTAAGCTTAAAAGTACCAACGAAGTTTCTCTAGGCCGAATTAGCTTGTGAAACGTCGGCTGCTAAGACGGAACTTTGCATTGTAGTGAATTAGCGTAGTGCTAACGAATTTACACCTGGTGAAGCAGCGCAAAGTGTGACCAAGCGTTCGATGGTGAAAATGCACCCTGTAGTGAATTTGCCTTAATGTTCCTTTTTTTTCTTTATCCATATTGATGATCAGCTCCCTGGGCAGTGCCCTCTGCACGATGATTAACATTGCTGTACATGATTAACACTGTTGGGTATTTTTTAATTAAAGTATAATAACAGCAATGACAAAGTTGTTATAATCTATTAACAGGTTACAAATCACAATTAGTTTGTTCAAAAGAGGTAGATAATAGCAGTATCAGGACAAAGTGTCCTACAATACAGGGTCAAGCTTTGTTACTGTAATTCCCCCCCCCCCCATGAGTCACAATAAGAACAGGCAGTAGGTGTGACATTTTTTAAGAATCTCTAAAATATTTTCTCCTAAGGGTTCAAGGGTTGTTTTAGGGTTCTTTAGCAATGCAAAATCTGTGGTTAAAAATACACCCCTAATAGTTTCCCATCTTGTCTTCTGCTGATTCACATCACATGAACTCTGTGCTGCTGTCTGTTACCCAAGTTTAGGCCCAAATCACAAATTACTGTATATATAGAATATAAAAGTCACAATGCAATTCAAATTTACTTTTAAAGTTGGCATAGAAACCAGAAACTGTTAATTAGCCCCGTAGCATCAGATTATATGACAAACAAAGGTTCTCAACAGCAGCCCAGAGCACACTGAGCATGTGCAGTGCCACTGACACTCAAAAAAGATAAACTAGCAAGATAGTGAGCTCCTGTGGACATCTTTGAATTGTGGGATCAGTACCGGGGAACTATAGTGTTTATTTTCAATCTATTTGGATGAGCAGATTCTTGCCCAACTCGGATCCGCTAACTCACAACCCAACCCAGTCAATGGCCCTGTCCCAGTTACTTGAACCTACCTGAAACTTTAACCCAACTTGGAATCCATGCAAACCAGAAGTGACATCACATGGTGGGCAGACATGACATCAATCCGGAAGAGGATCAGCTAGGTCAGGGGAAAAAAGTTACTTTTAATTTTGGGAGGTGGGAGCAAGAAAAGCCTGCAATCGGCCCGGGTACAGAAGCAGGGTACAGACAGACCACCTGCTTGTTCAGTGAATTGTGTTCTTTCTGCCCAAAACCTGACCACTTGTGGGCATTCTGCAGGCAAAGCAGCCATCAGGGGGGACAGGGAGGAGAGTTGTAGGGGGCCCGAGGGTAAGGGGGGCCCGAGGGTAAGGGGGCCCGGCCACACTTACCTGATTAGCCGGGCCCCCCATCTTTCTGAGAGCTACTCACTTCGGGAAGGCATGGACGTTTAAGGGGCCCTGGCCACCAATTTTCTTATAATGTGGGGGGGGGAGCCTGGCCACCAATTTCTTTTTCTCATGTGGGGTCCTAGCCACCAATATTTTTTAATGGGGGGGGCCTGGCCACAAATGTTTTTTTATGGGGGGGGGGCCCTGACCATCAATATCTTTTTATTTTTTATGAACATGTGGAAACCCTAGCCACCAATATTTTTTTTGTTTTTTCACTGTGTGGTGGGGGGCGGACCTGTGGGGTGGGGAGGGCGGACCTGTAGGTGGGGCTTGCAGTGGGCACAGCCCAGGGGGCCCAGGAAATTTTGTCGTATGGGGCCCTGTGATTTTTGATGGTGGTCCTGTCTGCAGGTACCCTCATGTACCTGACCCGATATAGGACCCTTATGTCAGTATATTCTAAAGCCTACATGCATGGGTTGGCTTATATTCCAAGAGGCTATTGGGAATTAATTTTGCGTAGTGGTAGTTACTACACTAGCATGGTGGTAGAGGCTGTTGGAATTCAGTAGTTGTAAACAGGTGAAAGTAGGAGTTTGGGACAGTAAGAGTATTGCAGTAATTAATAAAGGGACATATGAGAGACAACAAAGTACATTTGGTTCACTTGACATAAAAGATCATTTAAAATCAATAACGTAAATACACTTTTAGGGGTGGTTTCAAGTAGGTACGGGAGTGCCAAAGACTTCCTGCCTGTCAGTTATGAGGATTTTACTAGATCCTTTCATGCTTTGTATCTTGTCGCAGGAAAAGTTCACAAGCAATGTCCGAACGCCTGTCTTTGTCGGAGTGATCACAAAATTATTATCACTTGATTGTCCAGGTTTCAGTGATGGGACCCTGGAAATAGAAGCATTTGATAGTATTGGCAAAATATCATTATGTTCAGCTGTATGAAGAATTTTGCAAAACATTTAAATTGGCAGAAAATCTAATTTTCAGCCATTTGGTGGCTATGGGACCTTTTATCCAGAATGCTCAGATAAGGTGTCTTTCTGTAATTTGTTTCTCCATACCTTTAAGGGTAGGACTCCACAAGCGATTTTGTCGCAATCCGACGCAGAAAACGCAAGCGAATTGTCGCATGCGACAAAAATAAGGATTGTCGCATGGTGTCGCAGTGTTGATCCGACGCGATCCGACTGTCGGATGCAGACGCTGTGTGCTGCAGTGTTTTGTCGCAGCGTGTCGGATTGCGATAAAATCACTTGTGGAGTCCTACCCTAAGTCTACCAAAAACACTGACATTTTAATTAAACAATAATTATTATTCTATTAATGAATTGCCACCAATAAGGATTAATTATATGTTGGGATCAAGTGCAAGCTACTGTTTTATTATTATAGTGAGAAAGGAAATAATTTTTTAAAAATGTAATTAGTTGATTAAAATATAATTTATGGGAGGTGGCCTTCCCGCAATTCAGATCTTTACAAATAAAGGGTTTTCGGATAACAGATCCCATTCCTGTACTGGCAAATTCCTATCAAAATTGATGGCAACGTATCTTTAATAATGCTATTATTCTTTCTACGGAAAGAATATCATGTCCTTTTAAAAGATTTATGGTGTATGTGCGATAAAATATTTAAACAGTATAGTAGAGATAGAGATAAACACCAGTCATATATACAGTATTGTGTGTGTGAGAGCATTTTTGGATACTTTAAGAGCATTGTCACCATTATTTCCCTATATATATATATACTCCATTAAACATTTTGAGGCACTTACTCTTTCTGGAGTATTTTGTCAGTAAGACCATATCCTTCAACCCACAAAATGCAGGAGTTCAGGGTTTCGGACAAAGGGTTGGCAATCACAATATTTGCATTGAATTCTTGGTTTATGGTGGCCTTTTCAGGAAGCTAAAATAAAATATACAGTCATATATATATATTAAACATATCCCTGATAGTCATGAAAATAGACATGAGTATTTACTAGGGGCATTTATTTTTCTGAATGCAGAACAGTTTCAAGATTTGTATTTAATGCTTTATGATGCTACATAGGATGATACACAGGAATCACCTATTATGATATAATTGCATTAATGGTGGATGTTATCCTCTAATAATTTCCTTTTTTATAATCATTCCACTTTTATATCCATGCTGGGTAATTTTTTCCGTAGTTTTCAAGTTTTTATAAAACTGACGAAGGTCCCTGTGGGGGGATCGAAACATTGAGCAAAATAAACCTTTGGAAGATTAATTCAGCATGTTCTGTGAGTGGCGTTCATCCAGGTGAAACAACTGTGTTGTCTGTGGTGTGCACCTATATATATAGATATATAGGTATCATCCTTGAAAAAGGTCCCAAAAGGGACCAAAATGTTGGATAAAGATGCAATAAAAGATTGTTTATCTTATATCAAAGGGAGTGCTGGTCTGTGAAATATTGGTGTATACAAGATTTACCACGCACCCCTGCCTTTATCAAGATTGACCTTGGAGTGCGGATACTCATTTGGAAGATATATATATATATATATATATATATATATATATATATATATATATAGATAGATATTTGCACCAAATTTTGCCTGGCATAATTTCTGCACCCAATAGTGCAGTGCCTAGGCACACAAGGTACAAAGAGACCCCTTGATTTGAACTACTGCCTGTTAGGAGATGGCAGTAACTCCAGCACCCCAACAGCAGCGCCCAATTCGACACAGAAGGCACCTAGTGCTACTATACAGGTGTACAAAGCCCATTTTGATGCAAGTACGTTTAATGAAAGTGTTTTCATTGCAGGGAGAAGCACAAGTTGCTTACTGCACTTGTGGACATAAATTCACTCGTGTTGGGACTGAAATATTGCACTCACAGTGAGATGGTGAAATAAAATAAGTTGTTATTGATGAAGTCCTGGTCTCCCTTATTGTGTCAAGAGTTGTGCTGTATTCTTAGCTGCAAAAATACAGCATTTTTGGCATAATAAAGGGGCGCCCCTGGACATCGAATGCTGGGAATAAAATTGTATCGGTTAAAATTTAAAATGGTCAGTGGTCAATATCAATTTGAGGAATCTGAACACTACAGTTTTGTTTGTTGATTAGATTGACTGTTATACAGATCAAGTTAAAAGGTCACACTCTTTACCGTCATGCTAACTGGGGGCATAACCAATGAGACATTCCTTTCCACCAAAATCCTTTCTTCTGTCCCCTCCACCACACATAGGGCGGTCATGCGTATCACACTATCGTTCAGGAGCTTCCCATACTGCCCATAAGTGATTGGAACTGAAAAGCGTTTTTCTATAAAAAGAATTGAGATACAGCATTAAAATTTTTTAGGACAGCTAGCACTATAGGCTGAAATATATTTTTATTCCAATGTAAATAGTTGGGCAATATGTTAGCCATCCAGCAAGTGGCTCCCTTCAGGAGCCTATAAAAGGGACCTCTTTTGGCCTAAGAAGAACTGATGGCAGTACAGACAAATGGACTTGTAGAAGGAAAAGGGAGGGGGCTGCACTTGGCTAGGACCAGTGTCGGACTGGGACACCAGGTGCCCACCCAAAAACCTTAGACCAGGGGCCCACCAAAAAAAATATAAGACCAGGGGCCCACTCTCAGTACTATTATTCTTCCTCTCCTCACCCAATCTCTATTCTCCTAGTCTCTTGTCTTTACATACTACAATCTATTATTCCATCTGTTTAACCTCTTTGTTCTCATAGAAATAGGGAATGGCAATGAAATAGGACAAATGCTTAGTAGCATGAGGGCCTACTGACACCTGGGCCCACCGGGAGTTTTCCTGGTATTCCAGTGGGCCAGTCCGACACTGGCTAGGACTAGGGTAAGTAGATGTTCAATGGGTCAGAAACTCCTCAGAGGTGGTTAGATATCTGTTCAAATAGCAAGGTCAGCCTATGACCCTGACAAGCATGTAGAGATTGGGGTTAGCACCCTGGGCAATTGTGCTCCAGATAGCGACTGAGTGTTCAGATGTAGGTTAGTAGGAAACCTATAGGGCATAGTGAGACAGCTGGGAGAAGCTTGTACTCTGTATGTAGACACTGCAGAGAATTGAAGGGATAAGGAGAGGAGTGCCTTTCCATGGGATGGTAGTACTGGAGGCTTTGTGAGAGAAGGAGAGTGAACACTTTGAAAGGAAGTGAGACTTCTGGTGTAGATTAGTAGGAATATACCTATAGTAGAACTGAGTCCACCCACTGAGTGGGGTACCTAAGGGGTCAGCCATGAGTCAAGGGAAACAGCAAAGTTCAGATCCGTTACCCTATTAACGTTTAAAAATCCTGACTGGTATAATGTACAGAATGAGAGTGGGCTTTTTAATGCAATCCTATAAAAACTATTTGTAGTATTAATCTTTGCACAAATCTATCACTTTGATGCTATTCAAGTTTTTCCCGTTAGTTATAGATGTTTGTAAACCAAGGATTCTGAATTTTTATGTACACTAAGCTTTACAATGAGCAATAAACTAATGAATGTGTAACTCTCTAATATGGTACCTAGTACCTATTGCCAGCTTCATGATGATACCAACAGTTTACAATGCCTTGCCTGGACATACCTAAATCAGGATCTAGGATGAGAGACTTTTCATCTGTCCAGATCGTATGTCTGTGTCTTCCAGTGTAGAGAATTGCTGAAGCGTTTATGTACACACTTACTTTAATACTCTTCGTGGTCAGGTTTTTAAGGTTTAGTATAAAATTAATATCCTGGCCAAAGGTAGAGGTTTGGTCCACTGTACATCGTCCAGATAATATCTTTTCCCCTTGTGGCTTTTCCCTGGTTCTTCCCATGAAGGGACCTATGGTCAGTTTCAGAGCCTTTTCAAAGATTTGTATTTCCTTTTCAGATCCTGATGGGAAAGCAGCTGTAGTTAATGTGCAAGACCAATAACTTTTGACGCTAAACATCATAGAACCCTAATATTATAAAGACATTAGATTATAGATGCAATTTCACTGAAATAGGATATTTATACCTGTTGTTTCCAGGTGTTGCCTTATTAAAGAGGTTGTTCACCTTCAAATGAACTTTTAGGGGGTTATTTACTAAGCTCCGAAAACCCGAAATTCCCTGAAATCCGAAAAACTAGTGATTTTTTTTTTTTTTATAAAATCTGACTTTTAAAAAAATCACGAATTTTTCAGAATTTATTAAACCCAAAGGCCAGAATAGAAAAACTCGGCATTTCAAACCTGTCGAGGTTGCATAAAAGTCAATGGGAACAGTCCCATTGATTTTTGGTTGTGTCGGGGGTTTCAGGCAATTTTACGATGTTTTCTGAGCTTTCGGGTAAAACTCTGAAAAATTCTGAGATTTCTGGGAAAATTCACAAAAAATCTTGAAAGACTGTGCTTTTCGTGCAAAGCAAATTTTAGGGAAAATGTAATAATTAATAAGCGTTAAAAACCCAAGTGGGTTAGATCAGAGTTTGTAGCAGCCGATATTGAGATAAATTCGGACCTTGATGAATAACCCCCTTAGTGGGATGTAGACATTGATACTCTAAGATAATTTGCAATTGATCTTCAATTTTTTTTATGGTTTTCCAGTTATTTAGCATTTTGTTTAGCAGCTCTCCTGTTTGGTGTTTCAGCAGCTATGTGGTTGGTAGGGTTTTATTTTCTCCAACAACCCGAGTGTATTTTGAGACTGCAATAAGCATAGAAGAGGGACTAAATAGGAAGGTCAAGTAAAAAAAAGAAAAGAAAAGTAACTAACAATGAACTTGTAGCCTCAAAGTGCAATATTTTTGGCACTCATGGTCAGTGTCCCCCATTTGAAAGCTGTAAAGAGTCAAGAGAGGAAGACTAAAACATTGAAAATGATTCAAAAAATTAAAACCAATTGAAATAGGACATTCTATAACATACTTATCTTATAACATACTTAAAGTTAACTAAAAGGCGAATCACCCATTTAAAGTATTATAAGTATTAAAAAGATTTAAATTGTGTACTATAGAAAGGAATATTCTAAGAGAAACCATTATTGTCTTTTTTTGTATTGTGCTTATTAATTGAACTTTTTCACAGTCCTGTGGTTCAGAATTAATTTTGTTTTAATATTGCCAAGGCCATATATCCTACCAACCTGGCGGTTGTTCGACTGACTGGAGAGGACTGCATACGAATATGTTAAAAAACAACATAAACATAAAACAACATAAATATATATTAATTACAGGTATGGGACCTGTTATCCAGAATGCTCAGGACCTGGGGCTTTCAAGATAATGGATCTTTCAGTAATTTGGATCATACCTTAAGTCTAGTAGAGAATCTTGTAAACATTAAATAAACCCAATAGGCTAGTTTTGCTTTCAATAGTTGGGATCAAGTACGAGGTACTCTATTATTAATACAGAAAAAAAGGAAATTGTTTTTAAAAAATTGGACAAAATGGAGTTTATGGGAAGATGGCCTTTCCATAATTCAGAGCTTTCTGGATAATGGGTTTTTGGCAATGAATCGTATACCTGTATATCTAAAACGATAAACGATAAACGAAAGTGCAATGTAGAAAACACAAAAAATGGACACAAATTGCCATGGTTTCCCTACAATTGTGCCATGTTTCAGTTTTTATAAGTAAATAAAGGCCTCAAACTATATCTTAATAATTTTTTTAAGAACTGATGCCATTAGCATTTGATTGACCAGGTGCTAGTTAGAGGTGGCCTTGCACATCACCTGAGAACTTGGAATTACCACCAGGATGTTGGTAGTTCCAGAATTCACTAACGTCAATGTGTGTATTTGTGTGCAATTCACCAGAGCAGGCTGGACATGCTTATTGTCACGGGCTGCAAGTTGATAGGAGCATTTATTGGTACAAACACCTTTGTAAATGGCATCAGTATGTGCTCAACTTTGCATCTAGCAGTTTTCACATTGAACCTATGTTAAATGAGTCTTTTTGCCCCCATATGTAATAAAAGGCACTTATTTTGATGCAGAATCTTATATTAACCAATAAGGTGTTTGCTCTTAAATGTGTGATCCCTACATGCTCCCTACTTTTTGGTTGATATGGGTTACTGCCCCTAGGCAAACTAGCACCTTTTATTACATAATTCCAGTGGTATAATTCACTAGGCATCCTTGACTAGCAATCAGATTGCATTTTAGATTTTAGGTTTTCACAATTTAAAGTCAAACTATAAAATGTAAGAAAGTAGACCAATCTACATACTACATGTAGGGGCCCCTATGGGTTAATCTGCCCTGCAGCTTTAAGGCCCCCACCTTTTTCTTAGCGTTATCTGCCAGGAGAGAATGACACTCCCCTGCTACACTGCTATATATATATATATATATATGTGTGTGTAGGGAGTGGCCACTTCCTCTTTGGCCTGTGGATGGTGATCCAGCTGGGTGTGCTCAGGGGAGCCTGGGTACAGCTAAGCCCAGAAAGGCCCATGTGCTTTGGAGAAGGAGTCGGGGACCAGGAAACCCTGTGAATGAGGAATAGTTACACTAGGGCAGACTTGTAGTCTCTATAGGAGAGAAAGGCAGAGAGGTGAGAGAGAAAGAGCAGCTGAAGCTCCAACAATAAGGGAGTAGCTTCCCAGAGGCTCTATGTGTTGCCTCCAGTCAGGGACCTCAGTGAAGAGGGACTGTAGGGTAGAAGCTGCTTTCCTGACAACTTCCAGGAGAAAATGTGTGTGAATTCTGCAAATGCCTAATGGAGACCTTTCCTCTGTGAGAAATGCCTAATGCCTGCAGCTCTGTGTGAGAAATGTGCTATTGCCTCAGCTCCTGCATGAGTACTAAACCTGTGGTCACTTGCCTCGTGCATAGTAAATAAACCGTTCCTGATTGTTAAGAACCTCCTGGCACCCAAGTTGTTTTTGTGTGCCCAGTAGCCTGGGGGATGTAGTTGCACTACACCATAGAGGGAACACTTCCACATGGCGAAGGCCCTGACCCTGTTGTACAAGTCGCAGTGTAACCCATGCTTCTACTGCTAGCTGGACAGTTTAACTATTTGTGTGCTGTGCAGCCCAAATAGGTGTTACATACATTATGCTAAAATTATCTCCAAGATTTAATTTTTCCCTTAATTCAACCATTCATAGTACTAAAATTAAGGGCTTCCTTTCCTTTTACACATTTAATGAGCAGACAAGATCAAAACAGCACATTGTGTGGTTTTCTTTTAGTTGCTGTTTTGGCTTTTTGAAATTTCCTTTTACTCAAAAACAGTACCTTGTACATGATCCCAACTAAGATCTAATTAATCCTTATTGGAGTCAAAACATTCCTGTTTGGTTTATTTAATGTTTAAATGATGTTTTGCAGACTTAGGGGCAGATTTACTAAATTCGAGTGAAGGATTCGAAGTAAAAAAACTTCGAATTTCGAAGTTTTTTTTGGGCTACTTCGACCATCGAATGGGCTACTTCGACTACGACTACGACTTCGAATGGAAGGATTCAAACTAAAAATCGTTCGACTATTCGACCATTCGATAGTCGAAGTACTGTCTCTTTAAAAAAAACTTCGACCCCCTAGTTCGGCAGATAAAAGCTACCGAAGTCAATGTTAGCCTATGGGGAAGGTCCCCATAGGCTTGCCTAAGTTTTTTTGATCGAAGGATATTCCTTCGATCGTTGGATTAAAATCCTTCGAATCGTTCGATTCGAAGGATTTAATCGTTCGATCGAAGGAATAATCCTTCGATCGTTCGATCGAATTTTCTGCGCTAAATCCTTCGACTTCGATATTCGAAGTCGAAGGATTTCAATTCCTAGTCGAATATCGAGGGTTAATTAACCCTCGATATTCGACCCTAAGTAAATCTGCCCCTAAAGGTATGGAAATCAAAATTATGGAAATATGGAGGAAGCAGGACAGCAGTATTACGCTGCAAAGATCATTTATTCATAGTGCAACCACTACATGTTTCTGGCTTGCCCTATCAATAAATTCAATTTTACAGCATAATACTGCTGTCCTGCTTCCGCCATCGTCTTCATATTACTATTGTATTTTTGGTGCTTTGGACAGGAGCACTGGAGGCAACCTTGCCTTGCTATACCTGCTGATGCTGAATGCTTAAAAATATTGATACAAATTATGGAAAGATCCAGGGTCAGAGTAGAGGGCCTGGCGCCCACCGGGGCTGATGTCCAGGGTGCCCCTCCAGATCCATCTGCCCTCGCCCACCGCATTGCCGTCATGTGCGCAGGTGCCCACGCTTACTGTGTTTTCCGTGCAGCAGGAAGGAGCCTGTAAATTTCACATCTGGGTGCGGATCTGGGCTGGCTGGGCCCAAAAGAGCCAGGGGCCTACTAGGTTTTTTCCCGGTGTCCCGCCAGCCCAGTCCAAACCCTGCAAAGATCCCTTATCCGGAATACCCCAGGTCCTGAAAATTTTGGATAACGGTTTCCATACCTGTATAAAATGAAAAATTTGGCTACCTGTGGCATATTTGTAATTATGTGTGACGTCCATTCTGTCGTTACTCCCTACAGCCTTTGTACTGATAAATTTGCCAGTCTCTTTGCGGTTGTTGGAAACCTGTTTCTTTGTCCCATTAATGTAGTGGATCCAGCAGGCAACATCGGCATTGACTGATGCAAACATGTATTTTACATCATAGTTGAGATTGATATCCCCTTCTTTGATGGCAGTTAGAGGAGCTGGGCCACACTGATACATTCCTGGCACATCAAAAAAAAAAAGATGTATAAAAAAATTAAAAAACATATATAAGTAACTAATAACAGAGAACAGAATTTAAAAAACGGGTATAAAATTATAAATATAGATATATATAGAAATAGAAAACAAAATAATTGCTATCCATATATATTTTACAATGAAAGACTGACTGGATAGAGACTAAATTTAAATTATAAACTAATAAGATCTGAAGTCTTGAGAATGATTGTCTGAATAGTGAACTGGAAGTCACTTCCGATTTTGATCACAAATGATGATACAATATTGCGATCTGTAAAGCATTTGCTACAATGACTCCGTATTTAGATATATACTGTAGAGATCACAGGCGGTATGTCTAGGCAATTAGCGGATAAAGGGGCATGTTTACTAACATTGGAGATAAATATCTGGAGAGATTTCTGGAGATGTTGCCCATGGCAACCAATCAGCAATTAGATTTAAACAGCCACAGCCAAGTTAGAAAACAAAAGCAAAGATCTGATTGGTTGCTATGGGCAACATCTCCAGAAATCTCTCCAGATATTTATCTCCAATGTTAGTAAACACGCCCCAAAGGCTCTACTCTCTTGTACCTGAGAAGCGCAGAGTGAGCGCCGTATGAAGCCAATTGAGGAGCTGTGTGTTAGGTAACGATTTTTTGCAGATAGTTTTTAATTAATTTTCATGTATGTGGTTTTTTGAACACTTGGTGGATGATGTAAGTGATGATTTTCACGACGATTGGTGGTGTGGGTGTTAAATGAGAATCTCACTTCTGTTTTACTATCCTGAAGACGTTGCGTTGATATATTTTAATGAGTGATGAGTGATAAAATATGCAAATTTACTCTAACGCTGATGTGAGCGATTCACCATGAGTGCTTTCTAATTGATAATTGTATATATATATATATATATATATATATATATATATATATATATATACATCACCAAAAAATAACGCACCAAACAGGACTTTACATAGGGGCAGATTTATCAAGGGTCGAAGTGAATTCGAGAGAATTTTCAAAGTAAAAAAAATCAAAATTCAAAGCAATTTTTTGGATACTTAAACCATCGAATAGGATACTACGACTTCTACTTCAAATTCGATTCGAATAAATAATTTGAATATTCGACCATTCCATAATCAAAGTACTGTCTCGACTTCGACTTCAATACTTCGCCAAATTAAACCTGCCGAAGTGCTATGTTAACCTATGGGGACCTCCTATGTTTTTTGAAGTCGAAGTAAAATCGTACGATCGTATGATAAAATCATTCGATCGTACGATAAAATCATTCGATCGTACGATAAAATCATTCGATCGTACGATAAAATCATTTGAATCGTTCAATTCAAAGGATTTAATCATTTGAACAAACGATTTTACTTCGACCGCAGAATACCCAAATTTGATGAAAAAAGTTTGAATTCGATATTCGAATTTGAAGTATTTCAATTGGACGGTCGAATTTCGAAGTATTTTTTTACTTCGAAATTTGACCCTCGATAAATCTGCACCATAGTGTCAAAAAATCAAAAATGTATTTTCAACGTTTCGGCTCTACTTCTTGAGCTGTCTTCAGGAATTCCTGAAGACGGCTCAAGAAGTAGAGCTGAAACGTTGAAAATACATTTTTGATTTTTTGACACTATGTAAAGTCCTGTTTGGTGCGGTTTCTTTTTTATTTATAAATATTATTGTTTTGAACCAGCACACAGGCATTGGAGGCACATTTGCAGAGTGCACCAGTCCTAAATTGACACACACACACACACATCTCATGGATATATCCCATATGAATCATGGATACATTTCAGGATCCAATTGTCAACATAGACAGACTGTACATATTACTCTATTGAATAATTTTTATTCCCTTACCATCGCTCCTTTTAAGGGGCGTTGAATCTATCACCTGCCAACCATTATACAATTTCCCTATATCTCTGCGTTTGAAATAGGCCTCATTCCAAACATGGAAATTCCTGTAAAAAAAGGGGAAAACTTTTAGATAAGGGTTCCATGTGTAGAGATTCAGAAAATTAGAATTATGTAAGAGAGTAAAGGGGATCATTAAAAGTTTTTAGTTCTAGAGAACTACATATAGTAAACTGTCACTGCCACAAATTACAAATAATAGATGATAGATAGATAGATAGATAGATAGATAGATAGATAGATAGATGATAGATAGATGATGGTAGATAGATAGATAGATAGATAGATAGATAGATAGATAGATAGATAGATAGATAGATAGATAGATAGATAGATAGATGATAGATAGATGATAGATTGATAGATAGATGATAGATTGATAGATAGATGATAGATAGATAGATGATAGATAGATAGATAGATAGATAGATAGATAGATAGATAGATAGATAGATAGATTAGATGCCCTTTTTAAAATAATGAGTTTGGAAATGAAAGTGCAGGATAGAAGAAAGTAGGGTAAAAGAAAAAGGCTGAAAGTAGAAGGTGTTGCTTATATAATTTATGCTTTTTTTTACTAGTTTTTCCAGAAAGGGCAGAGTAACATTTTTTCTAAGGGAGCATCAGCTCAATTTCCACATTTCTATTGACCCCTAGTATAGGCAAAAGTTATGTTAGTGGGGTGCAATTATTAAATGTCATTTGTTGTCTTTTTTATTTTACCCAAATTAAGTTACTTCAGCATTGTGACTTTTGATAAGAAACAATCCTTTACCAGAGCTGGTCCTCTTGATCATTTTGTCTACTTCCTTGGCTTTTGTATTGTAAATCAATGAACAGATTCCCATTCTTCTCTTGGCCTGAGTTGAAGTGTGTGACGACCCTGGTTGGAATCCCCAAGCTTCGTAGTACTAGCATAGGAAAGCACATATGAGTAACCTACTATTGGCATCTACTTGCTATGGCTTTCAATAAACGTTATCCTTTACAATCCACAGATTATACAGCTATTACTGAAAAACCATTGATGTTCCTGGCAAACCAGTAAAGAGTTAAGTGATAGAGAGCCAGTGTGGTCTCCTGGGATAACATACTTGCTCAATTTAAATTCCCCAATGATACCATCTTACCTAGTTACATAGTTAATTTGAGTTTAAAAAAAGACCATAACCATCAAGTTCAACTCTTCCAAATGACCCCCAGTGCACACATTGTATATACACATACCTATACGGATCTATACACTTGCATATAGAACTATGTAGGGGGCTGGTAAATATTTCCCATTTTTCATTGTGCAGTCCCCTAATGTTTGGCCACTACAAGGTCCCATCGTTTATAAAGGATATAGTCTCATTTTCCTTGGTCAAATCATAACCTCTAGCGTTCCCTAATTTAACCACAAATTGACAGTGTGTAAAGATATATATTTAGAAGTCACGTGGTTCAAAGGGATTTTTGCTGGAAATACCCTGATAAGGGGATGGGAGTCAAGAGTAGAAAGTGCAGGATCTAGTGAGTAGTGAGCTATCTTCTGTTATAGGTCTCTGTAGGACAGACAGTTAGCTCATGGCTGTTTAGCAGAGCAGTTTTTAGCTCCACTAAGGAGAGTTAAAGGGCTAAGTCCCTGGTGGCATTGTTGCCTAGAATAGTGAACCGGTTTGTGGGCCTTATAGGCCAGATAGTTCTACCTGTGTTTCACTCAGAGTTCCTAGAGAAGAGAATATAACATAAGTATAACATGACCTATAATATTGACATTTGTGTGCCTCTGTGATGTCCTTTGTGGATTGTTCTCAATAAACAAATTCTGGTTAAGTTATAAGAACCACTGGCACCCACTTTTGTGAAATACTGAGAGATTACACTTTAACATATACCCTGCCTCCAATACAAGTGAGGACTCACTCCTGGGAGAGAGTTTGATTTGGGCAAATATTTGTAAAGCTCATGGTAATTTGGTTGTACTGGTAGTCTCATTTACCGTAGAGTTACAACAATATATTCCAAGACCTGTAATAAAATAGAAAATTCTCACCTGTGCAAAGCACTCCTGCATATACCCAGCACTGACCATACTTTACAGGTTTGAATTTACTGTAATACCAGCTTTTCAGAATGTTGATACTGCCATTCCAACTGAATGGGCTCACCCCGTTCTTATAGTCATCACTCCAGTTCTCCTCCAGGACACCATCGTCATCCTTACTATTCAACTAGCAAAAAAAAAATGCAACAAATGGTTTTGATGATATTATGCTAAAATAGTTCTGAATAAAATCATATATATACAATCCAGATAAAATAGAATTAAAAGATGAAGATTCATGTACAGATAAGGAATTGTTTACAAAGAAGAGTGCACTGTGCAAAAAAAAAATGCCATATGCCATTTCGGAGCAAAGAGACCTGTGACCCCTAGACCATACACGGGCAGATTTAAGATGCCAATTCGGGTCATTTAGACAGATTTGGCATCTTAAATGCTCGTGTATGGGACTTTCTGGCAGTCCTCCCTGACTATCTCGCCAAGAATCTGCCAGACATCGATTGGGCTGGTTTGATTTTCTTCTGACATCGAGGACCACATCAACTAGTTGATGCGTCCCGTTGGCGCCAATTCCTTTCATTGTAATCTGATCGTTTGGCCCTATGGGCGACCGATCAGACTAGCTCGATTTCACCCTTTGGTGGGAATATCAGGAAAAGATCCTCTAGTTTAGCAACCTTGCCAAACAAGTGGATCTTATAGTGTATGGCCACCTATAGGCACATAAACCTAAGTCCCATAACTTTGCACATTATTTGGACGTGCAGGTTAGGTAGCAGCAGGAGAAATAAGTTAGTCTTTTCAGTTCCTGTGTAAAATGAATACCTCAACTCACCATAGCACTGAGAACTCTGCACACATAGAGTGGGTCATTCCTTTTTGACACATCCAGCGCAGGGTCTCTTTTATAGCTTGAGCTTCGGTCAAGTATAATCAAGCAAATATCAAGTATGTCTTTTTCAAACTACAGTTTGGAGAAGAGAGAGAGACTTGAGTGACTTAAAATACATGAGGGATTCCTCAACAATAATACAATCATACAGGCCATGTGGTTGCAACCCAGCTAATTGTCTAGGTGCAGTCATCAAATCTAATTACAAGAGACACTACTTACTAAAGATGAAAATAGAACATAATTTTGTGTGAAATAGAATTGCATATATACAGATCATGCCACTATAATTTATCTAGCGTTTAATTAGTATTTTAAGGCTCCTGCATCAGCCTGGTATTTGATTTAAGAACATAGTTCAATACATGCCCCAACATCTTTGCTACAGGTTTGCATTTATGACTATGAGAGGAGGCAGCCATATTTCTTGCCTCAACAGAGGTCTGTGTGAAGTATGTTGTTATTTCAGAGATGATCTGTGAATGATTATTTTTATACTAAATAATTATGTCCTACTGAGTCAAGTCAAGAATATATGCAGAGTAATAATGGGCACAATAAGCCACAACCTTATGCAATATGATAAGGGCTCATGTGTGGTCGAGTTAAAATGCATGCAAATTATTATGTTTAATGAGGTTATTTATTAAATGTGCTGCTTGTGTTTATATAGCTGCACCTGCCCCCACTGTGGAATCAAGTACAAGTGAATCTAATGACTCTGGGCAAACTTAAATCGACTGGCACTTTGAATATGGCAGAAATGTCAGGGTTCCTTGGGGTGTTGCTTGAATAGTCACATACTTCACCCAAAAAACATATGCTAATGCTGTTTTAATTCATTAAGTGATGCTACCTCCACTACCAAAATTTTAGCTGCAACTTGCACCCAATTTTAGTAAAATTCAAGTGCTATTGTCTTGACGCTTAATTGTATTGTACCCAAGTCCCCACATGGCCATGATGACACTGCAATAGTGGGGGAAAAGCTGCATTATCAGTAAAAAAACATGGTGATATGGATCTGTAATTAACCCCTTAAATGTTTAAGGTGCCTTAAAGGAGAACTGAAGCTTAACTAAAGAAGTAGATAGAAATGTTATACATTATGTTCTGGGCTTCTGTACCAGCACAAGGCAACGACAGCTCTTTAGCAGTAAAGATCTGTGCTCTCTAAAATTCCCCCAGTATCTCCCCATCTTCTTTTCTGCTGATTTACGTGCTGGGCTGCTGTACTGAGCTTATGGTCCGATTAACAATATATAGAATATCAATGCCACAATATAAGGCATTATAGCTCAGAAACCAGCACAATCAGCATCAGAATCTAATAATCATCCCTGTACATCAGCTTTTATTACAGGCCAACCTTATTTTCTGCTTGATGATTTTCGGCGACTGCTAAGCTTAGCTTCAGAGCCCACTGAGCATGTGCTAGTCACGGACACTCCTAAAAATATCCAAGATGTGACAACTTTGAAGGCCTGGATGATTACTAATATAGAGATGCTGAACCTTTAGGCTGGTTCCATATGTTCAATATATAAAATAAGACATTTCTAGCCATATTCATTTTTAGTGTTTAGTTCTCCTTTAAATGAAAAAAATTGACTGAAAAATGGGACACACAGTGCAAAGGGCAAAAACAGGTTCATGTATTGTATTTTGCCAACGATGCACTTTTCCACAGTCACACAGTACTATGTTTGCTAGTCTGGTATAGATACAACAATCTGCTTTCGATCATGCATGGTGTGCTGGCAATTCTATATAAGGGGTAACACATGGGTGTCACCTTATACACCCCTAACCTGCATGTCATTAATAGGTATGGGGCATATGACACATTTTACAGCTTCTGTTTTACACTATGTGACACATGAACTAACAAAGGAGTAAGAGGTACAAGCTCAAGAGCACACATTGCACTGGACTTCTGCTGTAAATTCAAAGTGATTAGAACTTATTGATGGTAAACTAGACCTTTTAACTTAGCAGTCTTAATATATGTTTTGTAGAACAGGATCTTTTACTCTTTGCACAATATTTATAAAGGCACCTGATTATATTCCCAGTTAATAGATGTAATGTCTTCATCACTTCCTTGGAAGATAACTCCCTGTTCATTAATAACGTATTCCTGTCGCTGATCCTCTTCAGCCATGAACACCGTATCCCCTGAAATATTTAAGGAGAAGTAAAGTGATATTGCATATATCATCCAGCTTCAACTTAACATATTTGTTTCATGATTGTGGGACTCTACCTTGTAACCATGGATTGAAGAGAAGATTAAATGCCCCAATTGACTGCGGAGGTTGCTTGCTTGATCCACGGCCTAGAATGGCTATGCTTAGAAAATAGCGCCCAATCACAGCATCCGGATGACTGTTGATGGTCACTGTTATTGACGTTGACTTTAGGCCTGTCAAAATGGCTCCCCACGATTGTTGAATTTCGGCCCTAAACAATGGGAACACAACTTTTGTTTTCGAAGTCTCTGATGGGGATGGACCTTTTTTGAGAGATAAGAAAACCATCTTGTAACATGTTATGATGATGCTACAATATTATGCATTAACAATAGCACTGGGCTGTTATTTATGGAGCATTTTTAGGCCCAAATCAATATTGTCATAGGGAAGGTGGTAAGAACACATCCTTGTTGTGGGCTACAGCTCTCTAACTTGTGTGCCAAAATGATGTGCAGGGGACAGGCATAATTGATTACTACATGTTTCACCCTGCCCATCCCTCTAGGATAGAGTGCTACCTAATGTAGGTGAACATCTATTCAAGGGCTAGCTTCAAGTCTCTGTGCTCTGAAACAAAATACAGGGGGCCTTCAGTATGCAAAGGGGGTGACTGCATTTTGCACACTATGTTCTGCATTGTAAGTGACTATTGGTAGCCGTTACCTGTTTCAATGGTAAAAAAAATATTTTCCTCTGGTTGTAGAGGTCTGTTGAGGATGAGTGTGAGCTTGAAAGGTTGTCCTCTCCTGAGAACCAGATCATCACTCTCATAGACATCTGTATGATGGGCCTTTTCATTGACTGTATAATACCAGTCACAGGCGATGACCTGAGGGTCTAAAAAAAAGAGAACATTTTTCTTCTCTTGTGTTACAACCCATAAATGTTGCTTCTCTAAAAATGAACTATACTGATAGTAAAACTGCTAGAAATAAAATATAGTATCACAGGTGAGAAAGTGTCCATCAATCTTAGGTGAACCGCGATAAGAATCTATCATATGGCTTAGGAACCAAATTACCCTTTACCTTAATAGTTTGGGGAGGGCATTGCATGATCTAGAGCAGTGTTCTCCAAACAGCAATATGTTGCTCCCAGTGGCCTCAAAGAAGGTGCTTACTTTTGAATTCTTGGCTTGAAGACAAGGTTTACTTGCATAAAAACTAGGTGTACTGCCAAACAGAACATCCTATAGTCCACCAGCCATATTAGAGGCACTAAATAGCCGACCACATCCCTTATTTGGAACCCTCCTGGAACTAATTTCATGCTTGTGTTGCTCCCTGACTCTTTTTACATTTGAATGTGGTTCACGAGTATACAAAGTTGGGGACCCCGATCTAGAGAATAGAATAGGAAAGAACCGAACAGTATAGAAAACAAGGCATCACCACCGATGTGTTTTCAGAGACTGGTAGGGCACTGAAATCTCCCTTCTCCTCTTGTACTTGGTTTCAAATCAAATGAATGTGAAACACACTATGCCAGACCCTAGTGATAAAAATAATAAATATTTGAATCCACAAACCATGTGTAGTGTTGTTAGTTGCTCAATCCAACAGTGATCTGGTTTCGCCACTTCCAGAAGAACGTATCATATGGGAATAAAGGTTCACTGGAGAGCAGTCTTTTCAAGTCATTTATTTAAGTTGCAGAGCACAGACCCTAGTGACTCTAAACAGGGCTGCTCAGGAATACTGGTGAGCCCTCCCAAACCAACCTAATTAATGTTATAAGTAAAGAGGTGTGGAATGGAAAAGCACTTCAGCAAGGATTATGGTGGGTCTGAAATAACACATCACTATTTAAGCTTCTGTAACAATTGAAATGGGATTTGGTTATGTGACAACAGTATCCAGAAACTAGATTTTAGCTTATAAAGCTTACAGTATATACTCGAGCATAAGCCGAGTTTTCCAGCCCCCAAAATATGCTGAAAAACTCTACCTCGGCTTATACCCGGGTCAAGAGCAAAAACGGTCACCGGCGTCTAAGAACAGTCGCCGGTGTCTAAGAACAGTGCCTAAGAATAGTCGCCGGCATCCAAGAATGGTTGCCGGCATCCAAGAATGGTCGCCAGCATCCAAAAACGAGACGCCGGCACCTCCAATGGGAGCAGAAACCCTCAATTTTTTGATTGAAACTTACCAGAAGCTGCTGCATTTCTCACCCTTGGCTTATACTCAAGTCAATAAGCTTTCCCAGTTTTTGGAGGTAAAATTAGGTACCTCGGCTTATTCTCGGGACGGCTTATACTCGAGTATATCCGTATTCTAAACCTGTCTTGAAAAATTTTTTAAAACGCTGGCCTATTAATGCATGCATAGTGATCAGGTACTATGGTTTCCACCAACACTCAAAACATGCAGACAGGTTATGTGACTCTTGGTAAATTTGTATGAACATGATAGGGAATCTATTGGCATTATATTAATAATTGTTACTAATAATGCAATCTGATGCAAGGACTGAGAGGTTGCATGTGATTGAATGACAGGGCAATATTCATTAAAACAACTGGAATGAATTTGTGACCAATGACTGATACCAGTATTCATAAGCACAAAATGCTGCCCTGCCCTATAGCCTGTGTTGTGACATATTGTACTTTATATAGAATAAGCTTTTAGCAATGTGTATTAATAAGGTGATACAGCAATATTTGCGTGAGTCAACACATACCTCCTGGAGTAATATTTGTGACACTGGGGAAAAAACATTTCGACCAGCAGAAAACAACTTTTAATGCTTATAGGGAGGTCCATAGTTGAACTTAACTTGAAAACTTTAAAATTTTATATGAATTCTCTATTATAGTGGTTTTACCGTTTGCTGGCTCTTTGAGAAGCATTTTGAGTTTTTTTAGATTTCCTTTAATAAGTTAAAGGGGAATAAATTATATGATCTATAGCCCTCATGGTGTTGCTCATCTGTTAATTCATCAGGGATATTTCATATTCTATTTTCAACCTTACTGTTTACCTATTGTAAAAATGTTGTTAATTAGAGACTGATTTATAAATAGTAATTTGCTTATTCCATGATGAGTCAGAGATTTTGGTATGTGCAAATGCTTGGCTGAGTTGTTTGTCCCATAAAAAAGTTAGTTTGAGAGAGCACACTAATAAACTATTTACATTTACAAAATATTTTAAGAAAAAACAACTAAACCTGTTTATGAATCAGATTTTTGGGCCTTAAAATCATAGTTACACAGTTAACTTGACTTCAAAGTTCAACCATTCCATATATAAACAATATATATTTATGTGCAAAAATACTCAAGTCCTTCATAATTAAGGATACCTCCAACACACTACCATGTATTGTACTCAAATTCATCTTTTTTCTACTGAATTGTATAACCTTGCATGTATCAACATTGAACCTAATCTGCCCAGTTTTTCAATCAAGTCAAATCACTCTGCAAAGTGGCAACATCTACAATGTAGTATCATCGGCAACAATAAAGACAGTACTTGAGACAGTAGCTACAATGCCCACAGGGTCATTAATAAGGACATGGACAGACCCCTGTGGTACTCCACTAACATATTGGTCCTATTACAAAATGTTCCTAAGCACTTTTGAGCAGGGCCCTCTTTACTGCTTAATGAGGTTTTTAAACCTCACATCCACTGCCACCCCAATGTCTAGACTTCTGCTCATGTTCTCATAGAAAGCAATTAAATATGTCTAGCAAACTCTCTTGTGCATTAAACCATGCTGACACAAACGCCTAATACTATTTTATCCTTTATTATGCCTATAGTTTTCAGACTGAGAGACAGATCTTTATTTTGAATAATGGCACCACATTAGCAATTAACCAATCTATTGGCACCATGACAGACCTCAAAAAATCCTGGAAACTTAAGTAAAGTGGTTTGGCACAAAGATAAGCTATTGTAGTACCCTGGGGTCAATAGTCCTAGTGCCTGTTCTTTCCTTGGCAGAAGATTCTCTGGAAAGAGTTTTACATGTAGTTTAGTGCATATGCACCATTTTTAAAGCCCAATTGAATGAGCTTGCATCAAAAAGGGGGAATATTTTTTTAGCTATGATATTTCTGTTACAATGAGTTTTCATTTTACTGATTGACATTTGGTGACTATAAAATGTGTTGTACACTGTTGTCTTTCTATATCACATTCTTTGTTTTCTTCTCTCATTTTATGGTTTGTTATTTTTAAACAGACATCTTGTTTTCTGATATCTAGTGTAACTTGGGGCTTATCAACCTGTTTGGTAACAGTTCCCCACCCAGTAATTCTTTAGTAATCAAAATAGGTGAATACAGAGAAAAACATTGCACAGGAAGTATAATTAACTTTAATAGAGTAGAAAGTTATATAGCTAATATAACAGCACAGTTGTTTCCCCTTTGGGTTTGACTAATTAAAATATTAAGGGCTGAATGTGTACCTATTTCCTTACCTGATACACCACAGAGCTACAAAACCTAAGTATACATTTGACAGTTGCCAGTGCTTAAAGGGATACTGTCATGGAAAGAAGAACAGGTTAGAGCAGACCCACACCATCAATAACCCTTTGAAGAGTGCAGCCTGGTGCTCAGTAATGGAGGATTCGGCAGCCTCCTGTATAGCGTTTTGAACAGAGATCCTCAAGGCATTTGCTTGCAGGGAAACCCTTGCTTTTAGTACCTGTGCGGAAGTGCAACGTTTCGGGGCCATGCCCCTTTGTCAACCATACGGAACCCGTGATACAAAAAATATATATATGGTAATCAATTAAGAAAATTTAAATACATTGAGCAACAACTCAATGTACAGTGATATTGGCAATACAGTCAACCCACCCACACGGAAGGAATGATTCAAAAAATAATTGTGATGCATTTTATTCTGTTCTAAACAGGGCCGAAACTAGAGGTAGGCAGAAGAGGCAGCTGTCTAGGGCGCAATGATTAAGGGGTACTGGTCAGGTACCTCTTCTGCTTACCACTAGACTGGATGCACCTTCCACCAAGCTTGCGCACTCCCCTACCAAGCACATATGTGCGCAACGCCAATGTGCATGCGCCTGGCTCGCCTCTGGTTCTAAATACTGTCGTGAAAAAATATGTTTTTTTCAAATTCATCAGTTAATAGTGCTGCTCCAGCAGACTTCTGCACTGAAATCCGTTTTTCAAAAGAGCAAACAGATTTTTTTTATATTTAATTTTGAAATCTGACATGGGGGCTATACATATCATCAGTTTTCCAGGTGCCCCCAGTCATGATACTTGTGCTATGATAAACTTCAGCCAATTTTTCTGCTGTACTGCAAGTTGGAATGACATCACCCCCCCTTCCCCCCCAGCAGCCAAACAACAGAACAATGGGAAGGTAACCAGATAACAGCTCCCTGGTAGTTCTCAGAACAGCCCCTCAATAGTAAACCCATGTCCCACTGTGACCCCATTTAGTTACATTCAGTAGGAGAAACAATAGCCTGTCAGAAAGCAGTTCCATAGTGCAGCACTGGCTCTTTCTGAAAGCACATGACCAGGCAAAATGACCTGAGATGGCTGACTACACACCAATATTACAACTAAAAAAAATATATACTTGTTGTAAATTACATTTTATATGGTAGTTATTTGCAGTGTAAACAGTGTAATTTAGCAATAAAAACTACACCATAAAATTTATGACAGAATCCCTTTAAAATGTGTGCTCAAGTTGCAGTGACACAATGAACCCACCCCTCATAGTATGGCAATAGCAATTTTGATCATAGTCATTTTACAGCCACACCCCCAAATTACCATACTAAAGAAACAAAAACATCTTAGTCAATAAATGGTAACACCATTCTTGTTATGCTTCATATCAACAGTTATAACTATTTGGCTAGCTCATGGTACAGGTATGGAACCTGTTATCCAGAATGCTCGGGACCTGGGAGTTTCTGGAAAATCTTTCATCTGGATCTTTCCATAATTTGGAAAATCATGTAAACATTAAATAAACTCAACAGGCTGGTTTTGCTTCCAATAAGGATTAATTATATCTTAGCCGGTATCAAAGACAAGGTATTGTGTTATTATTACAAAGAAAAAGGAAATCATTTTAAAAAATTTGGATTATTTGAATAAAACGGAATCCATGGCAGACAACCTTTCTGTACTTTCTGCTTTCTGGATAATGGGCTTCGGGATAATGGATCCCATACCTGTACAATACTTTTTCCCTGAAATACTTTTGAACAAGCAACATAAAAGTGAATGCTTTGAATCCAGAATTCTGACATGACTATGAATAAACACAGATTTCCAAAATCATCTTAACAGATCAGATGTATTAAGCAACTGAGTATTTTTCCATTTTATTTAATGTGAAATAAAAGGCACAAAGCATGCTCACCTGCAGTAACCACTAACAAATCAAGATGCGTGTGATCAGTAAATTCTACCTGGATGCTATAGGCAGCTAAACCTGTCTATAGTTATAAATTGTTGTGGTTTTGCTTTAAAACCCAGCCTGCAACGCCATCTACATAAATGCTGTAGTCTAGAACCTAAGAAACCTCAAAAAAAGCGATCAAGTAGAATAGTATAATGCAGTACCAACACAACCATCCAGCTAAAGTTACCAACTATAAACTAAAATGAAACATACTGATTTTTTTTTACCTAGATCCTAGTTCTCTTCAGATGTGGTTATGGTGGGTTAAGTGAAGTTTTTGCTTGGAGATACCCCCCTGTTTCAGGAATGCAATGGTTGAGTGGCTGTGCAACTTTATATAGAATGTTCTCTTTGCAACATGGTCTATAGCAGTGGTCCCCAACCAGTAGCTCGTGAGCAACATGTTGCTCTCCAACCCCTTGGATGTTGCTCCCAGTGGCCTCATGATTATTTTTGAATTCCAGACTTGGAGGCAAGTTTTGGTTGTATAAAAACCAGGTGCATTGCCAAACAGACTCTCCTGTAGGCTTCCAGTTCATATAGGGCTACCAAACAGCCAATCACAGGCCTTATTTGACATCCCCATGGACTTTCTCATGCTTGTGTTGCTCTCCAACTCTTTTTACATTTAAATGTGGCTCACGAGTAAAAAAAGGTTGGGGACCCCTGGTCTATAGGATACACAAGCCACTTGTGTATCCCTATGTAGTCCGACTATCACTTTAATATAAGAATATACTATTGGCTGTCTGTGAAAAACACCTATATGAGAGAGATGTGTCTAACAATATCTGTATCCAACTATATCCGGATCACATTGAAAGAATATTTTAAGAGCCCTATTTAATTAAAGCTTTGTTCTTTGAATATTGAATAACAGAAAAAAACGTAGTGGTGTGCGCATCAGGAAAAACTCAACTCACACCCGGCTATAAACTGAAAAATGTTGCCATTGTAGGACCTGCACTAGACCAGTACCCTTGTCATCTCACCATGCACTATTTCTGTGCACAATTCTGCTTCCGAAACATGGAATCTTTGGGAGCAGTGGAGGAGGTTACTTTCCAACAAAACCTGCCCAACCGGTGGTCAACCCGCAGGTTGGTTTTGGGTCAACGTGCACATCACTAAAACATATGTGAGTTACTATGCAGTCTTTTACTAGGATGCAATTTGCCTTGTTTTGTCCTCAAGTTGGATCTGCAGTTGTGGTCTGTGCATATAAATTTGTGTAATTGCACTTGTGTTTTGGTGCTGATGCCCTGATGCCATAATTTCTGCTACTTTGGGTCAAAATGACATCCACACATGATTTTAGGCCCAAGCTGCTGAGGATGCACACACTAGCGACAATACCAACTAGCGGTGGCTTTGGATGACATCAAGTTGCACAACGACTGCGTCCATTTTAGTGAGACGAAAAACTGCACTCATAAAAGAGCCCTCAGTCTATCTCAGGTGCTGAAGATAATGCTCTTGGAATCAACAAACAATTAAATATGTGTAAACTAAATTTCATAAATATAGTATGCTAAATAAATGTTGGCTTGAAAGCATATGCCATGATCACCAAGGATTGGATCAATATCATTTTTGAAGTAATCATATTCTTCTGATATTCAAAAAAACACTGGAACTATTGGCGATGTCTATTTATGGGGTCCATCCTTTGTCCATCTCATAGCAACCCTCTTTAAAGAGTTGCCTACAGAATACAGTACATTGCTTCTCATGAGCTTGATGCTATAAAGACTTACTTATGCAGTTATAAATCTTATAGATTACTTTTATGGTACTGGTGCTCTGTTTGGTACCCTTGCTGCTTGTAGAAGAGTATCAATACTGCAAACATAATCACACAATGACTGCCTTGTGTGAGAACTTGTTCCTTTTATTGAGATCTCAGCAAAAAGTTTGGGGACAAGTCTCTTAAAGAACGATTTAAGCGAATTGTCCCCTAAACCTTTGTTGAGCTCTCAATAAAAGTCTCGAACTGTTGTGTGACTGCCATTTAGGATTATGGTTTTTATTACCCATAAGCGAATTCATAACCACATGCCAGTGCTTTCATTACCATACAGTACAGTTGCATGCCTTTGCATCCATTACCCATAATCCTCATGAGCATGAGCTTGCATTACCCACATATATACTGTGACAGATTCCATTTCCATACGCCCACCATACAACCATATGCTCTGGCTTGAGTTTCCCATATGTTCACTGTACATTGACTTGTATTGCCTTCATTACACATACTTTCACTGTAAACTGACTTTCCTCACTTCCATTAAATCCATATTATACCCACTGTACATCCACCTTCTGTGGCTTTCATTACCCACACACTCAGTGAATACCAACCTGCCATGGCTTCCTATCTTGTTCCTGTGATTCAGAAAAGTCCTGTGAATGACAGTAACCAATATTTCATGTTCCATTTATAAGACTCATTTCATTTTCTCCTCCTATTTAGTTCAATTACAATTTAAATGAGTTGGGTGAGGCTAAATATACACACTTGCAATGTGCACTCATCTCATCTACAGAATATACAGCACAGAAAGTAGATATTGCTGAAGAAGGAAAGTCAGGGTCAAAATGTAAAGTTAAAGGGATTCTGTCATGATTTTATGGTGAAGTTTTATTTCTAAATTACACTGTTTACACTGAAAATAATTCACCCTACCATATAACATTTGATTCCTGAACCAACAAGTTTATTTTTTATTTGTAGTATTGGTGTGTAGGCTCCATCTCAGGTCATTTTGCCTGGTCATGTGCTTTCAGAAAGAGCCAGCACTTTAGGATGGAACTGCTCTCTAGCAGGCTGTTATTTCTCCTACTCAATGTAACTGAATGTGTCGCAGTGGGACTTGTTTTTTTACTATTGAGTAGTGATGGGCGAATTTCGCTTAGCCGTAAAATTCGCGAATTTCGCGCGAAATTCGTGAAATGGCGAAAAATTCACGAAACTGCGCCGGCGTCTCGTTTTTGACGCCGGCGCCCGTTTTTGATGCCGGCGCCCGTTTTTCCGACGCCGGCGCCCGTTTTTGACGCTGGCGTCCATTTTTTCAAAAAAAATTTTTTGACGCCGGCGAATTTTTGACGCAAATTTTCGCGGGAGTTTGGCGAATTTATTCGCTGGCGGCGAATCGCGCAAATTCGCCGCGAATTCGCGCCTGGCGAATAAATTCGCCCATCACTACTATTGAGTGATGTTCTTAGATCTTGTGTTAGGGAGCTGCTATCTTGTTACGTTCCCATTGTTCTACTGATGGGGTGCTGGGGGGAGAAAGTGGGGGTGATATCACTCCAACTTGAAGTACAACAGTAAAGAGTGACTGATGTTTATTAGAGCACAAGTCACATGACTGGAGCAGCTGGGAAACTGACAATATGTCTACCCCATGTCTGATTTCAAAATTAAATTAAATATAAAATTAAAATATGAATTAAATATAAAAAAATCTGTTTGCTCTTTTGAGAACCGGATGTCAGTGCAGCAGAGCAGCATTATTAACTGATGCGTTTTGAAAAAACATGTTTTCCCATGACATTCCTATAAATTTGAAATGTCAATGATCTCTGTAAGGGTAAGGTCACACATGGCGTTTTTACATTGTGTATTTAAAAATGTGCGGTCGAGCATAAATACGCCAATGAAGCGTTTTATGGCGTTTTCAGCATATAGTTTTCTTTTCCCAACATGCATTTCTGTTTTTTGTCATTCCCCACAATTCCACTCTATACGCAACATAATTACTGCAGGAGCAGACAACGCCGTAAATACATATATTCGCAATCCATCTTGTGAAAGTTTGGCCACCATATTGAAAATACGTGGCGTATTTCAGCAAAATGTATTGCCAAACCTGCAGCTCCCATATAGTTCAATAGTATGGAGTTTCCTTGGCGTATTGGTGTTTCTGCTAAAAAAGGCAAATACTAGCATTGCGTGGCGAATGTTGGCTCACAAGCTTCCCGTGGGAATTGCTATAGTGCATATGCCATTATTTTTAAAAGGGGTTCATTTTGCACGTATTTATGCTTGGCTGCAGGTTTTTTTAAAAAATGGAACGTAAAAATGCCATTTATGACCATGCTCTAAGATTATTGAGTATCCTATATATTTCGTTTTAGAACATACAATATGTACAGCCACAAATTACATAAAAGTATGGTGATCCAAATTATGGAGTCTTTCCATGCCTCATAGATGTGGAGGCCCAGGGCCAATGCCCTCTCTGTACTACCTTACACCTAGTCCGTGGTGTAATAAAAATTATGTGGGTGAGTTCAAGATCTTCTTAGGAAAACCAAAGAATGTTTATAACAAAATAATTATAACAAAATTTATTATAACAAAGATTTGACTTGTTTGGATAAAATGGGGACAGGCTTTCCATAATTAGGATTCTGTATAACTGGTTTCTGGATAAGGGATCCCAGGATTATATAATTGACCTCATCTCCATGCATTGGCACCACACCTCTAAAGTAACATTTTCTCTTCATTAACCACAACATCAATAATTGTAAGTTTCCAGCAGTCACAAAACTCCAGGTACTGTCTGTGCACTATTCTGTCTCTGATTGTTTGGTATCTTTAAAAAAAACTTTAATTTGAACACTAGTGCTCAGTGCTCTCCTTATCAAAGAGGAGCAATATCTGACCCAAGCAGGGTAGTTTGACTCTACACTCATTCCGATTAGAAGATAGGAGGTTTCACTTAAATATTCGGAAGTGAGGGCTGTGAAGATGTGGAATTCTCTCCCTGAATCAGTTGTACAGGCTGATATATTAGATAGCTTTAAGAAGTGGTAGGATGACTTTTTAGCAAGTGAGGGAATACAGAGTTATGGGAAATAGCTCATAGTACAAGTTGATCCAGCGACTAGTCCGATTGTCATTTTGGAGTCAGGAAGGAATTTTTCCCCCTCTGAGGCAAATTGGAGAGGCTTCAAATGTTTTTTTTTGCCTTCCACTGGATCAACTGGCAGTTATATACAGACTTAAAGGGTTGAACTTGATGAATGTGTGTCTTTTTTCAACCTAACTAACTATGTTACAATGTATTACTGTTACCAGAATGAGCTCCTATGTTATATACAACTGGTATGGGACATGTTATCTATGATCTAAGATTTACAAATTATCCATACCTTAACTCTGCTAAAAAAATAATTTAAACATTAAATAAACCCAAAAGGATTGTTTTGCCTCCAATAAGCATTGATTGTGTCTTAGTTGGGATCAACTGTTTTATTATTATGACAGAGAAAAAGGAAATCAAATTTGAATTACTTGATTAAAATGGAGTCTACGGCCTTCCCATAATTTAGAGCTTTCTGGATAAACTTTCAGGACACATTTTTAGCCAGAAGTGGAAAAACATATCGTCTTCTAAAATGACCTCAGTTAGAACATTCTTTCAAACTGTTGCCAGAAGCAATGTCATCACAAGCCATATTTGTAGGTAGCATGTGGGTCATCAGAAGCAAGCAACGCCAAATGCAATGGCAAGTGGTGGTGTAGAGGTTTTTACATAGGACTTCGGGGACTGCTCTGTCCTGTTTTAATGCCCAATGCACAAAGCAAGGTCTCTGCAGAAGGACTTTACTGAGATGCAGTGGAAAAACGTAAGCCCTGATCTGTAACCCAACTGAACACCTGAGGGATGACCCATTGCAATGGCTGAAGGGCAGCAAAACCCATCAACAATGTTCCAAAATCTAAGGAAGAGTAGAGGCTGTTAAAGAAGCAAAGGGAGGACAATCGTCATATTAACATACTTGGTTTGAGAAGAGATGGTTATATATTCAAAATAGGTTTGGCCATGTAATGCCATGAGCTTGACTGTCAGAAAGGAAAAGGTTACAGAAACAGAACAAAGAGGATGACAACCTAGTTGCTAAATTACATCTTATTTAAATATCTCTCTAATGTCTAGGGTGGGGCCAGAAAATACTGAGCGGCACAGAAACGTTACACCCAGTCTCTGGTGGAAGTTGAATTAGAACATAATCAGAAAGTGGCATTTAGGAGAACCACCCCATCTTCTGGGATGAAACATTTAATTGCATGTTTAGCTTTACATTTTAAAGCGGCAGTTCACCTTCAGGTTAACTTTTAGGGGGTTATCTATCAAAGGTCAAGTCAAATTTTCCACGAAACATTTGAGTTTTCGAGAGTATTTTTTTTTGGTCAACAATCAACCTTGTAACAACCTTGTTGTGCCGGTTTCCAATATACTTGCTACAAATTGGAGGGTGCCTGCCAATCCTTCAGAGACATTAAGCACCACGTGGAACCAACGTTCTGAGGGTCTGGGTGTGCTGGTAAGTACTTTGAGCTAGATTTAACATAAAGTTTTACCATAACATTTATAAGCGTTACTTGCAGAAGTTTCGGAAAGCAAGATGCACCATTCTAATATTTTTACCCAACTGTATAATGCTGCCCCTATAGCATGATGAATTATAGCTGCATGTCACCTTGAAATTAAAGTTTGCTATTATAATGGTATTAAAATATATTTTGTATTAGATCTTTATTTATACATTTATTCAAAATGATAAATATAAGAATTTGCAGCAAATCTCCGCATTTCGCCCCCGCCAAATAAATTCGCAAATCTCCAGTGAAAAATTCACCTGTGAAAATTCGCCAGCGTCAATTTCTGATTTTCATGATTTTTCGTGAAAATTATGATTTTCATGATTTTTTAGTGAAAACCTTCAAATATCACGATTTTTTAGTGAAAACATTCAAATGTTACGATTTTTTTGTGAAAACCTTCAAATGTCACGATTTTTAGTGAAACCGTTCGATTTTCGTGAACTTTCTGATTTAACAATTTTTCGCCGCTTCCAGAATTTTGCGGGAAATTTGCGAATTTTTTGGCGAAGCAAAACGAGAAATTCGCCCAACATTAATTTCGACCATTAACAGATTCTGTGTTTAGAATTGATTAGGGATGTACCGAATCCAGGATTCGGTTCCGGATTCAGCCAGGATTCGGCCTTTTTCAGCAGGATTCGGATTCGGCCGTTCCCTATTCCTTCCTTCTCCTCGGCCAAATCCTTCTGCCTGGCCGAACCGAATCTGAATCCTAATTTGCATATGCAAATTGGGGACGGCAAGGGAAATCACGTGACTTTTTGTCACAAAACAAGGAATTAAAAAATGTTTTCCCCTTCGGTTTCGGTTCGGTATTCGGCCGAATTTTTCGCAAAGGATTCGGGGGTTCGGCCAAATCCAAAAAAGTGGATGCAGTGCATGCCTAGAATTGATTAATTTATCATATTGTAGTGTAATCTAATGGAGACTAATGGTAATTTTTTTGTCCTCATTTAAACATTGTTAGGCTTGGAGTGGACTGGTGTCATCTCTAATCTAGATGTAGGAGTCATTTAGGGAGTGTACTGCTAAATCTGTATTTAACCCATGGCTGCCACATTTTTTGGACTGATTGAATCCTGTTCGTAGCTAACCCTGTTTCTTTATTTTTTATTTATTTCATTTTTTGTCCTGCAGAAGCTGGGTGGAACCTGTAAAGTGTTATACTAGCCAAGGGTGTAACTACAGAGGAAGCAGAGCCTGTGGCTGCAGGGGGGCCCAGGAGGTCTTGGGGGGTCCTATGAAGCCCTAATTAATGAGCAATTTCAACATATATTGGTAAAACAGGACAACCTCTGTATGTGTTGGGGGGCCCTAAAATTAATTTGTTGCGGGGCCCAGTGAAATCTAGCTATGCACAACGTAGCTATGCCAGATGAAGGGGGCTCCAAAACATTGTGTTTTGACTGGATAAAAGCAGGGAAGCTGCCCACGTTAGATTGATATGTTGTGCCATCCTAATACTTTGGCGCTATAGAGCTAAATAATGATGACCCCCCTACCCTAGCTGAGCACAAGAGAACAAGGTGTGCCGGAGATTACCTCCAGTAAGTATAAGCTGTATGATCTGAACACCATTTACACCTGATCTACCTTCCCTATCAATTCCATTTCTTCCATCGTATTGCATGTCAGAAATTCCCTGATCCTTACTCTCTTGCACTGATACTTAAGGTCAGTTTGGTACACTGGCCTCTTTACACCACAGTGCAACGTTCAGCAGATGTGATAGAGGTAATGGTGGCAAATTAAATTAGTACAACATGCTGCCCAAACATGCGTCCACACCTGCCCCTGCTGCTGCTGCACAATGTTTCATTGCAGACCCTCATAATCTAAAAATTATACAGGTATGGGGTCCGTTATTCAGAAACCCGTCTCACATAGACTCTGTGTTAAGCATATAATTGAAATTTTCTCTGTAATAATAAAACAGTACATTGTACTTGATGCCACCTAAGATATAATTAATCATTTTTGGAGATAAAACAATACTATTGGATTCATTTAGGGGCAGATTTATCAAGGGTCGAAGAAAATTCGAGGGAATTTTCAAAGTAAAAAAATTCGAAATTCAAAGTGATTTTTTGGATACTTCGACCATCGAATAGGATACTACAACTTCGAATTTGATTTGAAGTAAAATACTTTGAATATTCGACCATTCGATAATCGAAGTACTGTCTCTTAAAAAAAACTTCGACTTCAATACTTCGCCAAATTAAACCTGCCGAAGTTAGCCTATGGGGACCTTTTACAGCATTTTTTTTGAAGTCGAAGTAAAATTGTTCGATCGTATATTAAAATCGTTCGAATCGTTCGATTCAAAGGGTTTAATCGTTCGATCGAACGATTTTACTTTTAGCACAGAATACCCAAATTCGATGAAAAAAGTTTGAATTTGATATTCAAATTCGAAGTATTTTAATTCGATGGTCGAATTTCGAAGTATTTTTTACTTCAAAATTCAACCCTTGATAAATCTGGCCCTTAATGTTTAAATAATTTTTTAGCAGGTATGGGATCTGTTATCCAGAAACCCGTCTCACATAAGCATCTATACACTAGTACGGCCATTTATTTAAACTCAATTTTTCTGGTCGAGTTTTTTTAGAGGAATATTTCGAATTTTTTTTGTGGTACAAATAAAAACTTGAATATTTACAGATTTATTATACTCCAAAGCTGCTAATAATTCAAATCCAAAAAATCCTGTCGATGTCACGTAGAAGTAAATGGCAGATGTCCCTGAAGTTGTTTCTTGACATCGTGATCTGAGCTGGATAAATTCTGTTTTCGTCAGAGACAATTCAATAAAATTGAGTTGAGTATTAGGAGAGTCAATCGCATGATTCGAATTGACGCTCAATTTTATTGTAGTGGTTTTTTTTTTGGCTTCTAATTGTTCGAGAAAGATTATTGATAAATGAGTTCAATTCGTGGAAGGAAGTTAGGTCAACTCTGTTTTAAGAAAAAGAATGAGATGAATTTGAGTTTTAGTAAATAGGCCACTAGATATAGGACAGGTGGCCAGGATTTTGGAACTGTGTGACTTGCAAAAGCTTGAGTAACCACACTTAAAAAGAAGTAGTAACGCATAAGGAAATGGCTGTAATGTCCTTAACTACAAGTAGGGGGTGCAAAGGTACGTCAAATGGATCTAGCTATAATATGGAATGAGACTATAGGACTATGTGGTCAGGAAAATCACATTTGAAGGCTGATTACATTTTATAGTTCTACTCTAGGTTTGAACTCGTGTAGGGACAGAGACCAAGTGTAGGGACAGATTTTGGGTCGCATTTTGAAGTAAATGAACTCCCATAACTTGTATTCGAATCGTTCAAATCAAAGCTTTAGTGCATTCGATTGAATTAGAAACAAAGTATTTGCCCCAAAAAACTTTGATTTTTCAAAGTCCACCAAATGACTCCAAATAGGTTATAGGAGGTCCCCATTGACTAAAACAGCAATTCAGCGGGTTTTAGATGGTGAATGGTCGAAGTTGAAGTTTTAAAGAGACTGTACATAATAAATTTCGATATTCAAATTTTTTTCAAATTCGAATCGAATTTTGGCTTATTCGATACTCGAAGTACACAAAAATAGCTTGAAATTTGAATTTTTTTACTTTGAATTTTCACTTCAACCCTTGATAAATCTGCCCCTTCATGTAGGGACAGAGACTTCATGTAGGGACAGATGGACAGAGACCTTGGGGGTTATTTATCAAAGTCCGAATTTATCTCAATATTTTCTGAATAAAACTCCGACCAAATCCGCACGGGTTTTTTGGGCTTATTTATTAATATACTTTCCCGAAAATTTTGTTTGCGGGAAAAATTCTGGAAAAATCCGATTTCCACGATTTTTTTTTTCCGGATTTTTCATTTGATTTTCACGATTTTTTTGGATTTTTCACTGAAAACTCAGAATTTTGCCAGAAAACTCCGAAAACTTCAGGGTATTGCCAAAAACCCAGCACACAACAAAAAAATCATTGGGACTTCTCCCATTGACTTATATGCAACCTCGACAGGTCTGAGATGCCGGATTTTCATATTCAGACTTTTCCCATCCTTGGGGTTTAATAAATTCCAAAAAAATTGTGATTTTTTTTTTTAAAAGTCCAATTTTATAAAAAAAAAAAATCACACATTTTTCGTGATTTTTGCATTCAGAGTTTATCCAAGGATACCTGGAGACCTAAGAGGACTATACAAACAGTATTTCTGATATTACAAATAATAGTGACCTGTCGGACATTGGAAAAATATGTATCTATATAATATTTGCAGTAAAGTATTATTTAAGATACTTAGTTTTATTGACACAAAAGAGAGGTTGACATTGCGTCATGTGGGTAGGAATGAGGTCAATTGCAACACATAGCTGATAGCAACGTGGGCTTGTACCTTGACAAATTGATGGGTATGGTTCTAAATGTAAGTCCAGCTTGTCTTATATAAGGGCAATCAGCCCATGTGATGTTTTATTCTGTATTACATTGTGCTGACAGGAACTTAATATATGGAAGGTAAGAGCACTCATTATTAACGTAACTATTAGTTCCTGTCTGTACAGTGAGGCAAAACACAGGCCCACTGTCTTAATGTGAGAGGTTCCTGTTCTCATTTCTTGTGCTGAAATATTAATTGATACTTAAATCAACATTATAATTAAAACAAATGTTGAAATATTAATACATTATGTGACATTTCATACTTATCCTCCCACATTGATCAACATTTGGATTTTGCTAAATCTAATGTGCTTGGCCAACCCAAATCTGAACTTCTAAAATCATGTGACTTACAACCGAAAAATATATATATATTTTTGTGGGGGGGGGTCTCAAATTTGATACATGAATTGGCTGGTATTCAAGAAAAGTGTTTGACCAAATCCAAGAATGACAAATTTGGTGCATCTCTGGGAGTTGGCCACATTTGAAAAATATAATTCCCAGAATACGGAATATACCATATTGAAGACATCATCTTCTCATTTCGCAATATACTGTAAGCCCAATTCTTAAGACTGAGGCATTTATGCTCAGATCATGACAACTTTGTATGGAAGTCATTTGTTCTGAGGGACAGGCTCTTGGCACGGGGTTACATAATGCCTGTACTGACCAAAGCCTTAACTAGAGCCCTACATCGTCCATGAGATGCATTATTTACTAAATATAGATCTGGTGAAAAAAATAATGCATCTACCATTAGATACAGTCAGACCACCTCTTCTCATCTCACCACCTGTATACTAACTAATGATGGGCGAATTTGGGGCATTTTGCTTTGCCAAAAAATTGGCGAATTTCCCGCGAAATTCATGAAACGGCAAAAAATTCACAAAACGGCACCAGCGTCTCGTTTTTTATGCCGGCGTCCATTTTTTTGATGCTGGCAAATTTTTGCTGCGGATTCGCAAATTTATTCACCGTGGGAATTCACCGCAAATTCGCGCCTCACGAATAAATTTGCCCATCACTAATACTAACATACAGCTCCCAATATAAGGAACTAGTTAAAATGATCAAGTAAAATGTAATACCGATCTCATACTTGAAGAGATTGTACAGAAAGGATGCCGTTTTGTTTCTAGAAAATCCAGAACTCTGAGGAATGCACTCTAGTAGAATTAGTAGTTGTAAAAAATCTACTTGGTTGGAACATAAAGGTTCCTTTAAATGTGGGGCCAGTAGGTGTATAACCTGTACCTTTTTTAAGGTGGAAGATACTTTTTACTCTCACTCCACCAATAAATGTTTTAAAATGAAACAATTCAGTAATTGTTATACCGGTATGTTGTTTATCTTATGTGGAAGATGTGGTAAACAATATGTTGGACAAGTAGGACATTAAACGAACGCGCACAGGAACATGAACTAATCAGAGAGTGTAATTAAGACTTGTTTACTATATGAGGTCACCCCTGATCAGAGAGGTGGTGATATTATGAAAAGACTGCTACACTCAGAAACAAAATGGATCTTTGTTTTGGCCACTAGTTCACCTCTATGGTTAAATAATGAACGCAGTGGGGCTCATTTACCAACACTGGGCAAATTTGCCCATGGGCAGTTACCTATAGCAACCAATCATTGATTAGCTTTTTGAAGCCAGCTGCAAGTACAACAATGAATGCAGCAACTTGATTGGTTGCTATGGGTTACTGCCCATGGGCAAATTTGCCCAGTGCTGATAAATGACCCCCAATGTGTCCTGCTATTTCTAGGTTAAATAACCTGCTTAGGTTAAATGGCTACTTTAAAGGAGAATTAAACCCCCATATAATAAAACCCACTACCCCCTACCCTACATAGTCCCCCCCTCCCTGCTCCCACCCGCACAGGTGATAACTCCAGTAATTGCCCCATATCCTGTAATTACCCCTCGTTACAGAGTAAACACAGTGGAGCCCATGGGCGCCATCTTCTTCTCTTCAGTAATCTTCGGAAAGTAAGTGCCGTATCGTCAATCTTCCGGTTCCAGACAACTGGGCATGTACCGAAAGTAAGGTAAGTAGCCGAAGGGAAGACCAGAAGATAACCAAAGAGAAGAAGATGGCGCCCGTGAGCTCCGCTGTGCTTACTCTGTAACGAGGGGTAATTACAGGATATGGGGCAGTTACTGGAGTTATCACCTGTGCGGGCAGGAGCAGGAAGGACGACTATATAGGGTAGGGGGTAGTGGGTTTGATTATATGGGGGTTGATTTCTCCTTTAAAATGCATGCAATGGAAAGCTCATATTAATGCAATTCATTAAGGTACTGCCATCCAAATACGTTGCACTTCCCTTGCCATTGTGTCCATCCTGTCTCTTTTGATAAATGGAGTGTAACTGCAGCAATGTATACTGGGTAATCCTGGAACTACTGCCACCCTCAGCCTTCCCATAGCTCTAGGGTTCTCACAGTAGATTGTATCAATATGTGCACCAGCCTTGTAGCTAGGAAATCAGATGTAAGCACAGTTTGGAAGGAGAGCCGTGATGGTCACTCATCCCCTAATCTCAAATGATAGATGCAATTTACACCTGATCTACACCTGAGTACAGCTGCAATTACCCTGGGCCATATATAAAAAAATGGAACCTTGCACACTCCAAGGGCATTTTTGAACTCATTATTACCTTTTGTAAAAAATGATAGTTTAGAAGCAATTTTCAGACCGCCAATATGCAATTTGGTACGTTAGAGCAGACATACTTTGAATTAATTAGTTTGTGTTTTCTTCTCTTGTGAGTTCCCCTGTCCCCTGTTTCCTTCCTTTTACACTGCTACCCTGATACTGCTTTAATTACATCTTTTTGCCCTTTTAACTGAGAGGCTGTGAGTATCAACATTGTGATTTAGTTATGGTGCTCAACAGTCACTAATCATTTGATCTTGATTTAAAACAAAATGCTGGGAATTCATAGCTTGCGGTTTACTTCAGCAATGGAAGAGCTATCTGTATACAATAGTACTGCAACCACTTGCTACAGGGACGTCATTGTGTTCCTAAATATGCATAACAGGCTCATGCATGGAAGGCACAGATGAAGCAATTATTTTTTAATATTAGGGTCCATGTCTGCTAAGGTCTTGTAACATAATTTCACTCTACAAATTCCAATACAAATTCCAGCAGCACTCCAGTATTTGTGCAAATGAAGCAACGTTTCGGGCATAACCAGCCCTTTTGCAAGGTTAACACCAGTGTAACATTCACTCCTTATATACCTCAGTAGGGGGAGGGGAAAACACATTTGCTCCTCCCATGCAGTAAATCTTTATATTAACCCTTTGTGACATATATGATGAATAAATACACATTAAATACATAATAAATATTGCAAGTATATTTTGTTTAGATATAATCCAAAAATCTTCAAAGTGTCCAGTGTCCTTTAAAACTCTGCATCTTGCAGAAATATGGTTTGCTTAATGATAAGCCTTTCAACATGTATTAAAATCATTACTCACAATTTATGTGCTCAATTCCTGGGCCAAAAATGCCTATGTATTGAGGAACACAGCCATTCCCAGAGCATGAGCTGTATTAATCTAAAAACAAAAAGATACAAAACAATGTTACACTTAGCACAAATTCAGGTCAACCTCATTTAATTAAATAAATAGCATTGGTGTGTACTCCCGGTTCTAACCACCTGGGTCCAGCGTCCCTAGTTTCTGTATCCACTTCATCTCTAGCTTTTTTAACTGTAGGATCCGGTCTCCTCCATGTCTCAAAGGTTCTACGCTATCTATCACCTGATACCGTAACTGACTCACTGTATGTCTGGCTGCAGCAAAATGTGCTGGTATTGGAAGATGTGTGTATCCACACTGTACATTTGATTTATGTTGCTTAATTTGATCCTTGACTTTTTGTGTGGTCTCTCCCACATACGCTAAACCACATGGACATTTGATTACATAAACAACAAAAGTTGAATTACATGTAAAATACCTTTTGATGTCAATCAAAACACAAGGGACAAGGGAACGTACCCATTTTAGGGACCCCTAAAAATCTTTGTCCTGATTTTATTAGTGAGCCCACATCTGCTTTTATCAAGGTATCACGGAAGTTTTTTCCCCTTTTATATGCCATTAACGGTGGCTCAGAGAATGCCTTTACATGCGGTGCACAAGTTTGTAAAAGATGCCAATGTTTATTAAATATACTCTTCACCTTATTGCTAGCAGTGGTATATTTGCTAACAAAGGCTAGTCTCGAGGTTTCTTGTTTCACCCTTTTTATTCTGAACTCTTCTCGGGGGATTTCTTCTACCTCATTTCTCACTGTTTCTAAAAGATCTTTTGGGTATCCTCTCACTTCAAATCTCTTTTGCAATTTGTTTAGTCTTTGACACTCTTTTTGTTGCTCTGAGACAATACGTCTCACTCTCATGAACTGAGATTTCGGCAGATTATTTTTCAGTGAAGGAGAGTGAAAGCTAGAGAAATGCAATAGATTGTTATGTTCTGTATCTTTCTTGTACAGGTCAGTCTGTAACCGGGTACCTTCCTTTTTGATGGTCACATCCAAAAAGTTAACTGTCTCTGCATTATATGTCAAAGTGAAGTGCAGTGTGGACACTCTAGGATTTAAGTGGGTAACAAAAGTTAACAAACTTTCCTCCGACCCTGTCCATAACATCACTATATCATCTATATAGCGATAATATAGTTGGCAATATTGTTGATATAGGGTATTAGCATATAAAAATTTACGTTCACGTAAGTTAAGTGGGGTTTTTCACTTGCAAGCTGCCAGTCCTAAAGACGTAATAATATAACAAGTAATAGGAGTGTTAGTCCTTCAGGATTATGTTCTCCTGACGATCTTCTCACAGTCTCCCGGCTGTATATGATATCTCACAATGCAAAAACAGATCAGCACCTATAAAAATAAAGAAATCAAGAGCTCATATGGTTCGTAATTTTAACACCCAGGTGCAGATTTATTAAGGTTTAAATGGTAAATTTGCATTTCCTAACTTTTTTTGTGTCAAAAACTCACAAATTCAAATTATGTAATGTAGTTATTTAACCTTTATCGGATTTACACAAGCGAATTTGGGTTACCACAGTAACCAATAGGACATCACAGTGCTTCCCCTTTAAAGGAGAACTTAACCCCCCCGCAATGGTAAGTCCCCACTGCCCCCCACTGCGTTGGCCCCCTCCCTGCCTCCCCTCTGCACAGTCTTATCCCAGAATTCTGTCCCCTCTTGAAATAGTGACCGCACATGCAGAGTGAGCGCAAAAGAGCTCACGGGCGCCATCTTCTTCTCTTTGGTAATCTTCGTGAAGTGATCGGCGTATTGGCGCATGTGCAGTTGAAGCAATCTTCCCGCTCGCAAAAACAACGACGCATGCGCCGAAAGAAATGGAAATTGCCGACATGGAGAAAGAAGACACGAAAGTTACACAATAGAAGAAGATGGCACCCGTGAGCTCCGCTGTGCTCAATCTGCATGGTGGTTACTATTTCAAGAGGGGAGGCAGGGAGGGGGGCCAGTGGGGACTTAACATTGTGGGAACATTCGTTCTCCTTTAGGTAATTGTCACTTCCTCTATTTTGGTCTTTTGACAAAGTTAGGCTGGGTAGCGAAATGGCTGTTGAGAAGTGAAGACCCCTGTGAGGGTCCCCTCCCTGATCCTGTGCACAGAAGTCTCCAAGTTATGGGGGCAAATTTACTAAAGGGCGAAGTGACTAACGCTGGCGAAAATTCACCAGTGCGACGTCATTTCAGAACTTCGCCGATTTACTAACAGGCGCAGGAGAAAATTCGCTAGCGAAAGAGACATACACTAGTGCTCATTCGCACTCTATCGCCAGGCGCATTTGCGCTCCACTAATTTACTAAGATGCGGATTTTACTGAACGTTACCTGTTTTGCCTTTGCCAGCTCAGACCAGGCGAAGTGCAATGGAATGGAAAGTTCCAAAAAACAGTGGAATCCTCTCCCTTTTTCAGGGTGATCGACTGCAAAAGTCTGTAAAAATTTTCTAGGGTACCCGAGCTCCCCCCTACATTTCCTAACCCATAGCAAATCTGTGCACCCAACAAAACAAGCAACACACTGATCTGACAATGAAGTATTTAGGATGTTAATATAAGCACCGTAATGGGAGACCAATTTTGGTATTCAAGAAACTGAACACTCACTCTTGAGGAGGCAAGCTTAATCACTATGGTGCATATATAATTAGTCTGCAGCTGATGTATCTCTCCTTGAAACCTTTTCAACATACATAAATGAAGCTTACAAGTAGGAGTGACAATTTTTTGCAGACGTATTACATTTTGGAATTTTTCTGTTCAAAATTAACTGCATTTATTTACAGTAATGTGATAACATTATTACTTTGTAATATAATTGTTTGTGTCACAGAAGGGAGGGGCCCCTATTCGTACAGGAGTCTAGGATTTTAATGTGTTTTTAATATGTATGTCACCATTATAATTATATTCAATATTACCAAGTAAGTATCTTATTATCTGGCTGTTGGGGGTGAAGTCCTATTGTGTTTTTTGTTTTATATCATAGCTTTTTGTAAAGACCTACAATATTTTGTAACTGGTACCTCCCCCACCTCACAAATTGAGGGCCAGTAAATCTCCCCTCGCCCTGCCACCCTCAATAAAAAAAAAATTTGCGTCTGGGCCCGGTTGATTGAAAGTTATGCCCTGCATGGCAGCACAGGTCCTAATCGTTAATGTGAGAACAGACAACACTAAAAACAAGACATACATAAATAATTAACTATAACTAATTAATAAAAATTTTTATTTGCCAACTATATATATATATATATATATATATATATATATATATATATAATACACAAAAGCTATGAATATCTTGTTAATTATATCCTTATAAAGGTGAGTTCTGATGTCATTTCTGTCACATCACTCACTGAAATTTGTGTATTATAATAAATAAAGTACCCCCAGTTGCAAAATATGAGGATATTAGAAGTTACCTCGGAGTTCCATGACCTCCTCATGTCATGAAACTCCTCAGTAACTTATAATATCCTTATATTTTACAAGAGGGGGTACTTTATTCACTATATATATATATATATATATATATATATATATATATATATATATATATATATATATATATACTGTATATATATATATATATACTGTATATATATATATATATATATATATAGATATATATATATATATATATATATATACATATATATATACTTTTTCCAATGAGTATCCGCACTCCAAAGCAGTTATCAATGGCGGGGTGCACGGTGATTGTTTATGTATCAAAAAATCTTCTGACCAGCACTCCCTTTTAAAAGCCTAATTCTTTTATTATCATTTTGTAATGTCCAGACATTACAAAATGATAATAAAAGAATTAAGCTTTTAAAAGGGAGTGCTGGTCAGAAGATTTATATATATATATATATATATATATATATATATATATATAAGCACTGCTTCAAGTGAAATTTCAGTTACTCAATAGTGATGGGCGAATTTGGGGCACCGAAAAATTTGCGAAATTCCCACGAAAGTTGCAAAATGGCGAAAAATTCTAAAATTTTTTTTTTTTTACGCCAGTGAATTTTTGCAGCGGTTTTGTGAATTTATTTGCCAGTGGCAAATCGCGAGAATTCATGCCTGTCGAATAAATTCGCCCATCACTATTACTCAAGACTAAATGGGTGGTCTCTTGTTATTTGATCTTTTCTGTTGGGAAAAAAATAACCCTGCTATTTGTCTATAATGTCCTCTGTTGGCAAGATAATGCACTGAAGAACCAATTCAGTTACCAAATTAGATACAAAATGTACTTAAGAATGTTCTACTCTGCATTCTTGAAATGTATGTGACATTTGAGGAAACCCACAAGCTGACACACGTCCCTTGTTGCATAATGGATCAAATATAAAGGCACATGAGATGCAACTGCAGAATATTTGCTTGGTATATGAGATGTGGGAGCCGGGGCTGAAGAATTGTGATTCATCTTTTATAGGACATTGCTTTTAGTGTGAGCCTATGTAACAATTAAGCTACATGCACTTTTAAAGGCATACTTGAGGGATGACTAATCCTAAGAGAGCTGCAGTGTAAGATTCCCAAGTTGTGACTTCAGTAACACTTTCATAGTTTACATAGTTATAAGGGTGAAATTATTAGGTCTTTCCATAAAGATGAATGAGGCATCAATGAGCTCACCTGTATACAAGCACTGATGCAAATAGCCCATGACATGGTAAAACTGCAGCTCTGGGCTGCTCATGGGTGATTTAACAATGGCAATTGCTTCTGTTCTTGTTACCCATAGCAACCGCTGACTTTGCTGAGAAAGGAGAGTCCTGACCCAACCCTTCTATATGACTAAGGGATATAGAACACCAGATGCAACCCAAGCCTCACTGTCCAACTTCAGTGCCTAACTTTGGAATGTTTAACATCTTTTTATTTTTTTTTTAGGGGCCATTCTCATTTTGCTGGTAGGTGTAACCGCTCCTTGTTGATATCTTGCTTGCTGTATAATTGCTTGCTGTATAATCAATGGGTGGTTGATATTGTATGCTGTTTTTAATATTGTATAAATTATACCATGTGTCTTATGACGTTGCTCATGTAAAATATTTTTTTCTGCATAAAAGTAAAAACCAAATTTTTTTGAACCACTCTTATTCTCTAAATTGTGTCTGTTTTGAGTGTGCGAACATATGGATAAAAGTACATTGTTATAGGTTACCTTAGGTAGTGGTAACATTTGTTCTTGCACCTCTGATTACTTAAAGATTTGGTGTGCCCTCCATTCACTATTAATTAACATCTTTTTATACCATTGATTGGAACAAGACAGACGGACGGGGGGAGGGGGCTGTATACTCTGTATCAGATAAGCAGTGCTGTAAATGGAAACAAAACATTTTAAGTAAAGTGATCTTTTTTGTCCTAAAGAGCTCTGGTTCTGATCCTGAAAATATATTTTCCCCTTCCCATCCCTAATTTGCAAGGATTCGTCAAAATTTGAAAGGATTCGGCCTTTTTCAACAGCATTTGGATTCATCCAATGGCAGGGCTGCTGATGGCCACAACCAGTGCAGAACTATGGCACTGAACATTGGGATCTTTCAAGGTTACGGACAAACCAACATGAATGTGTTGCATCACTATTTAATATATCCATAAATTGGAAAGGCTCAGTCCTCCACAATCCAACAGCTCTGTAAGTGATTTCCAGGACAGGCAGGGTGTCACATACAGTGTCGGACTGGCCCACCATGTAGCAGGAAAAGTCCCGGTGGGCCAAGGTGTCAGTGGCCCTCATACTGCTAGACATTTGGCCTATTTCATGGCCATTCCCTATTTCTTTGAGAACAAAGTGGCTAAGTAGATGGAATAATAGATTATAGTATGCAAAGAAAAGGAGAATATATGAATGAGGAAAGGCCCCTAGTCAAAGGTTTTTGGGTGGGCCCCTGGTGTCCCAGTCCGACACTGGTCACATAGGGCTCCCTTAATTCAGAACAAGTGCTAAACTCCCTGGTCACGACTCAATCTTCCGCCTGTAGCAGCCGCCTTTGACCTCGGGAGGAGCCATCAGCTACTCAGATGCCGCCAGGTCTTAACTTTGGGAGGAGGAAAGCAAGTGAATTAGCAAATGGGCAAATGCGTTTCCAATTTTTTTTACAGAAGGCATCAGTTCAGGGAATAGACGAAAAGCGTAGTCAGGCAAGCCGGGACAATACAGGCGGAGTTCAAGCAAGGTCAGACAGGCAGTGGTCGATACAGGCGGAGTTCAAGCAAGGTGAAGTTCACAATAGTCAGGCAGGGAAAGGTCAGGATTGGCAGAATTCAGAATAGTCAGGCAGGCAAGGATAAAAACTGGAATCAAACAGAAAGAAATCGCACCAGATACTGAACAAGTTAGACCTAACTACGGGCAATGATCTCCAGCCCAAGGCCCCTTTAACTATTCAAAGTTCACGCCACAATGCGATGATGTCACAATGCACGCGGCGCGTAAAACCCCGGAAGTGCGCGCCGTTGTGCCATAGGAGAAACCGGCAAGGAAGAGGCAGCAGCACCACGAAGCGGGCGTCCCCGCCAGCCCACTAGACCACCAGGGTGAGTCATTACACTGAGTTGTTTACCTGACCATAGAAAGGAGAGTATGGAACAACTGACAATGCAAAAATAAAAAGGCCCAAAGAATTTAGACAACAGCACAAATATTTAGGAAGAAAACCGATTTGAATAACTTAATCCTTCCCCACAAAGTACCCGAAGTACTGTCTCTTTAAAAAAAATACTTCGCCAAATTAAACCTGCCGAAGTGCTATGTTAGCCTATGGGGACCATCTACAGCATTTTTCTACGTTTTTTGAAGTTTTTTTCATCTAATTTGTGTATTCTGCGGAAGAAAGTAAAATTGTTCAATCGTACGTTAAAATCGCTCGATTCATTAGATTCTAAGTATTTAATCATTCGATCGAATGATTTTACTTCGACCGCAGAATACACAAATTCGATGAAAAAAGTTCGAATTCGGTGTTCACATTCGAAGTATTTTAATTCGATGGTCGAATTTCGAAGTATTTTTTACGACGAAATTCGACCCTTGATAAATCTGCCCCATAACAAAGTAACATAGTAACATAGTAAATAAGGTTGAAAAAAGACACATGTCCATCGAGTTCAACCTTTTTTTTTATTAACTACCTATCTGCCAGTTGATCCAGAGGAAGGCAAAAAACCCATTTGAAGCCTCTCCAATTTGCCTTAGAGGGGGAAAAATTCCTTCCTGACTCCAAAATGGCACTCGGACTAGTCCCTGGATCAACTTGGACTATGAGCTATTTCCCATAACCCTGTATTCCCTTACTTGCTAAAAAGCCATCCAACCCCTTCTTAAAGCTATCTAATGTATCAGCCTGTACAACTGATTCAGGGAGAGAATTCCACATCTTCACAGCTCTCACTGTAAAAAACCCCTTCCCAATATTTAGGCGGAACCTCTTTTCTTCTAATCGGAATGGGTGACCTTGTGTCAGCTGGAAAGACCTACTGGTAAATAAAGCATTAGAGAGATTATTATATGATCCCCTTATATATATATACATAGTCATCATATCACCCCTTAAGCACCTCTTCTCCAGCGTGAACATCCCCAATTTGGCCAGTCTTTCCTCATAGCTAAGATTTTCAATACCTTTTACCAGCTTAGTTGCCCTTCTCTGTACCCTCTCTAATACAATAATGTCCTGTTTGAGTGATGGAGACCAAAACTGTACGGCATATTCTAGATGGAGCCTTACAAGTGCTCTATACAGTGGAAGAATAACCCCCTCCTCCCTCGACTCTATGCCCCTTTTAATACAGCTCAAGACCTTATTTGCCCTTGATGCTGCTGACTGGCATTTCTTGCTACAGCCAAGTTTATCATCTACAAGGACTCCAAGGTCCTTTTCCATAATGGATTTGCCTAGTGCAGTCCCATTAAGGGTATAAGTGGCTTGGATATTTTTACATCCCAGGTGCATGACTTTACATTTATCAACATTGAATCTCATTTGCCACTTAGCTGCCCAGATTGCCAGTTTGTCAAGATCATGTTGCAAGGATGCCACATCCTGGATGGAATTAATTGAGCTGGATAATTTTGTGTCATCTGCAAACACTGATACATTACTTACAATACCCTCCCCTAAGTCATTAATGAACAAGTTAAATAAAATTGGACCCAATACTGAGCCCTGGGGGACCCCACTAAGAACCTTACTCCAAGTAGAGAATGTCCCATTAACAACTACCCTCTGTACCCGATCCTGTAGCCAGTTTCCTATCCATGTGCAAACGACTTCATTAAGCCCAACAGACCTTAGTTTAGAAAGCAGTCGTTTGTGGGGCACAGTATCAAACGCTTTGGCGAAATCCAAATAGATCACATCTACTGCCCCCCCACTATCCAGAATCTTACTTACCACATCATAAAATGCAATCAAATTCGTCTGACATGACCTATCCTTCATAAAGCCATGCTGATTGTTGCTCATAATGCCATTCATTAGGACAAAATTTTGAATGTGATCCCTTAACAAGCCTTCAAATAATTTGCCCACCACAGATGTCAAGCTTACTGGCCTATAATTGCCAAGCTGAAATCGTAATCCCTTTTTAAATATTGGAATAACATCAGCTTTTCTCCAATCCATAGGCACCATACCAGATGACAGTGAATCTGAGAAAATCAGAAATAAGGGCTGGTCTAAAACTGAACTAAGCTCTCTTAGAACCCGGGGGTGTATGCCATCAGGCCCTGGAACCTTGTTTACATTAATTTGTATTAAAGCTTTTTGAATCATATCCTGAGTCAGCCACTGACTAGATTGAGCTGAACCATTCGTGCAGTTATTAAGTGAGCCTGTGAACCCACACTCCTCTATTGTATACACTGAAGAAAAGAACTGATTTAACACATTTGCCTTATCTGTATCTGTTACAACCATACTGGTACCATTATTTAATGGAGCAACACTCTCAACCTGCATCTTTTTACTATTAATATATTAAAAAAACTTTTAGGGTTAGTTTTCACCTCCACCGCAATTAACTCTTCATTTCTTTTCTTAGCCTTCCGGATTGCTGATTTACAACATTTATTACAGTGTTTATATTCATTAAATGCAGCTTCTGTCCCTACAGATTTGTAGTTTTTAAATGCCTTTCTCTTCTTTCCCATTAACTTCTTTACTTCTGTATTAAGCCACACAGGATGATTCTTAGAGCTTCTACGTTTAGTCCTTAAGGGAATAAATTGAGAACAGTAATGATTTAATATCATTTTAAAGGACAACCATTTCTGTTCTGTGTTTTTAGCTGAAAACCTAATGCCCCAATCAATGCTCTGTAGGGCAGCCCTCAAGGCACTAAAATTAGCTTTTGCAAAATTCATGGTTTTTGTTGCCTCAGTATATTTTTGTTTTTTGCACCAGACATTAAAAGATATAACTTTATGGTCACTATTACCCAGGGGTTCGTAATGTTTAGAGTTAAGAGTATAGAGATGGACGAAGTATACCATGCTTGGCTGCCTTATTGAACATATTTAGAATATAAGACAATAAATTTGACCTATATCAGCCCGAGGCCATCAGGACAAGGTATTTTATGTCTAGTATTTGGCACAAAGTATTCATTTTTTCTAAAGTAACTGGGTTCTCTAACTTAAGGCATGGAAATCTAGTGAAACCCCCCAATATCTAGCAGTTTCATTAGAGCTACTGCATGAAAGGTCTCAAAAAGTCACGTGACACGCAAACCCAAACTCAAATTAGCTGCTGTATTACATTGCTATACACATATAACCATGTATACAGTACATCAACTGCTTGATTTTCCATGGATAATTCTGGGCTAAGTAATTGATCTCAAAATAGTATAGGAGTATTCTAATTGATATAATGATATGTGCTTTTTGTATTGATTTAATGATGTGCTTTTACATGTATGATAATTATTATAGCTCTTATTAATAATTATTCATTGTCACGGTGCAGAGGCCACACCTGCAGATTCACAAAGCAGTGAAGAGTGATTTACGTTGTGGAAAAAAACCATTATCGAAAATTAATTTGAGTTAATAACTTTGTTTGCAAAGTAAAATCAAAGCAATATCCTACTAAAAGTAAAATGTATTTCTATAAGCTTTTTAGAGCCGACATACTGGTTTGCTGCTTTCAGACCCTTTATTGTAGCCGACACTCAAGGGTCAGGATCAAGTATCAGCTGTATTTGGATTTCATTCTTCCTCCTTAGGCATCATCTTGACCCCTGACAAATATCAAAAGTTAGAAGATCAGCCACTCTGCCTTGGCCAGACCATTTGCATCAAGTCTCAATAAGACATTAGCACTCGCCTTCACTGGAAAAGTGATTGGCTAGCAAGTTTAGTAAGTGTTTATTGAATACTACCAAAGTGTTCTAGTACATATATATCAAGTGTATGAAGGTACAGAACACAGTGTACATTTAAAAAGGTGAGGTTGACACCTCCAGTGTCCCAATTGATCAATCCTATAGTGCAAATTAGACAGTAGGGGGCATTTATATTTATACAAGTGCTAGAATGCTAGAGGCACAAGAATGTAGCCCTCTGTGCTCATCTAACAGGCACTTGCACCTATGGTTTCTAGAGTCGGGCAAATTTATTCACTGCGAATTCCCACGATTCCAAGCCTGTGAATAAATTTGCGAAAATGCAGTGAAAAAAAATTCATTTTGTGAATTGTTCGGCGTTTTGAGAATTTTGCGGGAAATTCACAAATTTTTCGGCGAAGTGAAACGCCCCAAATTTGCCCATCACTATTGGTTGCTGCTTTTTTTGTCCAAAACTTCCCAGCTAGCATTTAGGGAGGAGGAGGGATGACATTGTGTGAGTGGGGCAATGGCATCAGAGGGTAGGGAGTGATTTGGGTGCAAAGTAGGTGGGTCGGCCCAACACTTGTGTGACCCCAGGTCAGATGGAAGCCATATGCAGCCTATTTTTGCACTTTGCGCACTGTCTTAAAATGACACTGACACTAAAAAGCTATTAATATTAATTTACATTAAGGGTCACATTTATTAAAGCTCGAATTTATCTAATTTTGTAATGAAAACAAATCCAACCAAATCCAAAAAAACAAAATCAAGTCAATTCGAATCTTGTGATTGACGCTGAGAAAACTCAAATGAATTCAGTTTTGGCTGTGTACACTAAATTTTTTCCGATTATCGGATGAAAACTCAGAATTTTTCGGATTATCCATCAAAGATCACATTGTCAAGAAACAACTTCAGGGACATCTGCCAGTGACTTCTACATGACCTCGACAGGTTTTGAGCGTATTTTCAGATTTGGATTCTTAGCCGCTTTGGGGTATGATAAATCTATAAAAATTCAAGGTTTTTTTCCACCAAAAATTCAAGTTTTCCTCCTAAAAATCTTGACTTGAAAAAAACTGAGGTATAATAAATGGGCCTCTAAAAAGTTACCTATAGGTCATGTTGAAATTCCTAAATCTGTTTTGCCAACCTGACTGTGCCTTTTGAAACTGTCAATTAGAGTTTCTAATTGCCTGCTAGGAATGGCAGAGGACCTGGGACTCAATCACCATGCCAGCTATCTCCAGCTTCTTTATTATACTAAAAAAAAAACCCTGCATCTACCATGAAAATCTACCTCCATCTCTTCCTTTCTGGAGAAACTTGAAACTCCCTTACTAACCAGAAGCTGACCTACCTCACAAGCAGTTGTCCACAAAAATTTTAAGCGAAATGGGGCCATGGGTGTCCTTTCACAACGCCCTAAATCCAGGGCCGGACACCCTAGACAAACCTTACGGCAAGCCCCGTCCCTGTGCATAGGAGAGGGGTGAGCGACCGAATGAGGGGGGAGGGAGAGCGAGGGAGGAACAGCAACAGAGGGGAGGGTGTCAGGAGGGAAGAAAGGGGACTGTGTGGACTAAGGGTAGGCAGAAGACAATTTTAAAGGCAGCTGCCCAGCACCCCGCTGTTATTGCACCCCCCTATTTTTGCGCCCTAGGCAGTTGCCTCTTCTGCTTACCCTTAGTTTCGGCCCTGCCTAAATCTTTTTTGTGAATGTATAATTGTAAAATGGCGCATTTGGTCCCTTCTCTCTAATACTTTCATATCTTCCCTCTACTTCTTTTCTCACCATTCACCACCATTGTTAAATGTTTAAAATGCAAACTTAAAAAACTAAAGTGAACGACCCCTAGTTGCCTCTTTCATAGTGGAGTTCAGATTCCGTCAAATTCAATTAAGCTCTTTTACATCCATGTTCAAGTACTCAAATCATTACTTACAGTATATATATATATATATATATATATATATATATACTAGACATTAAGCCCGTTAAATTAACGGGCGCTAGAACATATGTAGTCAAACATTTATAAAAACAGAATTGTTCTAGGTCGGCGAACGGTAACGTATTTACGTTTTTCAGACTATCACCCACAATGGTAAAACATCCCACAGCTCGAGCTGCTCACGCTAGCGTAAATGCGCCAGAGATGGTCCGTGGGGCACATGCGCAGTAGCGCAATCCCACGGACACAGGGACTGGACGCAGAGACACTTCAACTTTATTATATAGGATATATATATATATATATATATATAGGATATATATATATATATATATATATATATATATATATATATATATATATATATATATATATATATATATATATATATAAATAAATAAATGAGTTTTGCAAAGGACCAGCACACTGTTTTCTCAAATATCCAAAGTGTTTTTCTTTTTCACATCACAGTGCCTCCAACGTTTCGGACTTTATCCTTGTTAAAGGCCCCAAGGTGGATATTTGAGAAAACAGTGTGCTGGTCCTTTGCAAAACTCATTTAATATGCCTTCCTATGACAAGTACATAGAGCTATACATTATACTTATTTTACCAGCTTTCAAATTGTCAGATACTGGAGCTCAGGATCTGCAGTGAGAGTAATATATATATATATATAATGTAGTTGATTTGATGTTGTGCTATAAAAATCACGGATTCATCTAAAATATATAGCAGACAAAGGGCCAGATTCAATTTGATGATAAACAATAAAATAACATTTTCTCATTGATCTGAATCTGACCCAAATGGGAATAGTCTTGAAACTCATAGCAGCTTTTCAGCACGCGACATTGACGGGTTGGCTAAACTGAGCTCTATGGGTGGGTCAGTACTGGATTTGGCACCATATCAGAGACACTGATGGTTTTCTTGTATTTGGCCTTTTGGTCACCTTTTCATCACATAAACGTAACACTGCAGTGGATGATTTACAGTATTATTCAGACAGTTATTGCTGATAAATGAGTCAAGTTAGTAGTTATATTGCATTCAAACATGTTAGCATGCTGTATTCACTTACATGTATGTACAACAGAAGGTAGAACTGGAGTTTCAAAGTGAAACCTGGCTCCAAGTATGTTTGGTTTCTTACATTGACAGCGTATTACATCCTGAATATGCCAACTCAGACCAGACGAAGTGCAATAGAGTAGATAAGGATTGCTTCAAAAAAAGTTGACATTTTTTCTAAGTCCCAAAAAATGCTGGCGTCTTTTCCTTTTTTGAGGGTGATAGGCTGAAAAAGATCATAAATTTTTTTGGGGGTACCCTCCTTCCCCTCTACATTTCCTAACATATGGCACCTAAACTATACAGTGGGCACATGTATAGGGCAATATAACAACTCTATTTTATCTTATGAAGCTTTCCCAGGCTTGAGTAGTGTAATGTATTTGCTGCTACATATATATCCATTGTACTTGGCGCCGTATGCAAATTAGGCATCGCTAGCGTAACCGCTTTCCTTGACGAATTAACGCTAGCGCAACTTCGCTACCGTTCGCCTCCCTGAGCGCAACTTCGGATTTTAGTGAATTAGCGGTGCCCTGGCGAAGTGTGGCGAAGCCTGCACTAGCGCAACTCCGCTGGTTAGTGATGCAAATCTACTTATGTAGTCATGTAATGAGAATCTGCATTAATTACTAACCAGCCTTGTATTGTGAAATTTATATTCTATATATATACAATATATTGTAAGTCATTCCCTAAGTGACAGCAACACAGAGCATGTGCAGTGAATCAGCAGAAAAGAAGATGGGGAGCTACTGGGGCATCTTTGGAAGCACAGATATTCACTGATAAAGGGCCGTGGTTGCCTTGGGCTGGTACAAAAAACCAAAACATAATGTACAACAGTTCTACCTTCTTTGTTAATGTCATATTTAAGCGTGGCAACTACCTCGTAACATAGGAAGCAATGTTTCTAGTATAGCTGGTGTTAGATACTTATACACCACTATATACTTAGCAGATTTTCCAAGCCCCATAACACCAGACCAACCACTGACATGTGGACTCTTGTCCATTTTCATTTGAATTGATTTCATTGTATTTTACTATCAATGTAAAGTTTTAATTAGTATAACTCAATTGTTATTTACCCATCAAGTTTCATGAAAATGTAATCAATTACACTGCCCCTCCTCATAGTAACAATGCATTATTTATATATATATATTACTGTATATATTTACAATACAATCTCTGCCTTCATAGTTGTGGCACAGGATTCTTTTGAACATAAATAAATTATTAAAGCCAATGAGTATACTATTTGACCTGGGGTTCAAAGAGGGTGGAGAACAAAATTAAAAAGGGGGGGGGGAGACAACAACCGACCATGGAATCATATGTTTGTTATTAAAATTGAATTCTAAGTTGTAAGACATAAGTATAGTTGGAAGACATCCTACTATATATATATATATATATATATATATATATATATATATATATATATATATATATATATATATATATACAGTCATATGAAAAAGTTTGGGAACCCCTCTCAGCCTGCATAATAATAATTTATTCCACTTTCAACAAAAAAGATAACAGTGGTATGTCTTTCATTTCCCAGTACTGGGGTGTTTTCTAAACAAAGATTTTTTTAGTGAAGCAGCATTCAGTTGTATGAAATGAAATCAAATGTGAAAAACTGGCTGTGCAAATATTTGGGTACCCTTGTAATTTTGCTAATTTGAATGCATGTAACTGCTCAGTACTGATTACTGGCAACACCATATTGGTTGGATTAGTTTGTTAAGCCTTGAACTTCATAAGCAGGTGTGTCCAATCATGAGAAAAGGTATTTTAGGTGACCAATTGCAAGTTGTGCTTCTGTTGGACTGTAAATAGTGTTTTTCGGCCAGATGCAGGTTGAGCACTGAAAGCAATCATGGGTTATTGCCCAGGTGAAAATTTGCCCAATGTTACTAAAGGACCCCATGCCTTCACCATACTATTACTATAAATTTAAAGGTCAACCAATTCTTTAAGACTTTAATGACTAAGAGATAAAGTATGTTTTACTACTAGGCAGGGGTCATGTAGTATTACCTGCTACATTTTTACAGTTCCGTGACCTAGAGCAAACAACCACACAATGGTGGAATGGAAAAAGGGATGGAAGATTTAAACTATGAAAGTAGACTGTTACAGTTTTGGTTGTTTTCTCTGGAGAAAAGGTACTTGCAAAGAGACACAATTAATATTTACAATAAGTACATTAGAGGGTATTATAGATAATTAGCTGGGGAATCTTTTTTCCCCATAGAAAAGAACCAGAGGCCACCCCTATTGTGATATTAAGATCTACAGCTAGTTTAGTATAAGTGTTGGTGTATATAGTTTATATATGTGAGTGAGGTATAAGGATGTGTATATATGAACACTGAGGTTCATTGGGAGAGGTTGAACTTGATTTATGTTGATTAATTTTGTATGCAAGGAAGGAGTACATTGTGTGTTTTGTATTTGTATATTTGTACATATTTTATAGGGCTCTGTGTCTGCATGCTAGTGTTGAGTGAGCGACCAATCATTTTTAATATGTAGGGTGGAGTGTCTGTATTCATACCTGCTCTGAAGTTTTATTTCGATGAGTGACTACATATATATCACTCCTTGGTTCAGCAGATCATAGAGGAGGTGACTGTGTTTGACATGCATCTTTTCCAAGGAATTCATTGCTGTATTGTACTGTAAACAGAGACAAAATTAATATAATTAATTAAAAAAAAAACTTTTACCTTGTAGAACTTCTACAATAACCTGTCTGATGTGTTCCGGCATTGGTAGTTATTTACTAAAATCTGAATTTATCTCATTATTTAAATTAAAAAAACACACAAAAACTCCCATACCCGATTTTACCTTATTGATTATTAAAAAATCTTGATTTAATCTGTTTGGGTAAAAATCCGATAAAATAGTTTTTTGCCTGAAAAACCCGAAATGTTCAGATTTTCGGGCTAATGCCAACGCAAACCACAGAAACTTCAAAATTGGTTAGGGACCTCTGCCATTGACTTATACAAAACCTCAGCAGGTCTGAGTTGGCGGATTTTCGGATTTGGGCTTTTTGCAGCATCAGGCTTTATAATAAATCTCAAAAAATTCAAATTTGGTCGGAAGGGGCCCAATCAGCAGCTTATATCCACCCAGGTATGGCCAATTAAAGTCAAGGCAGGGGCTGTAGTTACCAGTGTGCAAATTATTTAGTATTTACTGCCCTTATATTATTATTCCCAAGTTCTTTGCAAATGTTTTTTTTTGCAATTTTACAAGGAATACGGTCACATATATATATATCCCCCACTGTCTTGGCCTACCTATAAACCAAGAGCAGTGATCCAAGAGATCTGGATAGATATAGGCTTTAATGAAGGGCCAATCAGAAGGCAGAATCAGTAAAGGCAGAAGTCAAATTGAAATACCCAGAACAGAATCTGGCCAGAAATATCAATAATCAGGTAATTCACAAATAACCAGGGTATATTCATTATAGCAATGCATGCTATACCTCTATATTTATATCATCTTGCATCATATCCTTGTTTCTGCTGTCAGGCTTTTTTTTTTGCATTAAAGTTAACCTTTAAAGGCACATTTATCAAGGGTGGAATTTTGAATTCATGTGAGTTTTTTAAAACTCCCATAAACTCCCATGAATTTGAAATTCGACCAATGTGTTAATAAGATCAAATTTTTAAAACTCGGATTAATAGAATCGACCGAAAATGAATTGGAATTTTAAAACTTGATTTGCGTTTTTTTTGTCAGGAATGTCAGGTTGCTGGAAACAACTCAAAATTGATCCTCGGAACGCTCCCATTGACTTAAACAGCAATTTGGCAGGTTTTAGGTGGAGAATAGTCAAATTTGAGTTCTAAAAGGGCCAGAGTATGATAAATCAAGAAAAAATGAATTCAAACTTTTTTAAAAACTCGAAATTGAATAACTCACTAGTTTAATTTGATAGTTTTGACCATAAAATAACTAGAAAAATAGAATTTTGAATTTCCAATTCGACCCTTGATAAATCAGCCCCTTGTTATAGAATAGTTAATTGTAAGTATCTTTTCAATTGGGCTGCATTATTAATTTTTTAATAGTTTTTTTTTTATTATTATTTGCCTTCTGACTCTTTCCAGATTTCAGTTGGGGGGTCACTGACCCCATTTCAACACAAATACTTTGTAAAGCTAAACATTTAGGGGCCGATTCACTAAATTCGAGTGAAGGATTCAAAGTAAAAAAAACTTCGAATTTCGAAGTGTTTTTTGGGCTACTTCGACCATCGAATGGGCTACTTCAACTTTCGACTACGACTGCGACTTCGAATCAAAGGATTCAAACTAAAAATCGTTCGACTATTCGACCATTCGATAGACGAAGTACTGTCTCTTTAAAAAAAACTTCGACCCCCTAGTTCGGCAGATAAAAGCTACCGAAGTCAATGTTAGCCTATGGGGAAGGTCCCCATAGGCTTGCCTAAGTTTTTTTGATCAAAGGATATTCCTTCGATCGTTGGATTAAAATCCTTCGAATCGTTCGATTCGAAGGATTTAATCGTTCGATCGAAGGAATAATCCTTTGATCGTTCGATTGAATTTTCTGCACTAAATTTCAATTCCTAGTCGAATATCGAGGGTTAATTAACCCTCAATATTCGACCCTTGATACATCTGCCCCTTATTGTTATTGCTACTTTTTATTAATTATCTTTCTATTCAGGCCTCTCCTATTCATATTCCAGTCTCTTATTCAAATCAAAACATTGTTACTAGAGTAATTTGGACCCTAGCAACCAGACAATGTAAACAAGAGAGCTGCTGAATAAAAAGCTAAGTAATTAAAAAAACACAAATAATACAAAAATGAAAACCAACTGCAAACTGTATCAGAATATCACTCTCTACATCATACTACTAACTCAAAGGTGAACAGCCCCTTTAATATTGCAGGTAGTTTGTCCATGCCCAGAGGACATTCTAAGAGAGCACCACTGCTTTTGTCAAAAGACAAAATATAAAGTGTTTAATATTTCTGAGAACCTCCCTTAGAAATAAAATCAAGGGCATTCAGTTCCTCTTCAATAAATGATTATGTTTTACTTGTCTAAATACAGGTAGTTAATGCCTCAGTAATTATTTTGTCACATATCCAGACAAACATGTTTGTTTAATATAGGAGTAAGTATTTATAATATTACAAAATGAAAGCAATTCATCATACACAAGTGTCCTGTCTTTTTTTCTACTTTTTTTTTTGTTAATTATCCATAGAAATTCCTTGTCAAAATGACAAACAATTTCAATAATAATGTTAATTATATGTTTACTGTTTCATTTGTCTTTCTGTGTCCTGTCTCTCTCCCTGAAATGTATTCATTTAGAAGTACTGATTTGTAGTTGGGGTCAGTGTTGCCTGGTAACCAGGAAACAGATTTTTACAATTGTATTTGCAGGTAATGGAATCCCTTATCCAGAAACCCATTATCAAGAGAACTCCCAATTACAGAAAGGCTATCTCTCATAGGGGCAAATTCACTAACCTCCAGAAATTCGCCAGCGCCACACTTCGCCAGACGGAAATTCGCCAGGACAACGCTAATTCACTTAAATGCGAATTTGCATCCAGGGCGCCGAACGATGGTGAAGTTTCACTAGCGTTAATTTGGCAAGCAAAGCAAAGAAGTTGCGCTAGCGTTGGCTAATTTCCATACGGTGGGAAGTTAAAGTTGAAAGCAGCCAGTACAATTGGTATGCTCTTCCTATATTAAATAATCTACCACCAACCGAATGTTCTCCGTAGGGTAAATTACTTGTAATTTAAAGTGTGCCGTAGATATCTCCTATATTTGCGTGTTATAGGAGGCAGGTTATAGGAGGCAGGTAGGCTGTAGTCTGTTCTTCTTTCAGACCCACCGAAACACCTCCGTACTTCACCTCAAATAAAGATATAAAGAGAGAGAGAGACCAATGTGCGCTACTATGTACTTTTAACAGCGGGTCCCTGCTCAATCTTTACTTACAGGATCTCTGGTGTCTCATCGCATGTAGTTATAGCCGGCTTTGATGTTCTTAGTGATTCCGCCTCTCTGCACTTCTGTTACAGGTAACAAAGTCCTACTTGCTGTTGTTTTAATAACCTAATCGGCGTCCTCGTGTTCCACTTCTTTGGCACCTCCGCTTTGTTCCTCACAGGCTCCTGTTCTCCTAACTACGGCTGGAGCTGATAGTGTGAGAGCTGGCGCTGCAGGCTGGAAAAATCATTCGGACAACAGAGCCAAAGCTCAAATGTATTAATTAAATTCCTAAGTGCACAGCCTAATGCGTTTCGTGATCAAATCACTTCATCAGAGGCAATGATGTTGCAGCCAATACATTACATTACACAAGCCCGGGAAACCTTAATAAAGTAAAATAAAGTTGTTATATTGCCCTACACATGAGCCCAGTGTATCGTTTATGTGCCATATGTTAGGAAATGTAGGGGGGAAGCCGGGTACCCTAAAAAAAATTTAAGATCTTTTGCAGCCTATCACCCTGAAAAACTGAAAAATCGCCAGCGTTTTTTAGGACTTTTTTGAGGAACTCCTATCTACTCTATTGCACTTTACCTGGTCTGAGGTGGCGAAGGCAAGTCTGGCGCAAGAGGTAACGTTCAGTAAAATCCGCATCTTAGTAAAGTGGTGTAGTTACGTCCATTCGCCAGAGCGAAAATTTGCCTGGCATTAGTGCGTATTAGCGCTACAGTCTTATCTCCTTCGCTAGCAAATTTTCGCCAGCATTAATCACTTCGCCCTTTAGTAAATTTGCCCTAAAGACTCTATTTAACAAAATAATTAAAAATGTTTTCAAATTTTTTCCTTTTTCTCTGTAATAATTATTATTAACATGTATTTATATAGCGCCAACATATTGCGCAGCACTGTGAATATAAAACAGTACCTTGTACTTGATGCATGAATGGTGATTCAAAGTATGGAAAGACCCTCTTATCTGGAAAAGTCCAGGTCCTGGGAATTCCTGATAACAGATTCCATACCTGTAATGACATATTATTTAAAATATTGTATATGTCTGTGCACCACCTAGTTCCGCTACTGCCAAAATTGGTGAAATATTTAATTTTCATTCATGCTTGTGTATCCAACATTTCGGGCCTAATTAGAGCCTTTATCAAGGACCTTGATAAAGGCCCTGCTTCTCTACAACAGTTCATGCGCCGCCTCTCCCCTTGCTAGGGTTCATTAATTTCATCACCTGTAATGGATTTTTTATTTTATAATTCTCCCCATCTGATGTGTCATTGTGAAATAGACATACCTTGCCCTAAGTTTTTTTTTTTTTCCAATCACCGTACCATAGTAAATACAGTATAGTTTGATTTCAAATCATGATTTATCAAAATGTATTGCAAACATAAGAATGAAAAACGTTACAACCAAAAACTTGTCTGTGCTTTTTGTTATAAAGATTTTACAAATACTTGAGATTTTACAGCCTCTTTGAAATTAATGGATGCATGTGATCTCCATTTCTATTGTGGTTTGACATGATGATGATGAACCTGTTGAAGTTTTTAAAAAGTAACTTTTGGATATTTTTGTTGATTAAGAAGTACATCGAGAAATTCTTCCAATTTACTTACCACCCCTTATCCCCCCTTATCCCATTACTCTGAGCAGCTTGCATAAGTGACTTTAAGTATTGCTGGAGATTAATTCAGCATAAATAACAGCATATATTTTTTTAATTACACTCTCAGCTCGTCTATCATAATCCTTATTTCCAATTCCACCCCTCAATTATACCCGCCTAAGCTTCATAGCCACAGTACTCCTCTTTCATCCTCTTGCACTAACACTCAAATCCTTCTCCACCTTGCTCTTCCCGCAGTATTGTCAGGATAGCCCATCCCTTCAAAAGCTAAATTCTTCTGGATATGTTTAGATTATTTTGCCTTCAATAAAACTAAGGAGTAAGACCATAGCTAATGCAGTGTGTTTTACTTCCCTTTGCAACATATTTTCATTTATAGCTGTACAAGGGAGTTTCCATTTTGCTTAATGGGATTTTTCACAGCACTCATCCAGTTCTTTTTATGGTGGAAAACAATATTGCAACCCCTTTACCTGGAAATACTAACTGAAAAAGAATATTTTGTGCACATAAAGAACCAGATGAGTGGGAGGGGACATGAATGAGAAGACAGGGGAGACAGGACACAGGTAGGAAGGGGTCACCTGGAGATGACGGGGAGGGGGAGCAGTTTACTTAAGAATGGATGGTCATTGCTGAATACCTCTTCTTTAACTAGGCAGTCCAGAAGCAGCACTACCCGAAGAAGCCCCTTGAAACCAGGTGGGTGGAAGTGGTGCATAAATGGGAAGACAGGGGAGATGGGACACATGTAGGAAGGAGGTCACGAGGGCAGGTTAAAAATGAAGGGTGGTCAGTGGTGACTTCATTAACTGGGCAGTCAAGCAGTGGCACCATACAAAGGCAGGCCAACCCTTTTGACATGTAGACCATATTGGATATGGTCCATTACAGAGTGAATTTAGTGCACACCCATAAAAGGTGCAGAAGGCAGTGGTTCGTAGGCCTTTAGCATTATACTGTACATTATCAATGAAAATGACCCATCCAAAGGTCCCATCTCAGGGTTCAAGCTTCACAGCCAGAGCTGGGCCAAATAGCTTTGCTGCCCAAGACAATACTATTTTGCCTAGCGCCCTACCTTAATGCTGCATGCACACACTTAACCCTCCCACTAATTGGTCTGCACGTCAACTACTGCTGGGTCTACACACCCAACCCCTATCCCCCCACCTTTCAGTCTACATGGTCCACATGGCACCATTGCTCTTTCCAGTTGTGCCCCCGATTGCACAGATAGCAAAAGCCTTCACTGTTCAAAGCCCCTGTGTAAACTGGGGCACAAATTTATGACTCATTCTTTAGAAAAGATTTAGCTAATTACATGTTCTAGAATAAGTATTGTACACCTGTAAAATCCATATAGAGCTGTCATCATCATTAACCTTTGGCTGCAGTCCAAGCAAAAGTCTGGTATTCTTATTATTTATAATACTGTATAGCCCTGAATTCTCCCACCTTGGGTCATGAATTATTCCACACCCTTCCAATTTATATAAACAAAGGACCCACTGTGCAGATCAGTCAGACTATGCAGTTAGTGTGACAGTCATGTATTAGTCTGTACACACATGCTGGGAGAGTATCATGCAGTATTCAGCTCCCTTACTGTCAGCAAGCTAACTGGCCATGTAATTGATTTCCTGGTTGAGTTCCTGATTGCCGTGAAGGTAACTGGATACCGAATCACAAATTCACAGACCAGCAAAAAAAGTGTTTTGGGTGCTCAGGTACTGGGCTTAGGGAGTGACACACATATTTCTTTCTTTGTTCTGTGTACTTATTATAGCTTAATATTGTCTTTAGCTTCCAGTCGACCTTTGATATATGTATTCTCTCATAGGTGTAACCTACATAGCTGGGTAGTGATGGGCAAATTTATTTGCGCAATTTGCCGCCGGTGAATAAATTCGCAAAAAGGCCACGAAAATTCACCGGCGTAAAAAAAAATGGAAGCCGGTGTCTGTTTTTGGACCCCGTTTTTTGGGTGCCGGCACATTTTCGTCAAAAACGGACGCGGTGTCAAAAACTAGGCGCCGTCGCCGTTTTGCGAATTTTTCGCCGTAGCGCAACGCCACAAATTCGCCCATCACTATAGCTGGGGTTTTGCTTACTTGAGCTCTGGAGCATATATAATTTTACTTCCAATTTATACAATGTCATTGCATTGATTTTAACCATTTTAAATGAAGCATCAAGTGTAGTACACCAACTGTCAGTGTAGGACTTAAAATAAATAAATAAAATGAAGATCCTTAAAAGTGCCACCTGAGCTTACATATTTTGGCCAAAGTATGATACTAACATATCTTTTTTTTTGTAGAATTTGGGATGAAATATTGTGCTTAAAATCATATTTTTTCTTTTTGTGTGCAAATAATGGAAGTATATTGTTCACAGACAACTTCCAAGTGCAGGTTAGTTTGATCTATAGCAGCAGGTCAGTGAGGGCTAGACACCCTGCTTTTAATTTCTTTCATTTCTTTGTTTACATCTTGCTTATAGACTTAAATACATACATTATCATTGTAATCTGTATTTGATTGATTGCTAGTCTGTGGGAAGATTATTTTATGATAATTAGAAAATTGTAATAAGCTTTAGGCTTATGTCACACTGATGATTAGCACATGCAACTTTTAGATGGCTAGGAATAGGTTTCATTGTTTTATCAGGGGCAAATACCCTATCATGTCCCCTAAATAAGCACTGAAACATTAAAGACGGTGTTTCTTTATAACTGAGACCTTCCATTCCTCTCATCAGCTGAGTTGCTCTTTTTTGGACTCTCTCTATTCCAGTAACATCTCTTTTAACACTGGAGACCAAAAGTGCACAGCAAATTCCATCTTTTGTAATGGAAGAATTACTCTATCCTCCTTTTAATGTATAGCCCTTTGAAAACAGCTCAACATATTGCTGGCACTTTCTGCTGTGGACTGGCAGGTAAATGTATTATCCACAAGTACTCCAAGGCACTTATATAGCATGGTTTTGTCTAACTTACTCCCAATTAGGGTAGAAGTGGATGCATAACTTTATAATTATCAGATTGAATCGAATCTGCTATTTAGCCACCTGGATGAAATTAAGTGGCCTTTGTAGTTTTGTGCCATCTGCAAAAACAGATACATTGCTTATAATTCCCTCCTCAAGCCACTTATGAACAAATGAAATAAAGTGTACCTTGTGGGACCCCACTAGAGATGGCGCGAACTGTTCGCCGGCGAACTTGTTCGCGCGAACATCGGGTGTTCGCGCTCGCCGGAAGTTCGCGAACGTCGCGCGACGTTCGCCATTTTGGGTTCGCCATTGTTGGCGCTTTTTTTTGCCCTCTCACCCCAGACCAGCAGGTACATGGCAGCCAATCAGGAAGCTCTCCCCTGGACCACTCCCCTTCCCTATAAAAACCGAAGCCCTGCAGCGTTTTTTCACTCTGCCTGTGTGTGCTGAAGAGATAGTGTAGGGAGAGAGCTGCTGCCTGTTAGTGATTTCAGGGACAGTTGAAAGTTTGCTGGCTAGTAATCGTTTTGATACTGCTCTGTTATTGGAGGGACAGAAGTCTGCAGGGGTTTGAGGGACATTTAAGCTTAGGTAGCTTTGCTGGCTAGTAATCTACCTTCTACTGCAGTGCTCTGTATGTAGCTGCAGTGGGCAGCTGTCCTGCTTCTGATCTCATCTGCTGACTGCTGCAATAACAGTAGTCCTTGTAAGGACTGCTTTTATTTATTTTTTTGTTCCAATACAGAGCAGTATCAAGCAGATTACTAGCCAGCAAACTTACTATCATCTATCCCTGAAATCACTAACAGCTCTCCCCCTACACTATCTCTTCCAAGCACACACAGGCAGATTTTTCAGATACATTTTTGCCCTTGATCCCCCTCTGGCATGCCACTGTCCAGGTCGTTGCACCCTTTAAACAACTTTAAAATCATTTTTCTGGCCAGAAATGTCTTTTTTAGATGTTAAAGTTCGCCTTCCCATTGAAGTCTATGGGGTTCACCGTTCGCGAACCGCTCGCATTTTTGCGCAAGTTCGCGAATATGTTCGCGAACTTTTTTTCCGACGTTCGCTACATCCCTAGACCCCACTAAGAACTGTACTCTAAGAAAAGAAATGACCATTAACAACCACCCTCTGATCAATGGGTCATCCATGTACAACAACATTACCAAGAGCAAAAGGCCTTAGTTTAGACCAGTGATCACTAACCAGTAGCTTGTGAACAACATGTTGCTCTCCAACCCCTAGATTGTAGCTCCCAGTGGCCTCAAAGCAGGTGCTTTTTTGAATTCCTGGCTTGGAGGCAAGTTTTGGTTGTATTCAAACCAGGTGCATTGCCAACAGAGGTTGACAATCCACATAGGGGCTACTAAATGACCAATCACAGTACTTATCTGGCACCCCAAAAACATTTTTCATGCTAGTGTTGGTCGTAGGGTTGCCACCTTTTCTGGAAAAAAATACCAGCCTTCCTATATATTTGTCTTATTTCCCTATTAATAATATTGGAATCAACCATAATTTTTAGCGGCCATGCCGGTAAAATCCTGGCTAGGTGGCAACCCTAGTTGCTCCCCAACTCCTTTTACTTCTGAATGTTGCTCACAGGTTCGAAAGGTTGGGGATCCCTGGTGTAGACCAACAGACCTTAAAGGAGAATTCAACCATTAAGTAAAAAATACATACCCCCTACCCTACATAGACCTTCCTCTCTCCTCCCCCCAGGAGTAGAACTCCGCTGGACAGAATCTGCACCGAAGAGTAAGTAAAGACTTTGGGGCATCAGGGTAGCAGCAAGGCTGGGGGGAGGAGGAAGGGGGGGTCTGTGTAGGGTAGGGGGTAGGGATTTTTTTACTTTATGGTCGAATTCTCCTTCAAGTGGCATTGTAACTGTTATGCGCATGTGTTAAAGTTTCTCTGCCCACTGACAAAAGTTAAAGCATGTTCACAAACGTGTTTATGTGCATGTGCTGCTTACGGTTACTACCTATGGATAATACACATGTTCCTGGTCTTGGTCTCAGTGCAGGAGCACTATTTTATGGGATTTTTTTCATTAACGCAGCATTTTTTTCAATAGCACTGTAGAACACACTGGATATATCTGGTATATCAGTATATCGGGGTGGGTCCTCAACCAGAGCCAAAATCAAGCTAGCCAGTGCTGCAGTTTAATCCAGTTGAAGCATAGCTTCATAAGCACCAAGACTTAGGGCAGGACTACATGGGTGATTCAGCCGCGATCCAACGCGCTGCGCAAAATCGCAGGCATCACGTCGGATGCAACGGAAACAAGGTAAGTAATTCAATTGTCGCATTGTGTAGCAGCATTGATGCGACACGACTGTCGGATGTAGACGCCGCACGCTGCATCTGCATCCGACAGTTGTATCGCGTCGCATCAACAATGCGAGAAGATCCGACTTACCTTGTTTCCGTCACATCCGACGTGCTCCTGTGATTTTGCGCAGCGCGTCGGATCGTGGCTGAATCGGCCATGTAGTCCTGCCCTTAATCAGATGTTATTTGTGTTGCCGCATGTTTCTATTATTGGCATTAGCTAGAGTCTTATTGCAACCATTATTTATATATTTTTGTATGGCAGGTCCATACAGTTATTTGGTGTGCTGGTTATATTGCCTTATTAAATCAGTTGTTATGCCAGTGCTCAAAGAGGTGGTCTCTGATTTTAGTTTTGAGGAGACTGATGGAGGATTCTCTAATTGTATATTCAGGGGTGGTAGTCAGAGGTAAGGAGCAAAATTACAGAAAGGTGCAGGGTGGGACACACTGGTGGAAGGAGGTAGTGTGTCCAGATGATGGCTATAAGAGGAAGGAGGTAGTGTGTCCAGATGATGAATATTATAGGAATGGAGGATTCATCTTGGAATGTATAGCAATGATATTGAAGACATGTAGCAAGGTGCCTAGAATAAAGGTCATTGAACCATGAGAATTATTTTGCAATGATTTTACTGTTATGAAGAATAACTATTTTTAATCATGGTGCCCCTTTAATATTACATTTTTTATTCAAGCAGACAGGCGGATAACAGGGCCATCTCTTGTGGATATTCTTTTGTTTTAATTAGACAACAAATTAAAAAACATAACATAAATGACCATATCCCTGGCATAAGAACAGCAGACTGTGGCTAAATGATCACCAAAATGAAGTGATAATTGAGAGTGGTATGTTAATTAATTATCGGATATTTGGAATGCTGATCAGTGCAATTACATTACAAGAGCAATAGGAATAATATAATAACAATAATACTATCTAATTGAGGAAAAGTATTTTATATTAATGTTCAGATGATCGTGCACACCGAAAATATTTAGAATCAGCAATCTGTTATGGAGGTAACAGAGTTTTGATAAAAAAAATGATTGTAACAAGAATGCTTGTATTTGATAGGCCTTGGGAACATATTATCATGATGGGCCCTCCAATCACACGTTTGTGGGATGACACACACCAAACAAGCATACAAGTAAATCATATTCAAATATACAGCCTTCTTAAAGTTCACTGTTCATCAATATTATACAGGTGATGGAAACACATTTGAGATCATTAACTACTCCCAGGAGGGGTGCAAACATTTTTAAAGCACAATACTTTCAATACTTTGCACTTTTCCTGCTGTGAGTTTACAAAGGAACAACAACAGGGGTTTCATGATGAATACAGTGCTGCCTGCATTCAACAAACTGTAGTTATGAGTGGTGGTAGGGCCTTTAGGCTACCCCTCTCCTTTTCCCTATGTTGCTGGTCTTTCAGACATTCCAGATGGGGCCTTACAAGTGCTTTGTAAAGGATAAGTGCCCTCTCATTCTGCTATGTTATACCTATTTTCATACAGCTCAAAACCTTGTTTGTCTTGCAGCTGCTGACTGACATTGCTCTCTACAATCAAGTGTATTATCTACAAGGTCCTTCTCCTAAGGCAGGAATCCTCAACCTTTTGAACTCATGAGCAACATTCAGAATTCAGAGTTTGGGAGCAACAGTAGCATGAAACATATTCCTGGGGTGCCAAATAAGGGCTGTGATTGGCCATTTGGTTGTCCCTATGTGGACTGTAAACCTACATTGAGGCTCTGTTTGGCAGTGCACCTGGTTTTGTGCAACCAAAACTTGCCTCCAAGCCTGGAATTCAAAAATAAGCACCTGCTTTGAGACCACTGAGAGCAACATCCAATGGGTTGCTCACGAGCTACTGGTTGGGGATCACTGTCCTAAGGATTTGCCTAATGTAGTGCCATAAAAGGGCTGGTTCACCTTCAAGTTAACTTTTAGTATGTTATAGAATGGTGGATTCTAAGCAACTTTTCAACTGGAGTTCACGTTTTCTTCTTAATAGGTTTTAAGTTATTTGCCTTCTTCTTGGAATCTTTCCAACTTTCAAACGGGGGTCACTGACCCCATCTAAAAAACGAATGCCTTGTAAGTCTACAGATTTAATGTTATTCTCTACTTTTTATTACTCATCTTTCTGTTCAGGCCTTCTCCTATTCATATTCCAGTCTCTCATTCAAATCAATTTGTTGTTAGGGTAATTTGAACCCTAGTAACCAGATTGCTGAAATTGCAAACTGGAGAGCTGCTGAATAAATAGCTAAATAACTCAAAAACCACAAATAATAAAAAATGAAAACCAGTTGGAAATTGTCTCAGAATATCACTCTCGCTCTACATCATACTAAAAGTTAATTCAAAGGACCACCATGGAGAGATCCTCCTCCTGCTTCTTCAGGTCTTTTCGCAGTTGCGCATGTGCAGTAAAACGGAAAGCTGGACTTTCGAAAAAGACGGATATTTCAATGTACTGCGCATACGTTTGCCCCCGGAAATTTGAAAACCGATGAAGCAGGAAGAGGATATCTCCGTGGTGCTCGCTACAAAAAGTAAAAATAGTCAGTTGGGGGTGCCTAAGTTTTTGCACCCCAATTGTAAAATGCTATTCCTTCTCCTTTAAGGGTATAAGTGGCTGCATATTTTTATGTCTTTGGCGCAGACACTTACATTTATTAACATGAATTATTTATTAAAGTCAAAAACATGAATAATTCGAGTTTTTTTTTAACTATAAATTCCAAATTTATAGTGGAAAAAAAATCGTATTTTTGGGAGTTTATTAAACCCCGAATGTGTTGAAATTTCGAATGAAAAAGTACTCCAACTCAGACTTGCCAAGTTCATGTAGAGGTCAATGGGAGAAGTCTCAATTTGGTTGGAGTCGTTTTCAGAAAATACTCAAATATTTTCGGATTTTGATAAATAATCCCCAAAATCTCATCCGTCACTTAGACACGCAGATTGCCAGTTTGTCCAGACCTCACGGCATGGATGGCACATTCTATATGGAATTATTTGGCCAGTATAGTTTTGCATTATTTGCAAATCCCAGTATATATATATATATATATATATATATATATATATATATATATATATATATATATATATATATATTACTTAATGGCAAATAACAATATACATTGAGACTTCTGTCACAGTTCTGTGAGCTTATCATAATAAGACAGAAACAAAGTATGGAAGTGGCCAGTTGAAGGATTTATTTTTGGAATTCTAAATAGCTCCACAGAAAAATATAAGCACTGACCAAAAAACTGAACTTTCTCTGGGCCATACAAAACCTTGAGTGCATAGTTAGATGCTAGTTTAATGAGTGTATCCAAATTATTCTAATAAAATAAAACTAGTGAACAAATGAATCATTAGAATCCCATCTAAGAAGTTCATGACTGTATCCCATGTAAATACATGACTGTGACAGCCTATCACATGCTGTAAATACTAGCAGAAGAACTAGGCCAGGCAGGTTTGTGAGATTAGGCTGAAATCAATCCAAGAGCTTGTAAAAACAGATTCATTTTAACTAATGGTTTAAGCACTGACTTTAGAAATTAGGGTAAACATTTACAAGTGTGCATGGTACTTCAATTAATAAGCACCATAGACGTGCCAAAAAAGATCACATGGGCCACTTTGCATTTCCGCCCTTTCTGTGAGGAACACACCAGGAAGAATGAAGGCATGTCCCATTAATAGTGCAATAAAATACGCAAGCAGTGGAATTTTAATAGTCCGGCCACTTAAGGATGATACAAATAATGGTAGATCCACAGCAAGCGAGTAGTTTGCCTCGGCTTTCCATACATGACACAACAAGTAGAAGAAACACAGGTTTACAATGGAAGGTAAGTCAAGCATTTCCAAAAACCTTTTAAGGAAACCACCTGGGATTCCCATTGGATTTCTACTGGAATGATTTTACACAATTCTCTACACAAGTTGCGGCATCCACCTTCTCATTATGAACCTCAGTGGGTACTTGGATTGGCTAAAACCTTGCCAGAGCTTCAGATGAAGACTATGAGATTGATGTGGTATAGTCTACAATGTTTGTTTTAGTTCAGTAACTCAAAGCAACCTGTCTATTTATAGGTAAAATACATTAAAGACAGGCGGTCACATTGGGGGTGGTGAAATATAATGCTGAGGCTATTAGTATATTGATGTTGCCAGAAATGTCACTAGGGGGCTTTTCCTTCTTGATACATATACTTAAGTGCTTTGGTGTAATTGTAATTATAGGGGTATTATGAAGATGTTGAGGATTCTATGAGGCTGTTATCTATTGCAGGGACACTGAGAATACTAAGAGGCTTAATATCCTGATCAGGACAGTGAAAGGCTGGAAAACTGAGGGTATGATGGGACTTTTATGGACCTTGACAAGCTTTTTTTCTAAAAACAAGAAGTCATGATGCTCTGCTAAGGAACAGGAAGATTATGATGTGCTTAAGATATGCCCCAGCATGTTCTGCACTGCTGGGGCTATTCAGAGGTTCTATATACTGATGGAACTCTGGGATGATATAATTGAGCTACATGGAAATGCGCAAGGCGTATATATAATGCTGGACACTCTTGAAGGCTGTGATAATTGTTCGATATGAGCTGTTTATTTGTATGAGGAAGGGTGGGTTCTACCAATAATTGATGCACAATTATTGGTAGAAAGTCTCCTCTGCATGGTAGATATTGAGTGTGTTCAGTTCCTTTAAGATGTTGCATTGTATTTTTATTAAAAAAAATCCCTAACATCTAGGGGAGGGGTCTGAGTGTGGATTGTAGGTTGTGCATGTACTTGTTGGACTGTTCATTGTTGTGTTACTGGGGACCACAAATATCCCTAAAAAAAACTTTGTACACATAAATTAGAGCGGACATCTCTGATGTTCTTTGTGTGGATTTTGAAAGACCGTGATGATTCGCTGGGGCCATTGGGAAGATGTAAAGTTCTGCAGGAATCACATCCATCACGTGGGGTGAATATACTAATGTATACATATAATATGCAGTTTACTTTAAGTTTATACACTCACTAAGAGATAGTGAGTCAGGCCTGAACTGATTTTAATGGCATGGACACACTTTGGGTGTTTTTAAAAGCAGACTCAAAACATATCGGGCTTTTGAAGACCATAATAGCATCTCATTGAACGCTAAAGTTTTAAGTGCTTTGAGTCCCATAGGAAAAAAACACTATAAAAAATTTACATATGTACACATGGTCAAAGGAGTTCATTCTAAATGCATAGAAGGTATTAGAGCTGTTCTAAATATTACCAACACAGGGAGGCACATATAGATAAAACACATTGTGCTTACCTACTGTATCACAGCATTACTGTATGTGCTCTATTTTTACTATTGTATATTAGCTTGTGTGGGTCTATGAGACAGGGACATGTTTCTCATGTGTCCCTGTCTCTTTAACAAGCAGCATAAACATATCCATTCATGTGTCCAGTATATTTTAACAGATGTGGTGCATGTATTCCTATAACACACCAGTTGTTGGGTTCCAATACTAATTTGAAGATATAGGGTTCTCTGGTGTATGATCTGGGCAAGTTATTTAGGAACCTTCTCAAAAAATGCTTGCAATTATCCTCCATCTTTATTGAATAGTTCTCATTAATCTCTTGTCTCATGGATCAACCAAATCCTAGAGTGGCTATCATTTTTAGTAGTGATGGTATGTACCACCTCCCAACAGAATTAGAATCCAATGGAATTATCAACCATTGCATGGGATGTGAATTATCTCTCCTCAACCAAACTTACAGGAACTATGATTAGATACCTAGGGAGTAGGCACCTGTGGTCTAGGCAGACAAGTATGAATCTATGAACACCTAGCAATTTAGTACAAGTACTGTTTTTTTTTTTATTAAGAAAGGGAACAAGTACACATTTAGTACATGGCTTACATCACTGTAAAAGTATGACTGAACTGAAATATTTTTTTCCAAAATGTGATTAAAGAAAATGTTGAACTTATAAGGTGTGACCATGCACAGTTTGTTTGGGTGCACAGTTTGTGGGAGGCAAAAGATAAAGGGAAACTATGGAGCAAATTTACTAAAGGGCGAAGAAAATTTGCCAGCGTGACGTCATTTTGCCACTTTGCCGATTTACTAACTGGTGGTGGCATAAATTTGCTAGAGAAGTAGACATACTCTAGCGCTACTTCACACCCTAACGCCAGGCGAAGTTGTGCTCTGGTGAAGGGACGTAACTACGCTAATTCACTAACTTGCGGATCTTACTGAACGTTACCTCTTGCGCCAGACTTGACTTCGCCAGCTCAAACAAGACGAAGTGCAATAGAGTAGATAGGAGTTTCTTCAAAAATAGTTAAAAAATTTTTTAAGTCCCAAAAAACGCTGGCGTTTTTTACTTTTTACTGGGTGATAGGCTGAAATAGATCAAAAATATTTTCTGGGGTACCCTCCTTCCCCCTTACATTTGGCACCTAAACTTTACAGTGGGCTCATGTGTAGGGCAATATAAGACCTCTATTTAATTTTATTAAGTTTCCCTGGCCTTGTATACTGTAATGTAGTTGCTGCAGCATATACGTCCATTGTACGCCGTTTGCTAATTAGGCATCGCTAGCGTAACTGCGGACTGCTTATCGTATTATCACAAGTGCAACTTCGAATCTTCGTGAATTTGCGCACCCCTGGCGAAGTGTGGCGAAACCGTCGCTAGCTAGTTTTCAGCGCTTAGTAAATTTGCCCCTATGTGTTCTGAAAGAAAGTTTAACAGATTTATTTCATAGTAAGTCACGCATCAAAGAACATGAGGAAGTTGGCCTATAGATATATATATAAGAAATATTTCTGTTTCACATCATTTATCTAGAGGCACCACTTTGTGATATTTTGCATGTGTGCCCAAAGAACACCAAAATGGAATGAGCAAAAGTAGATTTTAATATCATAACAGGTAGATGTGTGGGAATAAAAATATTCTCCTGTCTTTTTATTGGCTAATGTAACCTAGCAACTATGTTTGCCCTTGGTTTGTAGGGTAGGGCAGTTTAAAGAGTCTGATGAACTTTAACACTTTGGGTGTTTGATCTTTGGATACTTTAATTTGTATAATAATAACACTTTTATATAAATTCTTTATTTACTGTACATAAAAAACATTTTTAAATATGGGCTATTTGGGTGATGTGTTAAACCTGTAATGTTCAGGGGTACAGTTTCCCTTTAAAGTGATATCAGCAGAATGGTAGACAGTAAGTACCTACACACCTATGCCTTTCGCCATGCTTTTGAGTGTCCAAAAACAGTGATAACCAGCAGGGCCGAAACTAGGGGTTGGTACATGCCCAGGGCGCAAAGCTGGGGTTTGCCAGGTACATATCTTCTCTGCCTCATACCCTAGTTCAGTCCTCTCTCGCTGCATCCTTTTTGACACGCATGCTCTCTTTTCATGCGCATGGGTATTGGGTGCAGCAACTGGCCAGGTTGCCTAGGGCGCTTGGCCTGGTGCTGATAACCGGTATGTAACAATACCTTTCCAGACCGGGGGCAACATCTGCACAGGGTCCCCCCCTCCCTATCGTATGTACTGATATTGTGAGAAACAGCATAAAACATTGTGTTGCAGCACTCTTGCAGTCCTTCCAGTGGACCCTGTGGGGGCAGGCCCTGGTGCAGCGGCACCCGACCCCCTAGCAGTTCCACCCCTGATAACAACAATGACTTCTATCTGTCACTACGGGCACGGGTGCAGCCTGAAAATACTCAAGGGGGCAGACCCTGCAGTTTGGGGCCTATTATTATTATGGACACACTCTCTCACTTGTGTAGAGGCAGAACACAGGACGAAGTTAAGAAGTTAAGTGGCAGGATTGATGACTAAACAAGAGCATAACTAGAGAGAGAAAGAAAACCGTGCAACTACTAGGGAGCCTAGAGGGCCACTTGTTTCATAAACAATGTCTTATTCTCAAAATTTAGGAAGGCCAATGATTTTGCTGTTGAAACCAGTATCTTCCAGTTACACAACTGTTACTAACTATAAAAGTAATGCTGGCCGTAGACATGCAGATTATTAGCCTATGTAGAATGAATGATCGTTAGTGATGGGGGAATTTATTCGGCAGGCACGAATTCGCTTTGAATTTGCGTGATTCGCTGCCGGTGAATAAATCCACGAAACAGCCGCGAAAATTCGATGGCGTCAAAAAAAATGGACGCCTGCGTCAAAAACGGATGCCAGCATTAAAAACGAGACGCAAATTTTTCAGCGGATCGAAACGGCCCAGATTCGCCCATCACTAATGATCGTCCTTTCCTACCTTCCAACCTGCAACTAACCATTCAGTAGTAAAAAATTAGTAGAATGATGCTTAGGCCTTTAATTGACAGGAATTGTATTGCTGTAATGTTATGTCTGAAAATAGTAGGGACAATCTCCCATACATGCAGAGATCTTATCAGTAGATATACTGTAAATCTTTTAACCTGTCCGCTAGTCTGAATGACCAATTACCATGATATGAAAAATGATGGAACACTTCGCACGTGGTAAGAAAATTATACGGATCTTCGTTTCTTACAAAAGTATCTTTGCGTCTATGGCCAGCTTAATCAAAAATACAAATAGGGGGTTAATTTAATAACAGGTGCAAGTTTGTCCCAGGCCTGGTAATACATATTAACCCTATGAAGCTATTTGCTATTCACAAAAGAGACCAGTAAAGGATACTTCAAGCGTGGTTACCATGAGCAAAAAATATAGAGACAGGTCCTTCTTTCAGTAGCAATTTCATATACAAATATCTTTAAAAATCACCTAATATATTTACGACTGTAAATGGAAAAGTTGCTTACACTTTTCTTTCCTTAGACAAAAAGGTCAGGGGTTTTGGGTTTACATCCTCGAAAGTTACAAGCTTACCTTGAGATACTATCGTAAAAATGCAATAAGCATGAGACGGCCCTTATTGTAAATTCCATGTAGTTACAGAAGTGAAAAATGCATTTTAATGTGTTTTATACCTTGATCTTAATGGCTGACAGTTATTTGTACACGGACAGGTTGATGAGTTGTGCAGAAGGCTTAAAAAGAACAAGTGGGGTAATAAAGTGTAGTAACTTTTTAAGTTCTGGTTAGTGATGGGCGAATTTATTTGCCAGGTGCGAATTTGCGCGATTCGCCGCCGGTGTCAAAAACGGGCGCCGCATCAAAAACCGGCGCCGGTGTCAAAAACAGGACGCCGTTGTCGTTTGGCGAATTTTTCGGCGAAGCAAAACGCCGCAAATTCACCCATCACTAGTTCTGGTGATCCTATGTATGAAATGAGTAGAATACCAAATGTATATGATAACGTACATTGCTTCCCTTTTGTTATCATGCTCATCTTCTCATGTAAAATGTATGGTGAAATACTGAGGGACTTGGTAATGGGGCTTGGGGATTATGATGACAAATTAGGGGAGCAAATAGAAAGGTCTAATTATGGAACACATGGGGGAGGAGAAGTTTTTATCTGGGATAAAGGATATGATATGGCTGTAAAACTATATTGGCTTATATTATAGCTTAGCTGGTAGGAACAGTTTTTCTTTCTCAGCCTTCGAATGTTGTGTGAAGACACAGTGTGGCATGGTGGAACTACACCTCTCTGCTACACACAATAGATTAATAGGACTCCAGAAGTTCTTAAACTTGGAACAAAACGTTTATTGAAACATGCCACAGGGTTAATACTCGCAACATACTTTGAGGTAGATGGAAAGATGTGACAAAGGTCTGGCACCTACTGTACCAGCTAGTGGTCTGGATCCCCTCCAGGAGAAAGGTAAATTATAGCATGAATCCCTATTCATTCTGTGGTCCCTTCACTTTAAGGCCAGTATTGTTTAGGGCAGGAGTGCTCATACTCTACTCTTATAGTCTACTCTTAGGGGCATATTTATCAAGGGTCGAATTTCGAATTGAAAAAACCAACTGAAATTAAGTCTAAGTTTTTTTTATTGGCCGAATAGGTCCGTTTTCGGACGAATTCGAATAGTATGAATCTAAGGAATATCGCATTCGATCGAATTCGATTCACAGTTTTTTCCAAAAAAAACTTTGATTTTTCAAAATCCACTAATTGACTCCAAATAGGTTCTAGGAGATCCCCCATATGCAAAAACAGCAATTCGGTAGGTTTTAGATTGCGAATGGTCGAAGTAGAATTTTTAAAGAGACAGTACATAATAAATTTCAATATTCAAATTTTAGATTTTTTTTCAAATGCAAATTGAATCAATTCCCTAGTTGAAATACACAAAAAATAGCTCGAAATTGTAATTTTTTTCATTCGAAAATTCACCACGACCTTTGATAAATCTGCCCCTTAGTGAAGTTGTCCCATAATGATCTACATCCATAAAAACATTGTTAGCATTCTGTTCCATGGAAAATCTTACTTAAATATTATATTGATTTATTATGAGAGAATGTATATTGCTTTATTTAACAAACCTATATTTCTTATGTAACCTTAACATGCATATCTGAATGAAAAGCATGAAACAGGAGAGTGATATAGACAAGCTGTTTATTGACAGTGTCTTGAGATCTACTGATCACCAGCTAAAGGTCTACTGGTAGATCCCGATCTACCTTTTGGGCACCCCTGGTTTAGGGACAGCTACCTCCAGCTATCAAATCGACTGTATCTAGATATTCTGCCTAACATACACTCCTAGAATGGTTATGCCATAGCTAGTCCTTTTGCTATCTAAGAACCTCGTTTCTGGGGTCTCTGTTCCTAACTTCACTAAAGGGGTAGTACCTTTTTGGCACTACTGGGGCCTTGTTGTCCCAGGCTGCCAAGCAGGCATCCACCCTGGTCAGAAGATGGATGCCAAAGTGGAAGAGACCTGGACCTACAGTGACTGTAATACATTTAACAGAAAATACTCAACCCTTCCTTAGGGCAACAGGAGAATAACTATCCCACCCAGGTAACTATGGATACAGGTACTGGGACTTTTAAATAGAGGGGAAATAGTCTAGTAGGAGATGGACCAAGCCAAAAGTGAATTTTCTCTAAAGGTTCCTACATGGTTCTGGTTCTTTAATGCAAGTAATCAGTCAAGCAGCATTTCCATTTTATATTGTTTTAAGAGTATGAATCAGGTCTCCACAACTACAGTTAATATAGAAAATAAAATTAGTGATGAGATGAAACTCCTTCCTTATTACAAAGAAACTCCACTGAAGTGCAACAGAATTGAGAGTAGGAGAAAAGTTTTTTTCTCATTGAATTAATCTGACCCATTACCTCTGAAAACCACCATTCATTAGCAAATCTAGAGATAATCCGTACAATATCAGTAGGCTAGGATGAGTGGATACTGTACACAAAACTCAATGTTGTTTTCATTTTGCATCAGTTTCAGGTATTGGTGTTCTTCTGTTGTATTTGTTTGTATATACTGTAGCCAATGCCTGTGTTTCTAGACCTTAAAGCATGCATAGACATTTAGAACCTTACAGAAACACATACAGAAAAAAAAGCAACATGCCTTGTAAAAATTAGGAAGCGGTGGTAGCCATGTGAAAAGCTAGAGGCCAGCAAAATGAGTTCTAAATAGCAATAACAAGAATATGTATGTATTGTATAGAGAGAGTAGAATTCAGTACAGAGGTAAATTGTATTGTGGTAGTGGCAATGCAGTGAGTGAAAGACATTGACATATGTGTGAACGATATCAATGCTGTGTTTATTTGTCTAGAATCCAACAGGAAAGGGCATCACACGGAAATGTACAACAGCCCTGACCTAATTCTACGGAGAGGGCAGTCGTTTTGGATAACACTGGATTTTGACAGGCCTATTCAGGAATGGGATAGCATTGTCTTCACTGCACAGACCGGTAAATAATTACCTGTGTTTCACCGCATAATAACCAATGATTAACCTCAATGTCACTCATGCTTTCTGCCTATTCAGCCAAAACTCTGTGTCGCTGTAATAAAACCAGGAATTAGCCCCTTCTTTCTGTTGCTTTAAAATCATAGATATACTCATCTGCTTTAAAAATAAGGATTGTTAGTCTTCATTAATGGGGGTAATTTACCTTCTAAATGCTGTTGGATTACACAAAGAATGTGCCATTGGCAACCACAAAACCTGTTACTTGTTGCACGATTCAGCTACAATTATCCTTTCCTAGAAATGTCCAAACCCTTGTTTCGTTCCTTAAAAGTTTGTTTCTGTTTCTTATTTTTCCTGAAGGTCCCTTGAATGCAAAGTTTTACAACATCAATGTGGAATTTGGCCTGTCAAACTCGTGGTCCAGTGGAATGTGGAGTGCTGTCCTGGAGAGCGCTCCTGGCAATTCTTTACGAATTATAATGTCCAGCCCAGCCAATGCAGTCATAGGGCGCTACAACCTCACTGTCCAGATTTCAATAATGGGGCATACATCCACATACTCGCTTGGAAAATTCATCCTGCTTTTTAACCCCTGGTGCCTCGGTAATTCTTGGATAGACCCATAAATGACATATAATAATTGCATAAATGCTAATCATTAAAGGGATAGTGAGTGGATAGTATTTTTTAATCATATCTTCTAGAAGAATGTTTATCGCAAAGTAATTTTATTTTTAAACATTTAGCATTTACCAATAGAACAAATCATACAAATCAACTGCATACGTGAAAAGTGGTACGGTATGGGATCTGATTATCCAGAAACCCTTCATCCAGAAAGCTCCAAATTACTGATAGGCCATCTCCCACAGACTCAATTATAATCAAATAAACCAAGTTTTTAAAAATGATTTCCTTTTTATTAATACAAAAGTACCTTGTAATTGATCCAACCTAAGATATAATTAATCCTTATTGGAGGCAAAACCAGCCTATTGGGTTTATTTAATGTTTACATGATTTTCTAGTAGACTTTAGGAATGAAGAGCCAAATTACAGAAAGATCTGTTATCCCCAGGTCCCGAGCATTCTGGATAACAGGTCCCATACCTGTACTTTAAATGATAAAACAGTCAACAACTATAAGAACTGTTGAACAAAGCTTCCTGAAGAAATGGCAGATCCCTTTCTTTAAGATGGTGGAAAATAGACTCGTACATTTCAATGTCCCTTTGTTGGCTTTTAGTTGTCTTTAACTTGGAGCCCATTTTGCCAAGAACTAGGTACATAGAATTTAAAAAAAAATACATGCATGCCAGCAAAAACATGTCCGTGTACTACAACTATATTTTATTTATTAACATGGCTTTACTTACTTAGATGATGAGGTATACATGACTAATGAAGATGAGAGGAATGAATATGTTCTGAATGACAATGGACTTGTGTTTATCGGTAGTGAGAAGCATATAGCAAGCCTAGCCTGGAACTTTGGTCAGGTAATCTGTCTTCATTTGCTATAATTGCCGCTAATTATACCTTACCACTTTTAGCTTTAGTGTAAAGGATTTAAAAGGTACCATCATCAAAATAATAACATGGGTTTTGTTCTGTGCCTGAAATCTTGGTTGAATGAACTTTTGTCTGTTTCTTCATTAAAAGAAAACAGCATGGTTATTTATTAGCATTGGGCATTAATATCTCATAATAAACAACTACACAGGTGCTTTTATTATTCTATGTGCACTAAACTGGTTCAAGCTAAACTCTGATTGGTTGATGTGGGTCACTGCATGGGAGTTAATTTGCACTGTATGAGGTGGGTCATTGCATGGGAGTTACTTTGCACTGTATGAAGATATCTACACTGTAGTAATAGTGGTATCCATCTTCTGTTTTTAATTGTCCAGTTTGAAAGCAATATCTTGAACATCTGCTTGGATATGTTGGACAGAAGCTTGAACTATCGTAATGATCCAGCAGCAGACTGCTCCAAAAGAAACAGTCCAATGTATGTGGGAAGAGTTATTAGCGCTATGGTAAGCAATATTACAAAATATATAGAATATATGTATACTGTACATACATAGGTGTTCAGGCAACCAGATTAATTGGGAAAATGAAAAATCAGGCACAAATAGCCATTTTTAGGAAAACTGACAAAAGTTTAGTGTAACATAAGCAAAAACAATGTGGGAAATCTGGCATTATTCATTGGAATTTATGGTAACATGGTTTAAAATGCAGGAAATACTGTAACTGTTGGGACACCAGGTTTGAAACAAAAAAACACCTATAGACTCCAATGCATTGTTAAGTGTTGAATGCATTTTGCAAATTTTCTCAGTTTTGCAAATTTGTGGTGAAGCAAAACAAGACAGATTAGTTACTGTAACTGTTGGGACACCAGGTTTGAAACAAAAAAACACCTATAGACTCCAATGCATTGTTAAGTGTTGAATGCATTTTGCAAATTTTCTCAGTTTTGCAAATTTGTGGTGAAGCAAAACAAGACAGATTAGTTATGGGTGTGGAATGCTGGTTAGGTCGAGGTCTGTGATGATGACACTCTGGTCTTGTGGTGGCTATTGTAGAGTATTAATTAATACAAATATATTAGTATATATATTAATGCAAAAATGTTTACTTTCACATTGACTCCAGATTTCCATGTCTCAATTAATAAATAATATCTTGGTAAACCTAAGTATGTCTTTAGGTATGTCCAAAATGCCATTTTAGTTGCATCAGACAAAAGCAATTGCAGTGTTACATATTGACTTGCACTTTTTACTGTAGTTGTTTGAACCCATATCGATTGCTTCTATGGAACTCATTGTGTGGCTATTTTGATCCTTTAATGCTGCATTTTTGGGCCAAAGCATTTAATGCACCCAAAATAGCCATGTATACCATTACCCTGAACCAGGGCATTTGCAGGGGTCAAACCTGTAGCTGGCCAGTCTACAATAAAATTCATACAACTCAATTATAAATATCCAAAAATAAAAAATATCACCAATCACTATCAGAAAAGAGCTCATCAATTTTAAAAGGAACATTTTTTAAAAGAATTTGTGTAGCCTCCAATAGGAGTAGTGCCTTAAAGAGGGCTTCAGGCAGAAGATTCAGTGATTGGGGGTTATTTCAGGAACAGACAGTTAGTTTAAAAGAAAATATATACTGCAGGTACTGGATACAAAATACCTAGCATGCCAATATACATGAATACATTTATTTTTTGTTGTTACTGACCATTGGGATATCATTTCCTTTCACTAAGATATGCATTTAAACAATATTCTTTAGCTCAATATAGACATGGCATACATCAGTGACTACCCATTATGGTGACTTTTCAATTTCCCCTTAGTCTGAACATAAAGTGACTTTAAATCAGTCACTGATAACATTGATTCATTCTCAAAAACCCTAAATATTTTGTGGAAATCCAAAAAGGGTATATATAAAGGGAAAGCATATCTGGCAGTTTTGAGTGTTTATAATTCCAAGTTTGTAATCATGATTTGAAATATGGGTAAAGGTAACTTAAATTAACTACAACAACTTGGTATAAAATAAAAACAAACTTGTTAATTCTCTTAAACCATCTTTGTTTGGGTAACACAGTTCAAGTGTGTATTGTGCAGTCTCTATTTAGAACCAAGAAGGTTCTTTTGTAAAACTCTTGTCATCCCAATAGATCAACAGCAATGATGACTATGGTGTGCTTGAAGGAAAATGGGAAAAAGAATTTTCTGATGGTGTTGATCCAAACACTTGGACTGGAAGTGTGGAAATTCTTTGGAAGTGGCAAAAGGAAGGCTATAAGCCTGTTAAATATGGCCAGTGTTGGGTGTTTGCAGCGGTCATGTGCACAGGTATGTTGATAGGGAATCACAAGCATTTCGTATGGGATATGGCTAAACCCCAGCACTTTTTGCTGAATTCTTTACGATCAGCCTACTGAATCCAAACCCTTAAAATCTTGAGATATTAATTAATTGACTGATCAAAGATAACATTTATATACATTAAAGCAAATTTGGGGAATTCACTCTTATCTGAATATGCAAATTAAAGTTTGGATTTGGTTCCATGTAAACTAAATTCAAAAAATTAAGTCCTAGTCCAAAAATACTGTAACAAAAAAAGAAGACCACTACGTACGTGGTCCTCTTCCCACAGTTCTTCAGAAGAATGAAAGTGATAGATAAAGTGTTAGATGTACTTCTCTAATGGAAAAAAATATATGGACAGCAGCTAATCTTCCAAAAAAAATAGTATCTTCACAATGCAAAATACAACATTGGCTTCTCTAATGACAACTTAAAGGAAGGGTCCTTGTGCTTTGCTGAAGGGGAATGCTCAACATTCAGTGCAACCTCAAAATGACAGCTGAGCAAAGCAGAGGATAAGTAGACTAAATTCTAACTGAAGAAGCTATTCTTCCCTATGCCAGGTTTAATTATTTCTATTTTGGTACTAAAAATATCAAAAAGAGAAATCACAGGAGACAACTTTTAGTTTATCCAGTTGGAAGGCTGATAAAAACAATTTTATTAAGAACCAGGGTTTTGTGACATTTATTATTAGATGGCAGTGCCTTTAATTGTACCTACATAGCTATAAAGCGATTTGACAATTACTTTTGAACAACTGATACAATCCACAGACACTGTTAATGCTTCCTGCACATCTACAAAATATATGAATACAAACTAGCTCATATCCTCTACTCACCGCCATTCTTGATATAATGCACTTTCAACACTTTTCTGTGCCTCGTGCTTTACTGGTAGAGCATAAGTAAAATATTGTAAACACGGTCGGACTGGGCTGTCGGGACACCGGGAAAAAATCTGGTGGGTCTTCCCAGCCCAGACCCACTATTGACACTGCCCCCGTTCTCCCTCCCTGGCCCCGGCCTCAGCCACGAGCCGGCGAAAGGTACACACGGGGGTTACGGCTGGGCCGGGTCTGACCCTGATTACAAAGACCCTTATCTAAACATAAAAGGTTACAGTAACATATTGTTATAGATAAAATCTCATCTGCACGTATTCACTTGTCTCAATGCATAGAAATAATCATGATGCTTTTCTCTTTGGGTTATTTCTTCAGCCCTCAGATGCCTGGGCATTCCAACCAGAGTGATCACAAATTTCAACTCTGCCCACAACACCGATGGAAATCTATGCGTTGACTTGCACTACGATAATGATGGAAAGTTCATGGAAATATCTGATGACAGTATCTGGTAATAATATAGCAACTAATACAGTAAAATACATTTACCTGGCCATTGCAATGACTTAATACACATCATGCTTCTATAAAAAGTCTATGTACTGCGTGGGAGTTCAATCTGGCATGGTTGTTAGAATTACCCACTCCTTTAGGAAGTATGATATTCAAATAACCACACAGTTTGGGTTGCTAAAGGAAATAGTCTAAAGATTATCACAGATATCCACAGTTGTTAGGCTATCAACAACATACCAATTTTATAATTACATAAAAATATATATAGGACAAAATGTGCCCCCATTGTAAAATATATAGTGAATAATTTAGCCCATAGTGTGCGTTTATAAGGTCAGCTCAGAGGTGACTTCTAATAACCTCAAATTATACTACTGGGGCTATATTATTTATTATAGTACACAAGTTATGTGTCATGTGACAGAAATTACATCACTAAGCAGATGCTAACTGATATTGTTTAAATTTTTATTGTTTTTCAGGAATTTTCATGTTTGGGATGAATCCTGGTTTTTGCGTAAAGATCTGGGACAGTTCTACGGTGGCTGGCAGGTCCTAGATTCAACCCCTCAAGAACAGAGTCAAAGTCAGTGCTAGTTATAGGCAACCAAATAGCATGACCTATAACTGATAACGCTGTCATTTTAATTCAGGTTGTGGGCTTGAAAGTAAAGGGAGTAGAAAAAGCCAAAACAATTGTAGAGGTCTGACCTAATTTCCCCCCCAAGCATACAACATTGCCAGCATTTAGAAGTGCAGTATTCATAAAGGCTAGCACCTACGTGTGCCACATAACACCCCTACCAGTCTTCTAACTTTAATATTTAGTCTGTTGTATGGTGCAAAGCACCACAATGGCCTGGACACAAGTACTGTACTGCTGCCTGAGTTCAGCAGTGCTGTATTTAAAAGGCACACTCTGTGCTCTGTTTTGTAGATTGCACCTTTTTTTAATACAGGTATGGAACCTGTTATCCAGAATGCTCTGAACCTGGGGTTTTCCAGATAAGGGTTTTTTCCATAATTTTGATCTCCATATCTTAAGTCTACTAAAAATGATTAAACATTAATTAAAGTGGACCTGTCACCCAGACACACAAACCTGTATAATAAAAGTCCTTTTCAAATTAAACATGAAATCCAATTTCTATTTTTTAGTAAAGCATTCATAGCTGTTGTAAACTCATTTAAACATCTCAGCTGTCAATCAAATATTGTCTGCCACGCCTCTTTGCCCTGGGCATAGAGATGGGGCAGTCAATTACTTTCACTTTCCATTCAGCACTTACTAGATGTCACTGCTCTCCCCATATTCCCCCGTTCTGTTTACCATTTAATTGTGTAGCCAGGGCATGGGGATGGACATCGGGTCCCCCATTCTGGTGCACAAACAAGATTCTGAGATGATGCAAGGCTTGCTTTAATAACAGTGTCCACAAAATGGCTGCTGCCTGCTTGCTATAATTTTTAAATCCCAGACTGAAGGAAGCAAGATTCAATTTATGTAGTGTAATTAAAGTTAATTTTGCTTGACTAATGTGATAAAATAGAATTTTGAAAAATTTCTTTGGGTGACGGGTCCCCTATAAACCCAATAGGATTGTTTTGCATCCACTAAGGATTTCTTATATCTTGGGATCAAGTACAAGATACTGTTTCATTACTACAGAGAAAAAGGGAATAAACATTTTGAATTATTTGATTATTATGAAGTCTATGGCAGATGGGTTTTCTGTAATTCTGAGTTTCCTGATAACGGGTTTCCAGATAATGGATCCTATAGCTGTAATTTTACCTCTACCTTGCACACAATAATTTGCTCATATCTGAATATGCAAATGTAGGTTTGGATCTGGTTCCATGTAAACTAAATCCAAAAAGTTAAGTCCTAGCCCAAAAATAGCAAAAAATAAGACTACTACATAAGTTCTCCTCTTCCCACAGTTCTTCAGAATAATGAAGGCGAAAGATAAATTGTTAGATATACTTTTAAGATATTTTACATTTTAAGTAAGTATTTGGGCCTCACGCAACTGCTCTCCTTGAGGACTGCTGGGTGGAGTGGGCCACTGCATCACAAAACATTCAGCCTTATTGGGACATGCTCATATGCACTTCTATCTCATGAGTGTCCTGAATTCAGTTGTTGGTTTCCCTTATGCACTTTCTGTATCAGTCTTTAGCTGTGGTGGGGGATTAATAGTTATTTCGTGCTCCTGTCAATGTAAATTTTGAAAAAAATCAAAGTTTTGTTTAGTAATGAAAAAGAAAAGATGAACTTTGATTTTACATATATAAAACCCAGATCCTTGGAACAGTCAGGTTGCATGAACAATATTTACAGCATTTTATCAATGTTACTAGCAATATTATTTATGTATTTTTCCTCAGATGTTTATCGCTGTGGCCCGACGTCAGTTAACGCTGTGAAAGAGGGAGATGTGCACCTGCCATATGACACCCCATTTGTCTACTCTGAGGTGAATGCTGATCGTGTTACTTGGGTCTGTCACAAAGATGGCAGAAAGGAGCAGGCCCACAGTGACACCAAAGCCGTGGGACAATTTATTAGCACCAAGGCTGTAGGAAGTAATGACCGTGTGGATATTACACATAGCTACAAGTATCCAGAAGGTAAGATAACTTTAATTTGTCAGTTATAATTTGTCAGTGTGAAAAAACAAACAAAAAAATTACATTATATACTGTATATATCGACATTTAATTTGTTTCTTTTCCTATAAAATTACTATCAAAAAAGTCCAGTGTATAAACTGACCATTCTACAGAGGTGTGTCCAAGAGGTTCTCTTAATAGAAAGTCACAAAAGTTGTGTTGCAGATTTACACACCCCTTATGATTGATAGTACTACTTATATACAATGTATAACACTCCAGAAAAAGTTAAATAGGCCCCACTCCAAATAGACCATGCCTAAAGCTGTGCAGTATTTATATCACTTTTTTTTATCAAGAAATGTGTCCCTCAGCTCCAATAACAGCCCTAATTGGTTTAAAATAGGTGTACATTTCTGAGGAATATCAAAATCAGTTGATCACTCTATTAATACAACTTTTATTTGCACCAGGTGTAAAACATTTTACGCACCTTTTTAAATATGCCTCTAGGAATGTGTTGTCTTTTTAGCGCTACTATTATGCATAGCTTTATAGTAATGCCCCTTAGTAATGGAACGGATATTGGTATACTATTTTGGAGCTTTTGGGCCATCTACCAGAATTTATGGGAGGCCCACATGTGGCCTGCAGGTCTCCAGTTGGGGAGATCTGCCATAACCTACCTACTGTAGCTGTATTGTCTCAGAGGCAATTACACTGGCCCAGAGCAGATCCTTAAACTTTATGTATAGATGCTCGAGGGTTATTAGTGAGTTAATCAAGACCATGGAATATATCTAGTGTTTTCCCCAAAATTGTAGCAAAACCTGAAATATAAATACAACAGACATTTTACTAAACACCTACAGTATTTGAATGTCACAAAGCATATTTGAATCAGTGACTGTAGATACTATATGAGAAAAAAACCATTATAGGCACCATGCACTTGGCAAGTGGGCTGTAACATATTGTATAACTCAACCAGTGAAGAAGAAAACTTACAGTGATACACAAAACCTTTCATACAAATTGCTTCTGCCACCTATTTATCCAAAAAAGCCAATTTATTTGAACAATATATCACAGTAACAAACCTTATGTATTCACCAAAACAGGTTCCCCTAAAGAAAGGGAGGTATTTGAGAAAGCCAATCGAAGACTCTCTAATTATAGAGCACCAGCAGAACGATCTAATGATGTAAATAGCACGAGAGATAGAAGAGTAACAAATGAGGTCTTAATGGACACTATAGAAAACTCAAGGCCGCGATCAAATACTTTGCCATCAAGGCCAACAACAAATACGTTACGTCCAAGACCTACACCAAATGTACCACTTTCCAGACCCATGTCAAATTCAGTAGCCTCAATACCTTCAGCAGTTGACTTGCCATCAAGACCCAGATCCAACACACTGTATCCAAGAGGGGTTGCAAATGGATTCCGTTCAAGATCTACAGAAAGAGTATATAATCCAAGACCACCTGTAAATACATTTCCAGAGAGACCTCCACCAGTTAATACATTCCCAGAGAGACCTCCGCCACTCAATACATTCCCAGAGAGACCTCCGCCACTCAATACATTCCCAGAGAGACCTCCGCCACTCAATACATACCCAGAGAGACCCCCCTTAGATGGGCCAGATATTGCCGGAAAATTCAAGCTCCTTGGTCCACTAGCAGTGGGAGATGACATTAATCTTCTCTTATCCCTAAAGAACCTCACTCCTTACCACAGACAAGTAACTGTAAACCTAACCGCTTCTTGCATCCTGTATACGGGAAGACGTATAAATGACATCTTTCAGGATCAAAAATCTCTAATTATCAACCCAAGTCAAGGTATGATTATTATAACTCTGTAATCCACGTTGTCTAAATGAGTGGAATTTTCTATTTATATTTTGCTCTATTTATATTCCTTTGTTCCTTTTGTGACTGTGACTATGGTCACTTGCTTTCTAATATAATTACAGTATCTGAGGTCTGTATTCATTAACGGGTTATGCAAAACATAAACATTAAGAGCATAGATTATTGTGTGACATTCCTTATTTGAATTTATTTATTTAAAAGAGATCTACATATTTATGATTTTTCTGGTAACCTTTTTCCATGTAAGCTAGGTGGCAAAAAATGACTGTAACATATAGATAATACGATAATATATATATATTTTTTTATATTTGTTTTTTAGAAGGACATATATCTTTGCAAATCCCATACTCCCTCTATGGCAACTTTCTCACTGATGGAAACATGATACAGGTGGTTGCTGTTTGTGAATTACCATTCCGTAAGAAAGTGGTTATAACTAAGGAACTGGTCTTAGACAACCCACCCATAAGCATCAAGGTAATATTCAGTATACTGGTGTGTGTTTTTGGCATGTGTTATTAAGAAGAAGGAATGTTGGTTTATCAAGGTTCGAATCTTACCACAGTTGGAGTTTTTTTTGCACTAACTGAAATTCTAATTTAAAATAAAGTATTTATTAAACCAAGAGAACTCGAATGTAAAAAGTGGCATCTAAATGCTTGCAAGGTCATATAGAAGTCAATGGGAGTTATCATAGGCAAAATTTAAACTATTTATTACATTTCAGTGTTCAACTCGATTGTTTTCATGTATTCAACGTTTTTTCAATGATTTTAATCATTTGAGTTTTTTTATATACAGATTTTTTTTTAATAAATAAGGTAACATTCCTGTTTTTCTTAATCGTGAATTTATTCGAAGTAGAACAAAATTTTAAAATTACACAAATCTAAATTATGATAAATAAGACCTTTATCAAGGTTCGAAGTGAACTCGAGGGGATTTTCAAAGTTAAAAAAAGTAATTTTTTGAATACTTCAACCATTGAATAGGATACTACGACTTCGAATTTACTTCGACTTTGATTCAAAGTAAAAATCGTTCGACCATTCGATAATCGAAGTACTGTCTCATAAAAAAGCTTCGACTTCAATACTTCGCCAACTTAAACCTGCTGACGTGCTATGTTAACCTATGGGGACCTTCCAGAGCAATTTTCAAGTTTTTTATACGATAAAATCGTTCGAATCGTACGATTTGAAGTTCGATCATACTACAATCATACAATGAATAAAATCCTCCGACCTCGAATTCGAATGTCGGAGGATTCTATTTGATGGTTGAATTTCGAAGTATTTTTCACTTCGAAATTTGACCCTTGATAAATCTGCCCCTAAATGTCTTTCTTTTTAATTATTTATGCTTTTCTCTTTACTTCAATAGCCCCTAGAGATGGCAGTACTTAACAAGAAAATGAATGTGGAGGTCCGTTTTACAAACCCCCTGTCCTTTGTTGTCAAAGACTGTACTGTGGCAGTGGAAGGAGCTGGACTGGTAGATCGGCAACTCACGGCTATGTAAGTAGTGATCCATAAGATATAAATGTCACTCTGGGAAACATCTCAGGCATTAGAAGCTGCAGAGGACTTCTATAATTATGTATAAACAAAAAGTCTCAGGCCATTGTGGTTTTTTTTGGCTTTAGATGCATTTTTGTGCATACTGTCTATAGATAACATAATATTACATTAGTGTGTGCAACTAATATATTTTTATTCTACCCAGGGTGCCGTACATCAAACCTAAACAGAACATAAAGTTCAAGGTGGAGATAACCCCCTTCAGGAGTGGAACGAGGCAACTGATAGTGCATGTTAAATGTAGATATTTTTCAATTAAGGGACACCAGCAGCTGAACGTGGTATCCTGGTAGCTTTACCCTGTTGGCGTATATAACTATATTACATAAATTGCATTTCTTTCACTGTCCACATCTACAGGTTACATTCCAAACACAATTTTACAAATAATGGATTTAGAGTTGTTTAGTGTTGTTGAGTCAATGCAGCGCAATTGTTACACAGTAATGAATGTTATATCAGTATTTAGTAAATGTGTGAAGTTCTAGTTAATCGAAACCAACTTGCCTTAACATGTTACCTCACTAATTACAATTGCCACTATTAATATGAAAAAACAAAACAACCCAAATGTAAATTTCTATCAGCATACACACAGTCACACCACACAAATTACCCATAGAGATTGCCCATAAAGATTACTGGCAATTAAGCACAAAGCTTTGACCTTCAGTCATAAAAGATCCTATTGTACAAGAACCAAATCATACACAGAAATGGAATGTAAACCAGTTTCGGTATTCAATAATAGACGTTATATTTATTAACCCAAATATACAGATAATTGGGGTTTTCCCATTTTGATCATTGGTATCTCCACTATGTATCAGGCTTCAAAAATGTCACCAAAAATAAAAAAAAGTATCATTGCTGCACTCCAAAGCTGGAGCTCTAGACACGGGGCCTTGGATGTCTATTTAGGAATACAGCGCTGATCTTGAGAGATACAAACACTGTAGGAGCATGTGTAAACAGAATCAAACTGGGGTACCTGGGGCCCACCACCCAGCCCAAGCTGCTCCTGCTCCGTTACTTAGTTCAATGTTAATAATTTAAAAAGGCCATGTTTTGTACAGTGGAATGCATGGCAGGGGAGAAGTGTTAGGGCCCAACAGGGTCAGGGTCAAACTAGAGTTTTTCTGGTGGGCCAGTCTGACCCTGCACATAAAAACTAACAATAGTCCTCAAACTGAATTGTCTTTAAACCATTTTTCTCCCTGAATTTGTAGTGGTTACAGAGATTTTATTCTAGCCAATTATTTCCTGGCACCACTTATTACCAGACACAAGTCAGTGAGCATTTGTTTCATTTACAGAATTTAAATCTATAAGCTAGTTACAGGACCAAGAGAATGTTCTTACATTGTTAAGAAATGAAACTGCCTATCTGAGTCTCTTTATAAGGCTATTAACTTATTTTGGCAGACAGAAAGCTAAATAGCACTATAGCAATTGAATAAAGCACTTTTTCACTCAATTGTTTTAACCATAGTAGCTCAATGTATAGCTGGGTATATTTTTATTTAACATGTATAGGTTTTATAATGCAATAAATATAATCTGCTAAAACAAAAATATTTGTTCCGGTCTTTCATGTAGCTAAAATTCCACTTGCCATTATGCTGATGTCCAGTTTTAAAGAAATCCAGGCCACTGTCAATATCAAATGATGTATATATATATATTCTAGTTTTGGTAACAGGTTTATTACAAAGGTCAATAACTACTCTGATGATAAATCAATAGTTAAACAAATGTAGTAACTGAGATTAGGGGGCTTATTTACCATAGACAATATAGACTGACAGTGCCCATAGGAAGGGCATCCTGCACTCCTTTTATAAATCCACTAAATAGCACTCAAGTACAGATAACTCCATGTGATCCATTCTGGGAGCACCAAGAGTTGCACCTGTGAGAAGCAGAAGGGAGCAGTTGAATTAACTTGAAGGAGGCCGGTTAATTCTAGACATACAAATAGTGCTTTGTGCCTGATATTTTCACTTGGCCCACTACCTGAAGTAAGGTTCATATTGTGGGGGCACAGGAGTCTGTAAAAGGCTCACTTTTATTAATTTTGTTCATTACTGACATGGAGGAGGGCATGGCAAGCAAAGTTTTCCTGAAACAAAACTATAAAGGCGAATAAATATTATCCAGCATGTGGATTCTTTGCAGGGGGATCTGGACAAGCTGGCAATCTAGGCACCTTAGTGGAAGATTACATTAAGGGAGTAAGGTCGAGTTTGTGAGGTTTGTGAGTTTTTTTCTATCTCAAATAAAATTTACAACAAACAATTTTAAACTCACAACAAACTTGAATGTTTGCTTATTTATGAAAATAATCTGAATGTGAAAAAACTTGATTGCATTCAATCAGGGAAAAACTTGAATACCTTGAATTTATTTAGTTTATAGGCTAAAAAACCTTGAATATCTTGAATTTACCGAATGTTTGAGTGCAAACCAGAGTAAAACACCCATAAATCATGAAGCCATAAAAGATCTTCAGATGGTTAAAGGGACCTCTGCCGTTGACTTTGAAATTGAAATTGAATTGTAAAATTTGAGTTTTTTTGTGAAACTAACATCAAAAATGAGGAAAAACAACTCAACCTTTAATAAATAACCCCATAAGTTTTAAAAAACATAAGTTTATGAATTTGGGATTCAAAAATATGCATATATATATATATATATATATATATATATATATATACATACATATAAAATAAAATCAGTAACACACTGAAGTGAATAATGCTTTTACCTAATGAAAAAAAACACGTAAACAAGATGGTTCTGGTTGAACAGGATGCTCTGCAAGTCATAATAAGAAGCTCTATTGTGCTGACTCATGAACCAGTTTCTGTATAATGGAACAAGTCTGGGTGTGACGGATCAGAGGTATCATTTATGAAATTCTCTCTTTTCCTGTTGTGTGCGGTTTTTCGTGGTAAATACATAAAAGGTACTTTTTGCCTATGAGTGTCTATTTTGTTTACTGGAATGTGGCATTAAATGTTATGTAGGATGAGATTGGGGTGAATACTTTTTTTCTGTGTTATATATTATTGGAATTATGGCTAAATGGCTGGTGAATGAATCTTTTCATACATTTTTTTAACAAAACTTCAGACTAAAGGGGCTTGAAGCAAAGATTTCTGGAAACCACTCCCTTATTAGTATCAGTAAGGGGCCCATTTACTTAGCTCGAGTGAAGGAATAGAGGAAAAAAACGTCAAATTTTTTGGCTACTTTGAGCATCGAATGGGCTACTTCGACCTTCAAATCGAACGATTCGAACTAAAAATCGTTTGACTATTCGACCATTCGATAGTCGAAGTACTGTCTCTTTAAGAAAAAACTTTGACCCCCTAGTTCGCCACCTAAAAGCTACTGAAGTCAATGTTAGCCTATGGGGAAGGTCCCCATAGGTTTTGGTAGCTTTTTTTTGGAAAAATCGTTCGATAGATTAAAATACCTCAAATCGAACGTTTCGAAGGATTTAAACGTTCGATCAAACGATTTTTCGTTCGTTCGAATGAATAGCGCTAAATCCTTCGACTTCGATATTCGAAGTTGAAGGATTTAACTTCGACAGTCCAATATCGAGAGTTAATTAACCCTCGATATTCGACCCTATGTAAATCTGGCCCTAAGTGTTATAAACAACAATTACTTTTTTAATATGATTTTGTAAATGATAATTTTACTTAAATGTAATTATATTTAGGGTCACTTTTTCACATAGATATTAAAATGTATTAAAAGATTCAGACTGCACAAAAACTCACAACAGCACAAAATCTCTATACCAAAATGATTGGGCCATGCTATTGCTGGAAAGCTCCAAACAATTTTATTCTGCATTACAAATGTATACGTACACAGTTTTAAGATGGGTGACAAATCTACCCTTCTGCCATCAAACTTAAACTATCAACTTGCAGCTTATTGGCATATGAGTGGGACCCATGGATGGCCCTGTCTGCCTGAAATCTGGCTGAAAATCTGCCCAATATCAATGACTCAGGTTTGATTTTACAATCTGTTAAGAACCATATCACAACATGATATAGCCATCATCTAATGGGACTGTCCCTCTGTGTGTTTGCAGTTATTGTCCCCAATTTGGCACAGCATTTGTGTGTGACCAAGTCAGGACCAGATCCACTTCCAAAAGAATGAATCTGGCAGTGTAGAGCCAACTTACACATTGTGCCAGACAAGGAGCATAAAAGTAATCCAATATGTTATTACTTTATAATTATGTCTTGTATTAGTATGATTTGGGATGTATATACAATTACAGGAGATGAAAATAAGAATTGCAATTACTTACACAGCAGGAGTGAATAAAAAGTGAATTACATTGATGCTGACACATTCCTACACATTTCACTTATAGGGGAACTGTCACGAAAATGAAAATTTAATATGAGCGTCAGCATACTGAAATAAGAAACTTTCTAAATACAACCAATTACAAATTCTGTACTGTTTCTGAAATAATCACGTTTATCTTCACTCCACCTCTCTCAGCATCTGTTTCTCTTCATTCTGTCTTTATTCAGGAGTTTATTCAGATGAATGATCCAATATACTGTATCCTATAGGGGGGCTCATTTTGCCTGGAAGATGTATTAGAGCTCACTTTATTAAAATCACCAGACATCATGGGGCAGAATTATCAAGGGTCAGTGCAAAAAACTTCGAAATTCGACCATCGAATTGCATTACTTCGATATTCGAAGTCAGAGTTTTTTTTAATCGAATTTGGCCATATTCGGTCGAAGTCAAATCGAACGATTTTACTTCGACTTAATGTTGGCTATAGGTTGTAGGACGTCCCCATAGGCTAACATAGCAATTCGGCAGGTTTGAGGTGGCGAAGTGTCAAAGTCAAACTTTTTTTAAAGAGACAGTACTTCCATTTTCTAAGTCAAACTTTTTTAATTCGAGTCGAAGTCGAATTTAGGCCTATTCGATGCTCGAAGTACCCAAAAATTAGTTCGAGATAAGATGTTTTTGAATTTGAATATTCACTTCGACCCTTAGTAAATGTGCCCCCATGTCTCTCTAGATGCAGAATTTGTGCAAAAGGCAGTTATTTTGTTAGATTTTGTTTGTACTGGAATCAGTTATTTGAGTGACATATAGGAAAGTTATATTCCTTACATATACGAAACTATTGGCATATCATTCATCAATGATAGTTCCAACACTATCTAGGACACCAAATAAGGTTTTGGTGGGGTGGGGGGTTCAATAGGGGCAGACCTATCTTTTGGGAACCACTGACTCAAAGGTGCAAAGTTTGCTACAGATCTAGTAACCCATAACAACCAGACAACATTTACTGGTCAGATACTAGAAAACAAAGATCTGATTGGTGGCAATGAGTTACTAGTCCAGGGCAAAGTATGGTTGACTTCTGAAAAGTAAACACAAATCAGCCTTTGTTGACTTCAAATCTCTGTTGGTCTTAGCTGATAATGAACAATACAGACATGTTGCCTATTATCTATTATATTGATACATACAGGTATATGATACAGTGATGGCCTCTGACAGAGCAATGAAATTGCAATTATTTTCTGTGGCAGGAGAACCTCCCATTGAGTTTTCTTCAACTGTGATTCAGAGGAATTAGAATAGTTCAACTCCAGTCAGATATTTGTGCATCCCTGCATTACCTGTTTAACTGGAAGCCAGCATTCCTATAAAACCATAATGTGTAAAACAAAGGTCTAAGCCAAAATATCTAAATAATTACTCAACCTAGAAGGTAAATACAACCAGGGGGTGTGGCAGGATCAGCATTTAATTGGCTGCCTATCATTAGTGTGTGCCAGATCATTGTTAGTAAATAAGTTCATGTCACTACAGATTATACAGAATTACATTTATTTCAATACATTATAAACCTGAGGAGAGCACACAGTACATGCAACAAAATCATGGCAGGTGAGTAAAATTCACTATTTTTTAAGTATATAGTAGGGAAATGATGATGAATATTCTGAAAGGGATTATGAAACTCATAGTAATTTTGATTATAAGTTTGTGTTGAAGAGGAGCGCTACAAATTTGCCAACACATGAGTAGTAAACCTGTACTTTTTATTGAAGGGTGTATGCTACCATATTGGTTTAAGGAGAAAAATCTCTGCTATTATTACTATAGGTTATTTCATATACAGTACATACAGAGAGAGAATTTGCTTCTGGACTCCTATTGAATGGACATCATTACTTAGTAGTAGTGTAGTATTTGTTCTCTTTCCAGAAATGACTCTGTGCTTTACAGTACCGGTATTTCTGTAATTTTATTGCTCTGAGATTGAAAAGACGTGGAGATTTATATAGCACACAGTGAGCTAGCCTAAAGGCTTAAACAGAGAACGATTTTGTACATTCCTCTTTGCATCCCTGGTTAATTTATAAAATCATTGTATTCTACACACCTTATCTATAGATTTATGCCATATTGTCTATTTTTAACTCAAATGGCTGCATTCATGGCTAGACAGCAGATAATCTTTATAACATCTATTTGTGAGCCTCTGAAACATATATGCAATTTATAATAGTAAGCAGTGAATGTTTTTTCTTGCATAGCTAGGTGACTGACTGTGCTCTGTATTCCTGGAGCGGTTATAGCACTGATATAGGGCAGAAGTTAATGGGGTGGTTAACCTTGAAGTTGACTTTTAGTATGTTATAGAATAGCCAATTCTAAGCAACTTTTAATTGGTCTTCATTATTTATTTATTTATCTTTACAGTTTTTTCATTATTTGCCTTTTTGCAGCTTTCAAATGGGGGTCATTGACCCCATCGAAAGACAAATGCTCTGTAATTGCTAGTTTTTGTTGTTCATCTTTCTTTTCAGGCCTCTCCTATTCATATTGCAGTCTCTTATTCAAATGAGTGCATGGTTGCTAGGGTAGTTTGCACCCTAGCAACCAGATTGTTTAACTATCAATCTGGAGAGCTGCTGATTAAAAAGCTAAATAACTCAAATCCACAAATAAAAAATTAGCAAAACCGTGAAAAATTCGTGAAAAATTGGGAAATCTGAAAGTTCCTGAAAAAGTTTTGAAATGCGAAAGTTTTTACGAGAAAAAAAAACGTGCAAATCAGGTGTTTTCACGCAAAAATCGTGAAAATGGAAGGATTTCACTCAAAAATCGTGAAATTTGAAGGATTTCACTCAAAAATTTTGAAATTGAAGGTTTTCACAAAAAAATCGTGAAAATCGGACGTTTCACTGAAAAATTTTGAAATTTGAAGGATTTCACTAAAAAAAATCGTGAAAATCGGACGTTTCACTCAAAAATCTTGAAATTTGAAGGTTTTCACTAAGAAATTGTGAAATTTGAAGGATTTCACGAAAAAAATTGTGAAATTTGAAGGTTTTCACAAAAAATCATGAAAATCAGACATTCTCCCGAAAAAAGCATGAAAATCGGAAATTGATGCCAGCGAATTTTAACCTGCGAACTGTCACAGGAGATTTGCGAATTTATTCGCTGGCGGCGAAACTTGGAAATTCGCCGCAAATTCGTGCCAGGCGAATTTATTCTCCCATCACTAAAAATGAAAACCAATTGCATATTGTCTCAGAATATCACTAGGGATGTAGCGAACGTCGGAAAAAAAGTTCGCGAACATATTCGCGAACTTGCGCAAAAATGCGAGCGGTTCGCGAACGGTTCGCGAACCCCATAGACTTCAATGGGAAGGCGAACTTTAACATCTAAAAAAGACATTTCTGGCCAGAAAAATGATTTTAAAGTTGTTTAAAGGGTGCAACGACCTGGACAGTGGCATGCCAGAGGGGGATCAAGGGCAAAAATGTATCTGAAAAATCTGCCTGTGTGTGCTTGGAAGAGATAGTGTAGGGGGAGAGCTGTTAGTGATGCTAGATGGCAGTTGGTTGAATAACACACTGGGCAAAAAATGCCTACAGGGCAAATAATGCCTAAAAGGTCAACTTATACACTACTACAGCGGTAGTAAAATAAAAAAAAGTAAAATAAAAAAAAAATGAATATTAAAAAAAAAAAAATTAAAGTTGGTGCTGCTGAACTACTAGGAGCAGCAGATTAGCACACCAGTCCCACTCCCCAACACTGCTAGACTAATAGCACTGGGCTCTTATAGTAGTAGTAGTAGTAGTGGTAGTAGTAAAACAACAAAAAAATAAATAAAAGCAGTCCTTACAAGGACTACTGTTATTGCAGCAATCAGCAGATGAGATCAGAAGCAGGACAGCTGCCCACTGCAGCTACATACAGAGCACTGCAGTAGAAGGTAGATTACTAGCCAGCAAAGCTACCTAAGCTTAAATGTCCCTCAAACCCCTGCAGACTTCTGTCCCTCCAATAACAGAGCAGTATCAAAACGATTACTAGCCAGCAAACTTTCAACTGTCCCTGAAATCACTAACAGGCAGCAGCTCTCTCCCTACACTATCTCTTCAGCACACACAGGCAGAGTGAAAAAACGCTGCAGGGCTTCGGTTTTTATAGGGAAGGGGAGTGGTCCAGGGGAGAGCTTCCTGATTGGCTGCCATGTACCTGCTGGTCTGGGGTGAGAGGGCAAAAAAAAGCACCAACAATGGCGAACCCAAAATGGCGAACGTCGCACGACGTTCGCGAACTTCCGGCGAGCGCGAACACCCGATGTTCGCGCGAACAAGTTCGCCGGCGAACAGTTCGCGCCATCTCTAAATATCACATCATAGTAACAGTTAGTTTAAAGCTGAACAACCCCTTTAAGTACAGGGTTCCATTGAAACCAGCCCTCTAGAATTATTGATCTTAAAGTGGGGTTCATTTATCAACACTGGGTAAATTTGCACCGGGGTAGTAACCCATAGCTTGCTGGTTGCTTTGAGTTACTGCCAAGTTATTTTGCCCAGAGTTGATAAGTGTCTTATTTAAAGAGATACTGACACCAGAAATTAAACTCTTTTTTACATCTATCGTTATATTGTCTTTGAAAGCTACTTTTAACTTTGCCATAAAGTATTTGCACAATGCTTTTACATTACCTGTCTGATGCCCCATGGTCCTGTATGAGGGGGCTGCCATATTTGTGCAGCAGGAGTCCGTTAGCATTAGAAACTGACAGGCTGAGATGGGACAGTCGGTTGAAAAAACAGTCAGGCGTAGAAACTTCAACTAACGATAACTTACAAAAACAAACCTCTCAGCAAAAAACCATCAGCTTGACCCATAGGTAGCTTTTAGGGGCAAATTCATCAAGGGTCGAATATCGAGGATTAATTAAAGGAAAACTATACCCCCCAAACAATGTAGGTCTCTATAAAAAGATATTGCATAAAAGAGCTCATATGTAAAACCCTGCTTCATGTAAATAAATCATTGTCATTATAATACACTTTTCTAGTAGTACAGATGAAGCCACTTTGGTTTGTCTGTTTGACACAGAATAACTAAACACAGATATCCCATTTATCTCATTTAACACAGAAAACTGCGTCACAACATCCCATCTAATTAAAGCATTCACCATTGTGAACAATGGAGCTTTGGTATGCTAATGAAAAGGTTAAATGCATTAAATGAGTTAAGATGACTTAAGATAACACAGTTTCTTCAATTACCCCTGAGTCATGACGCATTTAACTCACAAATCCAAGTGGCTTCATCTGTATGTGCCATTGGGTAATCATAAATAGAAAATTGCCATTTTAAAAATTAAGGGCCGCCCCCTGGGATCGTAGGATTCACTGTACTCACGAACAAACCAAACAAACCATACATGTTATGTCACATGAGCCAATTAACAGACAGAGTTGTGTCTTTTGCTTCCACACTTCTTCCTGTTACAGTTAGAGTTGAAGTATTTCTGGTCAGGTGATCTCTGAGACAGCACACAGACCATCATGAAATGGTGGCTCAAGGCAAGAGATGTAAAAGGGCAATATTTACTTAAATATATATTCCAGTTTGGTGAGATTCTTTAATATGCCACTTATTATGATATGAACTGTCTGTTGCTTAAGTGTTCATTTTGGGGGTATAGTTTTCCTTTAACCCTCGATACTAACTGGGAATGAAAATCCTCCGACTTCGAATATCGAAGTCGAAGGATTTTGCGCAAATACTTCGATCCAACAATCGAAGGAATAATCGATCAATCGAACGATTAAATCCTTCGAAACAAATGATTTGAAGGATTTTAATCCAACGAGCGAAGGATTATCCTTCGACCAAAAAAAGTTAGGCAAGTCTGTAGGGACCTTCCCCATAGGCTAACATTGGGTTCGGTAGCTTTTAGGTGGCGAACTAGGGGGTCGAAGTTTTTTCTTAAAGAGACAGTACTTCGACTATCGAATGGTCGAATAGTTGAACGATTTTTAGTTTGAATCCTTCGATTCGAAGTCGAAGGTAGAAGTAGCCCATTCGATGGTCGAAGTAGCCAAAAAAACACTTAGAAATTCGAAGTTTTTTTATCTTCTATTCCTTCACTCGAAGAAAATGAATTGGCCCCTTAATGTACATTCATATTTTAAAAAGTAGTTTTTTTGTGTCAGTATCACTTTAAAACTGACTGCCACAGAAGTGGTTAACAACAGTTGACTTAAACACAAAGGGGTTCATAAATAAATAAACTAAACAAATTTGTACCATAGCAACTAATTAAATAATTGCTTTCATTGATTTTTCCTGAAGCTGTCTGAAAAAAGCAAATCACTGATTGGTTGCTATGGGCAACATCCTAGGTGTACATTTTTTTATAAATAAGCCCCACTCTGCCATAGCCTTGAAATCCCTGTCCAAAAAACTTTTGTCAGAGTTTTAACAATTTTCTTATATTTAATGTCTAGTCTTAAAATTGAGAAAATTTAGCATGGAAGAATTATCCAACATGGTGGAACACAGAACGAACTATTACAGCAGCGGTGATCTGATCTTGAGACGAGCGCAGGCCTTTCGAATAAAACTTGACTTCAATAGGCCTCTTCAGGAGAGAGACAAGGTGAAATTCATTGCAGCTACAGGTAACACCATTTCCTCAGATACTTTTAGTGGTTTCCCTTAAGGATGATAAATATGATTGTATGCATGGAATTAAAGACAAAAACTTGCCACATAGGGCCATTTTTATACAACATTGAAGTTTCTGAAATCCCATAATGTTTTACAAAGATAATGGCAGGTGGTATCATATCTATAAAGTTTTGCTTCAGTTTGCATATACCTGGTTTAATGTGCTCTTTTTTCTTATATAAATGTTTGTATTTTCCATTCCTAGGACCTGCCCCACATGAATCTGACGACACAATGTCTATCTTTCCACTGTTTGGTTCTGACAGTGAAAGGTCTTGGACAGCTGATGTAGATTCCGTTGACGTTAATCATGTCACTGCCTTAATTACAAGCCCAGCGGATGCACCTATTGGTCGTTATAAACTGCAACTTTACATCACATCCAGTAACAAAAAAACATACGTCAAATTACGCGAGTTTATACTCCTTTTCAACCCCTGGGCTGAAGGTAAGATACAGGCTCTCCTATATCTGTGAATATCAGGATAAAACAAAAAAGGTATTAAAATTATATCCCATGGAATATAGTCCACTTTACAGGAGTCAGATTGTTACTTACCTAAATACACATGAATAAACTTCGTTTTGACTTGGGCCATGTTCTTTATGGAATCTTTCAAGAAGCATACAGCAATGTAAAAGTAAGCTTTAAATTTCAAATTCTAGCTATAGCACCAGCACTAGTTGAACTAGTTCAAGCCAATTATATTTAATTATCTTGCAAGGTCACAAATATATCTACATACTGTATAAATCATTTGGAGTAATTTTTGTAAAATGTTGTTTGTTTGTAAGAAAATGATATGGGTTGGTGTCTGGGTTTATTAAAACCATGAAGTAACTTAATTTCCGATAGTTGCGTCTGGTCCATAAAGTCATTGGGTAAAGTTAACCATATTCTCGTGAAGCTTGTTCTCTGAAAAAATAAAGTTTGTGATCCATTTTTGTGACTTGACTTGAGCAAGCCAGTATGGAAATTAAAATGTGCTACACGCTTTAAAAAGTGGGGTGTCTTAACCCTATGGACCACTGCTCTGGTTGTATGAAATAATTTTTATTGTTAATTAATAAAAAAAACTAGAAAATAAATACAGACCATATTTTTTCTAGGTGATGCCGTGTATATGGAGGATGAAAGCGAGAGGCGTGAGTATGTCTTGAATGACCATGGAATCATCTACTTTGGACACGAGGATATGATTGATGAACAGGGTTGGGACTTTGGCCAAGTAAGCACATATGGTTTCAAGCAGATGCAGAACCACAACTTTGTACTGCTTGTTATTATTAGCATCTAAAGCAGTGATCCCCCAACTGGTGGTTCCCAATAAACATGTTGGTCTCCACCTCCATTAATGTTCCTCACAATGGCCTCAAAGTAGGTGCAGTTATGGCTTGAAGGCAAGTTTTGGAGGCAGAAAGACACTGGTATAATTCAAAAAGAAATTCCTGCAGGCTACCAGTTCACATGGGGCTGCCATTTAACCTATTTCAACGCTTATTTAACATCCACAAGGAACCTTTTTAATGCTTTTGTGGATCACTTTTTACATTTCAGTGTGGCTGACAGGTAAAAATGGTTTGGACAACTGATCTAAAGTGTGCAATTTGACAGTATTATTGTATTCTCTTGGTGGGCATCAATATAATACTGGGGGGGGTGATATATTGGCACTTAGAAAAAGTAAGGGGAAAATACTTTAGAGACAAGGAGTATGTAACAAAGTTAGTTAGGTACTCTAATACTCAAATAGGCAAAGTAAGTTTTAACATTTAGACAAAGACAGGTACATATTTCCATAAAGAACGTGCATTGCGAAAATCCAACTGCTATTTTCAACACTCTGGGAAATGAAGTATCATTGGAGAACTAACTTTCTATAGCCACCCAGTCAGGAAACCAGCAGTCTAAAGTCCTTGCAATTATATAAATATCCCCATGCTTAAAAAAAACATGGTAATATGTGTAATTACAAAATACTGTAAATAGACAACTTATCATTTATTTTTTTGCCAGTATAACATCACTTGAAGACCATCATTCTTCTAGCACTGTGTAAGAAGGTGATTGGATTGTGTGCATGAGAAAATGTATTGAATGTGTAAAGTGAATGTGAGTGCTGTAGAAAATGTTAAAGTAATGTTAAAGTAATTGAAAGTATTAAATGTGTTGGAAGACTGTAATGTGTAAAATGTACCACAAGATGGCAGTGTTGTTATGTAAATGAATGGTAGAGGTTCCATGCTGGATAACAGTGGGAAAGCACATGTACAGTATTGAGCATAGCACATGAACAGTAAGTGTTAGGGTAGTGTTTAATTGAAGAAGGTATTTAAAGGGGAGACACATCCAAAGGGTTGTTCACATGCATTTGGATTAAGATAGAGAGAGGGCACAAGTGTGAAATACTAGGTATTTCAGATAGTCAGGACTATTTAGTATGGGTAGTTAAGACCCCAACGAGGAGGTAGTGGCATATGTGCCAAGGCTAAGCCAGTAAGGGTGCAAGTGGAAGTTATAGGAAAAAGGACATCCTGAAGGAGGGGGAAAAGAAAAGTCCTATCCGGAGTAGGCCAGAGGGGCATAGGTCGTATGCCGGACTGGTAGGACCGGAAGGTGTCACAAGAAAATTCCTACCCTGAAAGGTCAGTGGTGCACTGGCGTGGTGTCAGCCCGGCTGAAGCAAGGAGGTGGTGAGTAACCCTGGAAAGGGATGTCCTTCGGAAGGTTTCGAGGAAAAACCTTTGTGTGTTTGGAGTGTCGGCTTAGCCAGCATAGGAGAAGTGTATCATTGTCGTGGATTGTATATCTGTATGCCCTGATGTGTGGAAGAGTCATCTGATGAAAGAAAGTGTATCCAAATAAACAGTTCAAGTTTGTTTTATCATCAAGAGTGTGGACTTCAATCCTTGGATCAAGTTGGGTTTCCATGGTGACAGTGTTAACCCCTTCCTACCCTTGCATAATTTGGTGTTAACCCTTTACACCCCTTACAACTGGACACAGGGGAATAACTCATTTTGCTCTAAAATTAACCAATGACATTGATATGACTGGGAAAATAGGGAACAATTTTAAGAACTGGAAATACAAGGGGTCACTGACTTATGCCACTGCTACAAGTGAAGGGACATACAATTGTGCTCCATACTGCTTATTCTTAAAACAATTGTGGCAGGTGAATATCTGTGTTCCGTGGGAAAGAAATTGACTCAATTATGAACATCTTCTGGTCTTGTTGTCTAACTTAGACATCATGGTCAGAGATTTTAATGATTGCACACAGATTGCAGGATGGGAAATAACTATAGTTTATCTGTTGTACTGATGGAACATTGACACTATTGCTCAATACCTGCTTTCCATACCTACTAAATATTGCAGCTATGTTGATAGCTCTTTTCTGGAGGTCTTTACATCCTCTGTTGGTTTACTAAAACTAATAACCAAATATGAAGAACAATCTGTTTTGACATATAAACAAAGGGATGACTTTACCATTGATGCCACTCTACTAGGGGTGGTCATTAGGGGCAATGTACACAAAGTATGCTCTTGGCAACCAATGAGACATTTGCTTTTAAATAGTGACCAATGCTATGTACTGTTTTTGATAACTAGAACTGGTGCAAACTTCAAGTCTTTTATTACCACCAAAGAATGTAAGCAGGAGCAGAAATACCAGTGATGCATCAAAATAGCAATAGGTATGGAGTGAAAAAGTCATAGAATATGTGATGGTTTTGAGAATTAGTTCAACCAATAGAGCAAACTTTTATCATTTAACAGTGTATTACACATTGCCAGGTCTTCCAGCCTCGGCACTGTCACATTACATCTGATTTGTCACCGAAAATACAGTATGTGCAAACAAGGGAAACATCTAATATCTTAAATATAAAAACCAATATTTACTAATGGGGATACAAAGTTTACAACATTCTTCTTATGCTCTGGTCATATCTTCTGACCATTCCAGTTATTTGCCTCTTTTTTACCTTTATATTTTCTTTTAACTTTTTTGTTTTGTCTTTTTTTCTAGTTTGAAGAAAATATTTTGGACATTTCTCTCCAGATCTTGGATAGGAGTTTGAACTATCAGGATGATCCAGTATTGGATTGTTCCCAGAGGTATGATCCTGGTTATGTAGGACGAGTACTTAGTGCAATGGTGAGTAAATGGATATTATTATTCTTTCTAAAGGATCAGGATAGCATTTCCTAGCTTTTTTTGTCTGAAAACTTCAAATTTTTTGAGATGAAAAAATTGGAAATTCTGTTATTAGTAAATCGCCCCTTAATGTCACTTCTACATTTCACACCAAATAGTTTTAAATCCCAAAATAACATAAGCTATTTGCACATTGTCTAAGAATATCACTGTGGACATCATATTATAAATTTATTTCAAGCTGAACTGTGTGTTTAATATAACAAATACCATGCAATTACATTATTATTATTATTAACATTTATTATTATTAACATTTATTTATATAGCACCAGAATATTTCGCCTATAGCAGGCTATAAAGCATATAGAACTAGTACTGGTATTAATGTATGTTTACTAATGCAAAAATCTAAGCTGGTAAAATGGGAAAGGTGGGGTTAATGGCACTGAATCAGACAATGAGGTTATTGGCATTGCTGAAACATGGATGAATGGGTCACATGACTGGGCAGTAAAGAGACCACAGGATTTCTTCTATACAATGTACTTTATATCGCCCTGCTAAACAATTTAGGAAGTATTCTTCCAGAGGCTTGCGTGACCTCTTAGGGCATCAATTTAAATCAATGGCCATTCCTTGGGGTATGATGATGTTCAGTCTCCTACAGACCTACTTTTAGTACAGTAGTTTAAAAACAATGCCTTGATGGAGCTTATTGTGGATACATAGAATTGTTGTAAAGTCTCAAAAAAAATAAAAAAACACCAGTAGGGATTCCACACTATACAAACATTTGGTTTCTGTTCCAAACACCACTTTTAAGATTCAGCCTATAGACTCAGCTAAGCCTTTCAAAGATGTACAGATCTAATAGTATCTGTAAATACATAATATATTGTATTTAACTAGTGCCAAGTTGAAACAATGTGAATGAGGTGACCCAGTTTTTGAATGCTGACCAATCTGTTGTGGAAGTTTTGGAATGGTTGAACTTTTGCTATGTTGTTGAGTAATATGCACTTAAATACCTGTAAATGCTTATTTTTTAAAAAAAAAAAAAAATTGTTGGCCCATCCATAATGCTTAACATCAATATTTAAACATTTTATTGTGCCATTCATGCAGATTAACAGCTTTGATGATAAAGGAGTTATAGAAGGGAGGTGGTCTGGAAAATTCACTGGTGGTGTTGATCCCCAACATTGGATGGGAAGTGTGGAGATTCTTATGAGATGGTACAGGGGAGGCTACAAACCAGTCAAATATGGGCAGTGCTGGGTGTTTGCTGCAGTCATGTGCACAGGTGAGTTTGACTGCAAAATCCAAAGAGCTGTTTTTAAGGAAACATGATGACATGATAAACATTGTTTAAACATCGTATTTGGGAGTTAGTTAACATGGTTGTACCCCTAAGAATAACCACCCAAATACTATAATTATGATGTATTTTACACATGTGCAAAGAATGATAAAAAAAACAGACATGCATCAATCTGTTATGCTATGCCATGATGCCCTCCAGTGGAAATTGCTAAAAATGAACCACAGATTTCCACATTGGAAACATGGGCAACTAATTGCTGATTTTAATTAATAATGATAAGCACCCATGCTGTTTCCTATCAGGAAACAGCACAGCCTTCTCTTACCCAACTAATAGTCCCTCATCACCCACAAAGCTACTAAAATGTGACCTTTGGTTAAAGTTGAGATAATTTGTAATAGCATCTTGCACAAAATATATTATAGTATATTGATAAGTAGGTACAGACTACTGTATCTGTTTTTGGACACTACATTCTTATTTCATATTAACTAACCTCTAGCACCTACCAGCCTTATTATTTTTGAAATGTTGCTTCTTCCATAATTTTCCAAACTAATTTTAGTGCCCTTTAGTATTTTCTGAATAAAATAAGGCTGCCATGTGCCAATATTCTGTCCACCCTTTTCAATACAACTGGAGAGACAATGCATATGATTGAGCAGCTGTGATGAGAACAATTGGCTTCCCTACAGACGTTTACTGTACATGTCTTAAAGAGATACTGACACCAAATATCTATCATAACATTATCTTTGAATGCGATTTATAATTTTGCCATAAAAGTATCTGCCAGATGCTTTTACATTACCTTTCTTACCCCCTTGTTTCCCTATGAGTGGGCTGCCATATTTTTGCAGCAGTAGTCCATTAGCATTAGAAACTGTAACTGACAAGTTGAGAAGGGACAGTCAGGTTGACAAAACAGTCAGGTTTAGGAACTTCGAGTAACAATTAACTGTACTTACAAAAGCACAACTATCAGTGACAAATGATCAACATGACCTATAGGTAACTTTTCATTTAGACTAATATTTTGAAATAAAATTTCAAGTGTCAGTATCACTTTGTCTACTTTCTTTTTGCCTCAGAATAGTCACTCCTTCAGTAGCTGTAAGAAAGTAAACATCTGATGATCCCTTCTTCTGAACTATCTATCCCATCATCTGTAACCCAAATATCCAACAATTCATGATTGTCCATCTCAAGATTACCCTATAATTTGCTCCATTATTTTGTAAGATATGTGGTTAACTGTAAAACTTTCATTTACCCATTATCAGACAGGTAGTTCTTTCTTAGGAGTGACATATAATGAGGGTTATATCTCCAATTTCCTTTCCCCTGTGTTTTGCAGTGCTTCGATGTCTAGGAATCCCAACCAGAGTAATCACAAATTATGCTTCTGCCCATGACAAAGATGGAAACCTGAGTATTGACAGTATTTATAGCAGCACAGGAAGAAATATGAGCAAAGACACCATGTGGTATGAAACATTCTAGAGCTTTTGCAGTGCATTAAAGGGGTGCATTCTGGATATGAATTAGTTAAGGCCTAGCTGAGTTTATATGATATATTTTCAAGCAACAACAAATAAATTAAAAATCCTGTCCATCCTATTATGTGTCAGTGTATCAAGCAATAAATGAAAAGCTGATACCTTTTTATGCAACAAACGGGGTGATCTCCAGCTTTATTCCATGGTGCTCTTGACACAGTTCAACAGATCAAACGTTTCGGGACCACATGGCCCTTCATCAGTGATAATTTACAAAAGAGACTATACAAATGTATAGGCTAAAACACAGTGACTCCTAGTGGCGGTTCATGAGAATAATCCTCTCCTCAGAAATTTTGCCAATGTCCATTTTATCTTACACCAATTGCTAACACAATTAACCCTTTGCTATACACAACATTTTTTTTTTATAAAAGTTCATTCTACTAAACTTTTTAAAAAAAATATTTTTTGGTTTTGTTATAGTGTCATATACACCCACATCATAACCGTGTGCCACTACCAGTATATCACATATGTACAACTATACAAACAATAGTATGTTCTGTATCAATACTATTGATTACTATTATTATTACTCACTGACTAGGAGACGATTAGGAAGGAGATGTCTCTAAATCACTGGTACATTACAGGATTCTATATTTCTCTATGGCTGCAAGACAAAATGGTTTTATCAGTTAATATCAGTGTATCAAGACAACCTGTGCTCATGTCTAAGATAGGGAAGAAATCCATAATTGAGAAAAGTAGACTTTCCTTTTATATATCCTAGGGTGTGGAGTTATTTGCCAAGAACACCACCAAAGACCTATATGGCCCTTTCAGGCTCAGTCCACCGGGGAATTTGTTCTTCAATTCACTACCTGCTTTTTATCTCTTATTTGCATCCAAACGTATATAGAATAACTAATGAACTGGTGCTGAGTTGCAGCACCCCTATAATGCATTTATATAAAATATAATTATTCTTGGAAAAATTATGTTTCAAGATAAATGGATAATGGGCAGTTTCAATGTAGATTGAATAAAAACTATTAGGGGCAGATTCACTAAGGGTCGAATTTCGAAGTTAAAAATACTTCGAAATTCGACCCTCGAATTGAAATCCTTCGACTTCGAATATCGAAGTCGAAGGATTTAGCGCTAAACATTCGATCGAACGATCGAAGGATTTTTCGTTCGATCGAACGATTAAATCCTTCGAATCGAACGATTCGAAGGATTTTAATCAAACGATCGAAGGAAAATCCTTCGATCAAAAAAAGCTGAGCAAGCCTATGGGGACCTTCCCCATAGGCTAACATTGACTTCGGTAGGTTTTATCTGCCGAAGTAGGGGGTCGAAGTTTTTTTTAAAGGGTAAGTACTTCGACTATCGAATGGTCGAATAGTCGAACGATTTTTACTTCGAATCGTTCGATTTCGATCGAATTCGATCGAATTTAACCAATTCGATGGTCGAAGTACCCAAAAAAAACTTCGAAATTCGAAGTTTTTTTTATTCTAACCCTTCACCCGAATTTAGTGAATCGGCCCCTTAGTGTTACAGATTGGCTGTATATCAGAGCAGAGTTAACTAAAAACTGTTCAACAACTAATGCATTTCCAATAGATATATTGATTTCCAGTGTGCATTTTGATAGGAACTTTCATGTCTGGAATGAGAGCTGGTTCAGCAGAAATGATTTAGATTCGGCCTACAGAGGTTGGCAAGTGCTGGATTCAACCCCACAAGAGTTAAGTGAAGGTAGAACTTTACAGTTATTTGTTGCTCATGGAATAATAAATGTTAATCAGCCACACTACAGGCTGTGTATTTATTACAGTAAGACTGCTTTGGATGAAAGTTCTAAGATCAGTGAAGTAGAAATAACTTCTAAGTCTCTAGATCCACTTTGGCCAGTCACAACAAGGTTAGCTACACTAGAAAACTGACCTGTTTGGACAAGTTGGATGACTTACTCATGGCCTGCATACAGTTTTATTACTTGCATCCAAAGGCAATTGAACGCCATTGCTCTAACAATATTTGAGGATATTTTCAGGATTATATAATTTCCGAAGCTTACCATCAGAATGACACCTGTCTCTGCCTAATGACATAGATGGAACCCTGGAAGTACCACCATTCAAAGATGGCAGTAGCTCCAGGGTTCCCCTGTCTTAATTCTTGAACATGATTTGGAACAGGAGGCTGGATGGCTGCTCCAGTGTGATCACAACTAGGGGGGGGGGTGCGCACATATAAAAAAATCAACACAGGGATGACAGTACTGACATAATACTGGAACAAGTAAATTAAATCCCAAACAAGAGGTTGGAATTCTCAAGAACTGGAAAACCAAGATCTTATGTTAACTCTATGTATCCATTGTCTGTTCCAGGTATTTATTGCTGTGGTCCAGCTTCAGTCCATGCAGTGAAGGAAGGAGACGTTGATTTGGAGTACAATGTTCCATTTGTTTTTGCTGAAGTAAATGCTGACCGCAACACCTGGGTTTATTATGATAAAGATGTGAAAGAGAAAGTATACACTGATTCCAAAAATGTGGGGAAAAACATAAGCACCAAGGGTGTTAGCAGTAATCAACGGGTTGACATTACCAACAACTATAAATATCCAGAAGGTGAGAAATGAAAACAAGAAAATCATTTTGCTTCTTCAATGACTTTCCTTTTGCTTGAAAATGTTTTTATTATATTTGGTAGCAGTTATGGCTTATACTTAATGGATGTGTAAATGTGCTTTGTGGAATGGAGATGTCATGGTTAGGGATGTCGCGGACTGTTCGCCCGCGAATTAGTTCGCGCGAACATTGACTGTTCGCGTCCGCCGAATGTTCGCGGACGTGGCGCGACGTTTGCCGATTTGGGTTCGCCTTAGCTGGCGCTTATTTTTGCCATTTCTCCCCCAGACCAGCAGATACATGGCAGCCAATCAGGAAGCTCTCCCTCCTGGACCACCCCCACACCCCTTGGACCACTCCCCTTCCATATATAAACTGAAGCCCTGCAGCGTTTTTTCATTCTGCCTGTGTGTGCTTGGAAGAGCTAGTGTAGGGAGAGAGCTGTTTAGTGATTTGAGGGACAGTTGATAGTAACTTTGCTGGCTAGTAATCTACTTGATACTGCTCTGTATTGTAGGGACAGAACTCTGCAGGGATTTGAGGGACAGTGAGTTTAGGTTAGTTAGCTTTGCTGACTAGTAATCTACCTTCTACTGCAGTGCTCTGTATGTAGCTGCTGTGGGCACTGCTTCTGATCTCATCTGCTGACTGCTGTAATAACCCAATAGTCCTTGTAAGGACTGCTTTTATTTTCTTTTTTCTTTTTTTACTTTGCTACTATAAGAGCCCAGTGCTATTAGTCTAGCTGTGTTGGGGAGTGGGACTGGTGTGCTGCTCCTCCTAGTAGTTCACCACTACCAGCACCAACCAGAGTCAAAATTGTTACAAAGTATCTTATTTGCACCTGTTAGCTGTTCTGAGCTCTCTGCCAAAAGCTAATTAAGTTAGAAACTGTTTTTTTTCTGGCTGTTCAGTGCAGAGAAAAGAGGGACTGGTGTGCTGCTCCTCCTAGTAGTTCACCACTACCAGCACCAACCAGAGTCAAAATTGTTACAAAGTATCTTATTTGCACCTGTTAGCTGTTCTGAGCTCTCTGCCAAAAGATAATTAAGTTAGAAACTGTTTTTTTCCTGGCTGTTCAGTGCAGAGAAAAGAGGGACTTTCCAGTACAAAAGAGGGACAGGGGGTTGAGTGGTCAAAAGAGGGACAGTTGGAAGGTATGCAAGTGCCACCTAGCTGTGTGAGCTTTTTCACATTCTGTCTAAATAACAATAATTCCGTGTCCGTAAACATCACCTGAGTGATGTTTTTACAGCAGCAATAATATATTCCGTATCCACTACTGTATACGTTGCCCTTGCAGGCATTGTTTGCCCAGTCTTTAACCAAGTGCCACCTAGCTGTGTGAGCTTTTTCACATTCCGTGTCCAGAAACATCACCTGAGTGACGTAGTGTGATTTCTGCCCTTTACAGCACAAAACGCAGCGCTGTGTCAACAATGTATTTTTCAGATACATTTTTGCCCTTGATCCCCCTCTAGCATGCCACTGTCCAGGTCGTTGCACCCTTTAAACAACTTTAAAATCATTTTTCTGGCCAGAAATGTCTTTTCTAGCTTTTAAAATTCGCCTTCCCATTGAAGTCTATGGGGTTCGCGACGTTCGCGAACCGTTCGCATTTTTGACGCAAGTTCGCGAATATGTTCGCAAACATTTTTTCTGACGTTCGCTACATCCATAGTCATGGTGTCTCTCATGTTATAGCACTGCTTAACAGTCAAGGCATGACTGTTTCATGACTGTTTCATGACTGTTTCTCAAATAAAATTGATATGTAAGTGGCTGAACGTAATTTGAAAATACCTGTATACATAAATATATATACTTTATACCCCTAGGAACTGAGAAAGAAAGGCTGGTGTATTTGAAGGCTCGCAAGAAGTTGCTGGATATGGGAGTCCTGAAAGAGGAAAATCTTGGAAGGCGGTATATTGGAAAAAAGCGCTATAAGAAACGAGGCCATGCTTCTGGATCAGCTGATGACAGTGAAGAGCCAACTGAGTTGGACATAACTGGAAAATTTCAGCTGGTTGCACCACCAACATTTGGCGATGATGTGAACTTGCTATTGAGTTTAAGAAATTCTGGTCAAAAGAGCGAGACTTTGAAAGTGAAATTAAGTTCCTCTGCCATTGAGTACACTGGTAGGCCTATGGCCGAGATCTTTACTGATCAAACATCTGTGACCCTGGGTTCCATGAAAGGTAATATTTACTTTAATTTATTGTTGTATAACACATACTATACATTTTATTTTACTGCAGCCTAAAAGTTCTCTATAGTAACACATATGGTCTATGATATTTGTACTTTTTTTGACTGAAAATGTCCATATGCCTTCACACATACATTGGCTTGGGATTCAACTGTCTGCCTGTATATTTTCCCAGGCAATGTGTATATGCAGATTTTTCGTGGTATTTTCATACAACACAGGTGGGGTATTTTACAATTGGAATAAGTGAAGTCACCTGCAATTGGAGAAAGATATATTTGTTAAGTTATATCACAAAAGCCTTTTGTGAATACAGCAATTTTGTGTTTTAACGGCAATTTTGTACACTTTGGCCTTATATCATAATTCCAAACATATTCTTTTTATAGAGAAAGAAATCCCCATTAACATTTCTGCCAGTCAGTATGAGGAGGACCTGACCAAAGACTATCTCATAGAAGTGGTTGCTCTTTGTGAATTAAAATCCAAGAAGAAGATGTTGGTTCGTAGAGTTGTTACTATAGAAAAGCCTCCCCTCCGTATCCAGGTACAACTTATACAAAGCTCTAGGTTAAATATAAAATGTATCATTAGATGGATTTCTACTAGGTTTGACCCCAAAATCTAACTTGCACAGTGGCTGAAAACATGTTCAAAATAGAACAGAAAATATACAGGTATATATAAAGTAGAAATGGACATCCAATATGTCTCATATGCTTTTCATTCTGGACTCTTATTTTAGTTCAGATGAAAAGGGTGGTATTGCTATTAAAAAGCAGAGGCTACTGCCATTATGTAGAGCATAAATTCAAGTTGCTTCTCATTATAGCCAAATCCTGGAATCCCAGTTTAAGAATCATTGTCAAAGAGGAAACTCATGTCTCAGAAAAAAATTTAATTTATACAGCTATATTTTTATTTTGAAAAGTTTCATTTGATAAGGTTGGTGGAGTTTAAACAATTTTCGGTTGGGAGATGAGTTGCTTCATTGCCAATACAATAAGCATTAGATCTATAATAGTGGTTGTACAACTCCTGTGCTTACCAGGGCCAGAACTAGGGATGTAGCGAACGTCGGAAAAAAAGTTCGCGAACATATTCGCGAACTTGCGCAAAAATGCGAGCGGTTCGCGAACGGTTCGCGAACCCCATAGACTTCAATGGGAAGGCGAACTTTAACATCTAAAAAAGACATTTCTGGCCAGAAAAATGATTTTAAAGTTGTTTAAAGGGTGCAACGACCTGGACAGTGGCATGCCAGAGGGGGATCAAGGGCAAAAATGTATCTGAAAAATCTGCCTGTGTGTGCTTGGAAGAGATAGTGTAGGGGGAGAGCTGTTAGTGATTTCAGGGACAGATGATAGTAAGTTTGCTGGCTAGTAATCTGCTTGATACTGCTCTGTATTGGAGGGACAGAAGTCTGCAGGGATTTGAGGGACATTTTAGCTTAGGTAGCTTTGCTGGCTAGTAATCTACTGTTCACTTTAAACAACTGCCATACGTTGACCTTGTAGGCATTGTTTGCCCAGTTTTTTTGGACGCAGCCACTGAAGCACAGTTGCCAGAAAAAATATGCCATATAAATGCTGAAAATAGTCATTTTTCGCCATACGTTGACCTTGTAGACATTGTTTGCCCAGTTTTTTTGGACGCAGCCACTGAAGCACAGTTGCCAGAAAAAATATGCCATATAAATGCTGAAAATAGTAATTTTTCGCCATACGTTGACCTTGTAGACATTGTTTGCCCAGTTTTTTTGGACGCAGCCACTGAAGCACAGTTGCCAGAAAAAATATGCCATATAAATGCTGAAAATAGTCATTTTTCGCCATACGTTGACCTTGTAGACATTGTTTGCCCAGTTTTTTTGGACGCAGCCACTGAAGCACAGTTGCCAGAAAAAATATGCCATATAAATGCTGAAAATAGTCATTTTTTGCCATATACGTTGAGTCAACGTATGGCAAAAAATGACTATTTTCAGCATTTATATGGCATATTTTTTCTGGCCTCTGTGCTTCAGTGGCTGCGGCCAAAAAAACTGGGCAAACAATGCCTACAAGGTCAACGACGTTGACCTTGTAGGCATTGTTTGCCCAGTTTTTTTGGCCGCAGCCACTGAAGCACAGAGGCCAGAAAAAATATGCCATATAAATGCTGAAAATAGTAATTTTTTTGGTCGCAGCCACTGAAGCACAGTTGCCAGAAAAATTATGCCATATAAATGCTGAAAATATAAATTTTTTTGGTTGCAGCCACTGAAGCACAGAGGCCAGAAAAATTATGCCATATAAATGCAGAAAATATGCATTTTTTTGGTCGCAGCCACTGAAGCACAGTTGACAGAAAAATTATGCCATATAAATGCTGAAAATATAAATTTTTTTGGTTGCAGCCACTGAAGCACAGAGGCCAGAAAAATTATGCCATATAAATGCAGAAAATATGCATTTTTTTGGTCGCAGCCACTGAAGCACAGTTGACAGAAAAATTATGCCATATAAATGCTGAAAATATAAATTTTTTTGGTTGCAGCCACTGAAGCACAGAGGCCAGAAAAATTATGCCATATAAATGCAGAAAATATGCATTTTTTTGGACGCAGCCACTGAAGCACAGTTGCCAGAAAAAATATGCCATATAAATGCTGAAAATAGTCATTTTTCGCCATACGTTGACCTTGTAGACATTGTTTGCCCAGTTTTTTTGGTTGCAGCCACTGAAGCACAGAGGCCAGAAAAAATTAAACCAGTAGGGTTTGCACCCTAGTTTGTAACGGTGGCGGAGGGAGGAGGACGCTAAAGGACAGCTGTGTGTGGAGTCATGAGGCTTGAAGAGAAGGACAGCTGCATAGAAGTCAGAACAAGTCTTCCGGCGTGCAGTAACCCTCCGAGATCCACCCCTCATTCATTTTAATAAAGGTCAGGTAATCGACACTTTTGTGACCTAGGCGAGTTCTCTTCTCAGTTACAATCCCTCCTGCTGCACTGAAGGTCCTTTCTGAGAGCACACTTGAGGCTGGGCAAGACAAGAGGTTCATGGCAAATTGTGACAGCTCTGGCCACAGATCAAGCCTGCGCACCCAGTAGTCCAGGGGTTCATCGCTCCTCAGAGTGTCGATATCTGCAGTTAATGCCAGGTAGTCCGCTACCTGCCGGTCGAGGCGTTCTTTGAGGGTGGATCCAGAAGGGTTGTGGCGCTGCCTTGGACAGAAAAACATTTGCATGTCTGACGTTACAGACCGGCCAAAGGGCTTTGTCCTTGCAGGTGTGCTCGTGGCAGGATTACTGGCACCTCTGCCCCTGGAATGTTGATGAGTTCCTGAAGTGACATCACCCTTAAAAGCATTTTGCAGGCTGGTTTGTAAATGCCGCATCTTTTCGGACTTGTGGTATGTTGGTAACATTTCTGACACTTTATGCTTGTACCGAGGGTCTAGTAGCGTTGCGACCCAGTACAGGTCCTTCTCCTTAAGCCTCTTGATACGGGGGTCCTTCAACAGGCATGACAGCATGAAAGACCCCATTCTCACAAGGTTGGATGCAGAGCTATCCATCTCCGCTTCCTCATTATCAAGGACTGCATCATCCACGGTCTCCTCCCCCCAGCCACATACAAGACCAGGGGTCCCCAAAAGGTCACCACTAGCCCCCTGGGAAGCCTGCTCCTGTTGGTCCTCCTCCTCCTCCTCCACAAAGCCACCTTCCTCCTCTGACTCCACTTCTGGCACCTCTCCCTGCGTTGCAGCAGGTGCCTGGGTTCGTTCTGGTGATTCCGACCAGAAATCGTGCGCTTCCAGCTCCTCGTCACGCTGGTCTACAGCCTCATCTGTCACTCGTCGCACGGCACGCTCCAGGAAGAAAGCGAAGGGTATTAGGTCGCTGATGGTGCCTTCGTGCGACTGACCATATTTGTCACCTCTTCAAAAGGTCGCATGAGCCTGCAGGCATCGCGCATAAGCACCCAGTAACGGGGGAAAAAAATCCCCAGCTCTGCAGATCCAGTCCTACCACCCAGTTCAAAAAGGTACTCGTTGACGGCCCTTTGTTGTTGCAGCAGACGTTCCAACATAAGGAGCGTTGAATTCCAGCGAGTCTGGCTGTCAGAAATCAAACGCCTGACTGGCATGTTGTAGCGCTGCTGAATGTCAGCAAGGCGTGCCATGGCTGTGTAGGAACGTCTGAAATGGGCCGACACCTTTCTGGACTGGGTGAGAACGTCCTGGAATCCTGGGTACTTGGAGACAAAACGTTGGACTATTAAATTTAACACATGTGCCATGCAGGGCACATGTGTTAAATTTCCCAGTCTCAACGCTGCCAACAGATTGCTTCCATTGTCACACACCACTTTTCCGATCTGCAGTTGGTGTGGGGTCAGCCACCGATCGGCCTGTGACTACAGAGATGACAGGAGTACAGATCCGGTATGGTTTTTGCTTTCCAGGCACGTCATCCCCAAGACAGCGTGACAACGGCGTACCTGGCACGTCGAATAGCCTAGGGGGAGCTGGGGGTGCACAGGTGTGGAGGAGGAGAAGGAGGACCCAGCAGCAGAGTAAGAAGAAGAAGAGGAAGAAGACGAGGTAGAGAGCGATGGAGGAGTAGAGGTGGTGGCAGAACCGCGTGCAATCCGTGGCGGTGACACCAACTCCACTGTTGTTGTTGTTGTTGAGCTACCCATTCCCTGCTTCCCATTCCCAGCCATTACCAAGTTCACCCAGTGGGCAGTGTAGGTGACATACCTGCCCTGACCATGCTTGGAGGACCATGCGTCAGTAGTCATATGGACCTTTGGCCCAACACTAAGTGACAGAGATGCGGTAACTTGGCTCTGCACATGTTGGTACAGGTGTGGTATTCCCTTTTTAGAAAAAAAATTGCGGCTGGGTACCTTCCACTGCGGTGTCCCAATTGCTACAAATTTGCGGAAGGCCTCAGAGTCCACCAGCTGGTATGGTAAAAGCTGGCGGGCTAAGAGTGCAGACAAGCCAGCTGTCAGACGCCGGGCAAGGGGGTGACAGTCAGACATTGGCTTCTTACGCTCAAACATGGCCTTCACAGAAACTTGGCTGGTGGCAGATGACTGGGAATGGGAACAGGTGGTCAAGGTGGAAGGCGGAGTGGAGGGTGGTTCAGATGGGTCAAGGAGAGCAGAGGTAGAGCAGTAAGATGCTGGACCAGAAGGAGTGTGGCTTTTAGTTTGCCTGTTGCCTTTGAGGTGTTGCTCCCAAAGTGCTTTGTGCTTGCCGCTCATGTGCCTTCGCATAGAAGTTGTACCTATGTGGCTGTTGGGCTTACCAAGGCTCAGTTTCTGACTGCACTCATTGCAAATTACAATGCTTTTGTCAGAGGCACACACATTAAAAAAATCCCACACTGCTGACTTTTTGGAAGTGTGCGATCTGGCGGTAACAGTAGAAGTTGGCGGCATTGGCGGCAATGGCGGGTGCATTGGCCGGCTGAACACAGGTGCCGATACATGTTGTTGCCCTACTGATCCCTGCGGGCTGTCCTCCCTGCTTCTTCTAAGTCTTATTCTCCTACTGCCTCTCTGACTCTCCGTCTCTCCATCTGAACTACCCTCCTCTTGCTCTCTTCTACTAGGCACCCACAAAACATCAATCTCCTCATCATCATTCTCCTCAGATGCATCAATTTCTTCTGACACATCACAGAAGGAAGCAGCAGCGGGGACCTCCTCCTCATCACTCATCATTATGTCCATCTCTGTCGTGTTCTCTGCCAGAATTAAATCTGGTGTAACGTCCTCATCTCCTTCATCTTCTTCTGCCAATAATGGTTGCGCATTACTCAGTTCAAGAAACTCATGGGAAAATAACTCCTCTGACTCCAGTGAAGAAGGGGCACCGGTGGTGGAGGAAGTGTTACGTGGGGTGGCCATAGCAGTGGAGGATGAGGAGGATGTTGTGGTAAAGTTAGAAACGGTAGAGGATGGGGTGTGCTGTGTAAGCCAGTCAACTACCTCTTCAGCATTTTGGGAGTTCAGGGTCATTGGCTTTTTAAAACTGGGCAATTTGCTAGGGCCACAGGATTGCATAGCAGCACGGCCCCTAGCACGGCCTCTGCGTGGCGGCCTGCCTTTGCCTGGCATTATTTTTAAAAAAACAACAACAAAAACTCAGTTGGTTTTTCTGGAAACGATAATACACACAGCTAGATGGCAGTTTGAAGAAAACAGTGTGCAAATAATGCCTACAAGGTCAACGTATACACAGCGGTGGATACGGATTACGTAAAATATATGAATGCTGCTTGAAAAAAAGTAACTCAAGTGGTTTTTCTAGAGACGATAATATTATCAATATTTAGACAAAATGTGAACAAGCTCACACAGCTAGATGGCGGTTTGAAGAAAACACTGTGCAAATAATGCCTACAAGGTCAACGTATACACAGCGGTGGATACGGATTACGTAAAATATAAGAATGCTGCTTGAAAAAAAGTAACTCAAGTGGTTTTTCTAGAGACGATAATATTATCAATATTTAGACAAAATGTGAACAAGCTCACACAGCTAGATGGCGGTTTGAAGAAAACAGTGTGCAAATAATGCCTACAAGGTCAACGTATACACAGCGGTGGATACGGATTACGTAAAATATAAGAATGCTGCTTGAAAAAAAGTAACTCAAGTGGTTTTTCTAGAGACGATAATATTATCAATATTTAGACAAAATGTGAACAAGCTCACACAGCTAGATGGCGGTTTGAAGAAAACAGTGTGCAAATAATGCCTACAAGGTCAACGTATACACAGCGGTGGATACGGATTACGTAAAATATAAGAATGCTGCTTGAAAAAAAGTAACTCAAGTGGTTTTTCTAGAGACGATAATATTATCAATATTTAGACAAAATGTGAACAAGCTCACACAGCTAGATGGCGGTTTGAAGAAAACACTGTGCAAATAATGCCTACAAGGTCAACGTATACACAGCGGTGGATACGGATTACGTAAAATATAAGAATGCTGCTTGAAAAAAAGTAACTCAAGTGGTTTTTCTAGAGACGATAATATTATCAATATTTAGACAAAATGTGAACAAGCTCACACAGCTAGATGGCGGTTTGAAGAAAACACTGTGCAAATAATGCCCACAAGATCAACGTATACACTACTACAGCGGTGGATACGGATTACGTAAAATATATTATGGCTGCTTGAAAAAAGTCACTCCGGTGTTTTTTCTGGAGACGGTAATATTATGGATATTTAGACAGAATGTGAACAAGGTCACACAGCTAGATGGCAGTTGGTTGAATAACACACTGGGCAAAAAATGCCTACAGGGCAAATAATGCCTAAAAGGTCAACTTATACACTACTACAGCGATGGATACGGATTACGTAAAATATATTATGGCTGCTTGAAAAAAGTCACTCCGGTGTTTTTTCTGGAGACGGTAATATTATGGATATTTAGACAGAATGTGAACAAGGTCACACAGCTAGATGGCAGTTGGTTGAATAACACACTGGGCAAAAAATGCCTACAGGGCAAATAATGCCTAAAAGGTCAACTTATACACTACTACAGCGATGGATACGGATTACGTAAAATATATTATGGCTGCTTGAAAAAAGTCACTCCGGTGTTTTTTCTGGAGACGGTAATATTATGGATATTTAGACAGAATGTGAACAAGGTCACACAGCTAGATGGCAGTTGGTTGAATAACTCACTGGGCAAAAAATGCCTACAGGGCAAATAATGCCTAAAAGGTCAACTTATACACTACTACAGCGATGGATACGGATTACGTAAAATTTATTATGGCTGCTTGAAAAAAGTCACTCCGGTGTTTTTTCTGGAGACGGTAATATTATGGATATTTAGACAGAATGTGAACAAGGTCACACAGCTAGATGGCAGTTGGTTGAATAACACACTGGGCAAAAAATGCCTACAGGGCAAATAATGCCTAAAAGGTCAACTTATACACTACTACAGCGGTAGTAAAATAAAAAAAAGTAAAATAAAAAAAAAATGAATATTAAAAAAAAAAAATTACAGTTGGTGCTGCTGAACTACTAGGAGCAGCAGATTAGCACACCAGTCCCACTCCCCAACACTGCTAGACTAATAGCACTGGGCTCTTATAGTAGTAGTAGTAGTAGTAGTAGTAGTAAAACAACAAAAAAATAAATAAAAGCAGTCCTTACAAGGACTACTGTTATTGCAGCAGACAGCAGATGAGATCAGAAGCAGGACAGCTGCCCACTGCAGCTACATACAGAGCACTGCAGTAGAAGGTAGATTACTAGCCAGCAAAGCTACCTAAGCTTAAATGTCCCTCAAACCCCTGCAGACTTCTGTCCCTCCAATAACAGAGCAGTATCAAAACGATTACTAGCCAGCAAACTTTCAACTGTCCCTGAAATCACTAACAGGCAGCAGCTCTCTCCCTACACTATCTCTTCAGCACACACAGGCAGAGTGAAAAAATGCTGCAGGGCTTCGGTTTTTATAGGGAAGGGGAGTGGTCCAGGGGAGAGCTTCCTGATTGGCTGCCATGTACCTGCTGGTCTGGTGTGAGAGGGCAAAAAAAAGCGCCAACAATGGCGAACCCAAAATGGCGAACGTCGCGCGACGTTCGCGAACTTCCGGCGAGCGTGAACACCCAATGTTCGCGCGAACAAGTTCGCCGGCGAACAGTTCGCGCCATCTCTAGCCAGAACTAGGGGTAGGCAGAGTAGGTGCACTGTTAAGGGGATTTTGTTTTCTTTTTTTTTTTTAAACCCCTGGTTTGCTTGGATTTTAATAGGTTTTTTTAATTTTATAAACTGCCTATTCCAACCAGGGCCAGAACTAGGGGTAGGAAGAAGAGGCAGCTGCCTAGAGCTCAACAATTGGGGGGGGGCTGGGCAGCTGCCTCTTCTGCCCACCCTTAGACCAGACTCACCTGCTCACCAGACACAACTATGTGCATAAGCGCGTGACGTCACAGCGCATGTGACTGGGGAAGTTGGGGCAAGTTGGCCTGGCTGGGTCGCCTAGGGTGCCCGGCTGGCCTGGCCCGTCTCTGGTGCTTACTGTTCTATAGAAACCACCAGCTGTTGCAGTATGCTGGCTCAGAATTACTGATCTATAATTGGAGCACATTCTTCTGTTCTTTGTTCCTGAAGGTTCTTAGCTATCCTGTGGTACACGAGCCATGTGAACTAAAACTCTTCTTCAAAAATCCACTTTCTGTGCCCCTATCTGATGGGATTTTGTTGATAGGAGGAAGTGGTCTCACCAGGAAGCAGATCAAGAGAAGGTGAGTAGCAATGGATGTTGAGCCTACTTACTAATGCAACACTGAAACGTTAGACTGAAGAGTTTACTGTCTCTGACATTTACATGATGCATTGTGTGACAGCAACATCATAAGCTTATTTGTATGGAGCAAGATTTCATGTTAAATGAGAAGAAGGCCTATTCTATATATTATGCTTTAATGAACCTGCTGCTTGTTAGACAAGAGAAAAATGTTCTTGTTAAGGTCCCCATAGACGAAGATTTCTCTTGCTGATCGACTGATTTTAGCGAAGTCCGACCAATCCTTCGAAATTATCATGTGGTTAGTGGGATTCGAACGGTCAAACATCTTACGATTTTTCGGCCAACATCTGTCAGGAAATTGATCGGCCAGGTTAAAAAATCTTTGTCTGTCCCAGTGCAATCTGTCTATGTTTGCAGGGCCAAGCAGGCAACTCCCCTTTGTTTTCCTGGCAAATTGGTCTTTTTAGTTGATGGACAATTCGTATGATTGTTCCGAGATAATTGTGGTCTCACGATGACGATTGGATCTTTTAAAAATCTCAACATCTATGGCCAGCTTTAGTCTAGCAATCATTTTAATAGAACAATTTAGTAGGGGGTTCTTTTAAGTCAGCACTGTCCAACTACTTCCAAGCAGTGAGCCAATTAATTTTCTTACCCTGCAGGGAAGATATAATTAAAATGATATTCATACATAGAGGGCCCTTGAGTGCTTAAAAAAAGCTAGGGGCCATAAAAGAATGAGTGTTAGGTACAGAATGAAACACACTAAGCGGAGCTTATGCTTTAATATCTACAAAAGCTCCAATAAAAGGCTGGGTTGGATGAAAAACTTCCCATTAATTTCCCATTCATTTGAATATTTTTATTCATGTTGTCAATATCTTGATCAATATAGTAATTTGTTTCTGTTTATCTGACTTATTCTATCTTTCTGTATATCTATTTATTCATGATTATGCTCGCTTGCCTATAAAGCCAATAGATGTTTAGTCTGTGTTATATAATCTACACTCAAGCAATCTACCATTAGCAATACACTGGTCAAGTTTCCTACTCCATCTCCAGTCATTTTTTTGACCATATAATTTGGCCATTGAGATTCTGGAATTTGCTGCTCTACCTACTGCCAACGCTATATTGTGACCTACATGTGACCTACTTGTAGCTCTTCCATTAAAACCTACTGTCTGTATTTACAGAGTGCCAAGACTTGGGCCCAAAGCAGACGGCAGCATTTTTCTGGAGTTCACTCCTTACAGGGTTGGTACCCAGCAGCTGGTGGTGGATTTTATCTCAAAGCATTTCTCAGCTATTAAAGGATTCCAAAGTGTAGAGGTGGCAGAATACAATGTAGAAAGCGTTTCAGAAGAAATCATAGAAGTCGAAGATGATTAACTGGATAATGATTGATTGACATTCCATAATTCGTCTACAAAAAAACAATGTACTGAACTCTTTATCTGGCCTATACCATGTTTTTTTTTTTACTATAGGGTAGCATCTACATTAGAATAAACCCTATTAATAAGATAGTATTAATGACCAGTTTTATCTTTTCATGAGCTGGTTGACAGCCATTGAATAACCTGAAAAATATAAAGTCTATAGCGCAGGCACCCTGTAACTTCAATTTTAGCACCGTATATGCTATTAACTACATAAGCACATAGAGAGCACTTGCGAAAGATCAACATCGATTTTGTTTCTCTGCAGACACAGAGCATATTTGGGCTCCTTCCTTATGTCAAAATGGAAATATGCATTATAATTATAATATGTGTACCATGCAATCCTTTGAGTTAATTATCTATTAAAGGGGAAAGATACCTAGAATATATACATACAGCCATTTTTCTTTTGTACCACATAATGTTATTATTTTTCCATGTCTACTTTCATAACAGAATGGTTAATGCTAACTCTCTTCTCACATTTTGAAGTTCTTACACTTATGTGTGTCACATAATAATACTACAATATGTACTGTATCTCCTCTCTTGCCACATTAGTAGCCAACAGCCACAGAATAGGGAGCCTATTGGGTGATATGCCATTCCTGACTTGCTGGACAGGGTGACACATAAAAACATAAAAATGGGCTTCTCAGTTCTCTTGTTTTTAAGAGCAAGTGTCCTATGTTTTCCTCCCTGCAGATTTTGGGAAATTTGCAATGTATACGAGAATGGTGCAACGGGCATCAAAGGTCATGGCTTACAATCTTAAGTGGTCTAGGTTTCCATAACAGAATTATTCTCAATATAGTATAAAAACTCAAGTTGACTGATATTAAGATGATTGACATTGATTGCCATTAATATAGTATAGGTGTACAAGTGAGGGCCACATGTGACCCTTCTGTGCTCAGCTGTGGCCCCATGTTAGTTTCAATGAATAAATGTTGGGTATGTTGGCAGTTAATATATCACTAGAACAAGAAATCAATACCATCAGAATGTATATACTGCTAGTAAGTTACACAACACTTTACATTAATGTATAACAAACAGGGTTCAGATAATTTAACAAACAAGGGTTACAGAATAAAAACTGGTTGACGGGGTCTGGCTCGCAAGAGCTTATAATCTAAAGTGGTCTAGAGTTCCATAACAGTTAGATCCCTAATAAAGTATAAGAATCAAAGAACTCCAATTGACTGATATACTAAGATGTGATGATTGCCATAAATATAATATATAATATAGTGATTTTTTTTCTATCATTCCTAAACATATTATTTACTAAAGAATATATTGCGGAATTTGAATTATATTTGTGTAAGCTAATCAATAGCAGAATTTGAATTATATTTGTGTAAGCTAATCAATAGCAGAATTTGAATTATATTTGTGTAAGCTAATCAATAGCAGAATTTGAATTATATTTGTGTAAGCTAATCAAACTGAAGTTCATGTTGCATATTAAACAAAGAAATTGTCATGAATAATATATTTATTTTATTAATGTCTGGAACTGAGTGTAATTATTTCGATTCATTTACGTCATCAAGACACTTTGGAACCTACAAAGGAGAAAAACACCTTTAACAGGTAAAAGAGGAAAAGAGAAGCATTTTACTATTGCAATAAAAACAAGTTTGCACTGTTAGAGAAACCAAATTAGAGTATTTTAAAAACAGTAATTATTAACTTAGTGCTTGAGATGCAGCATTGGTGGGTCAATTTTTGGATTGTAAAATTGACTCCTAGACTGTTTCTGGGTTCCCTGAGAACATGTTAGGAAATCCTGAATTGGGGTTGGGGTATGCAATGCTCTTGGCTCCTTAATGAATATAGTCATACAAGGAACTTGGCTACATAACTCTATATTAAGGGGCACATTTACTTAGTTCGAGTGAAGGAATAGAATAAAAAAAACGTTGAATTTCAAAATATTTTTTTGGCTACTTCGACCATCGAATTTGCTACTTCTACCTTCTACTACGAATTTGACTTCGGACCGAACGATTCTAACTAAAAATCATTCGACTATTCGACCATTCGATAGTCAAAGTACTGTCTCTTTAAAAAAAACTTCGACCCCCTACGTCGGCAAGTAAAACCTACCGTGGTGCAATGTTAGCCTACGGGGAAGGTCCCCATAGGCTTCCTAACAATTTTCTGATCAAAGGAAAATCCTTCGATCGATGGATTAAAATCCTTCGATATTCGAAGGATTTTACTTTGACGGTCGAAAATCGAGGGTTAATTAACCCTCGATATTCTACCCTACGTAAATGTGCCCCTAAGTGTATAATACAGATTACAGCCTTATAGAGACCTGTAGTATAAATAAGCATGATTATAGAGAAAATGTTTAAGGAGTTTAATCCTTAATGAATATAGCATGATTGAATCAAATGCTGTGACATTCTTTTGATTTCCCTAATGTATCCACTGGGCTATTTGACTAGCTGGGCATTAGCAGAGCAGCAGTCCATGAAGAAGGTATCCATGCTGTGCCCTCTTTGTAAATGAAACCCACAGTAATGAGTTATATATTACTACATGGGGGCTTGGAGCGCCCATTGAAATTCATGTCAAACTTTAGAATCTAGTTTGATAGGAGTTACGTTCCTTTATTGTAATCAGAGTTTCTGTCAATCTGCTGGACACCTTCCTATAAGACTCTTTTTGCTTTAGCCAATTCTGTAAATGTGAGTATAATTATGTCACTAGATGGTCAGTGTGAGGAGTTTATGGGACTTTGTTTGGTAATTAAATATGTCCCCCTTTCTTTCCTTTAGAATCGACTATAATAGTGATGTATCTTCATACTACAGATGTTGAAAGGTTTCTACAAACATGCTTTCAAATATTCTGAATGTAATGCATTGCTTATTGTTTAATATAGTAGTAGACAAATGTGAGGTTTTCATGCAATACTGGTGTAGGGAAGTCGTGTTGCCTTAGAAACCAACATAATTTAATTTTAATAAATGAGTATATGACACGTAGCTATTCACATAGCAAGGACAGAAATCACTGGCGCTACTGAGAATTCCTTTTCTTATGTTTTTGATATTGATATTTAAGCCTGCACACCATGTATGCATAGTGGGGGAAAGCTTTGATACAGTGTAATTTTGGAAATGAATATCCAAAAAATAGTGCCTGTAGTCTATATGTGACCCAGCAGAGGGAGTGTTATGTAATGACTGTTAATGTAATGTCAGTAGATGGCGCTGTTACATGTTAACCTGAGATGTGTCACTCTGCTCTGCTGATAATTGTTTCCCAAGTATCTGCCTCTCTATCTCTTCTTTAGGGATGGGTGAATTTTTTTGCCCTGTTTTGCCGCAGAAATGACGTCCATAGACACGCGCGACAAAACTTTTTTGACGCCCATAGACTTTAATGCCCGTCGGCGACATTTCGCCGGCGGCAAATTTTTAAATTCGCCCATCCCTACCATTTTCTCCTAACTTGTTGGCAGTTCAGTCATGCTTTCCTCCCTAGTAAAGTTTGTTCTACTTCCAGCTGCTGTGAACGTTTTGTTTACTACTACAAGGTCCAGAACTTAATACTGGTGACGAGGATTGGGATATAACGCATAAAAAATCTACAACTACAAGATCCCAGTGAGTAAAAGGGAACTTAAGAGACTTTATTATTTCCATAATGGTGTTCCTGGGCCACATAGAGGAGTTTGACATTGCCAGGCCATCCTCCTGGGATTCCTATACAGAGAGACTGCAGTTCTTTCTAGAAGCAAATAAGGTGACAGACCCTGTGCAGAAACGTGCAGTTCTGCTGAGTGTTATAGGCTCAAAGACTTATGAGATTGTTCGCTCTCTGGTATCCCCCACTAAACCCAGTGACTGCTCATTTGAGGAAATTATTAAGCAGCTTAAAAATCATTTTGCACCCACAACATCTGTTAAGAGGTTCCACTTTAACAGATGCAGCCAGCAGTCAGATGAGAGTATTGCTGCTTATATAGCAGAGCTGCCCAGATTGGCAGAAAATTGCAATTTTGGCAGCAGCTTGAAATCCTTGCTAAGGGATCGTCTTGTGTGTGGGGGGTCAGGGATGCAGCACTGCAAAGAAGGCTTCTAGCAAAGCACAACCTAACCTTTGATTTGGCCCAGGAGGAAGCACTTGCTTATGAGGCTGCATCTGCACGTTCCAAGGAGATACAGGCCTCTGCCAGTTCAGTTATTGCACCAGAGCTGCATCAAGTGTATAAAATGCCGCATCAGCACAGGTATCAGATCCAGTAAAATTAAGGTGCCACAGTTGTGGGGGAGGTCACCTGCGTGAAACTGTAATTTCCAAAATGTTGTGTGTCACAAATGCAAGCGTCACAGCCACATACAGAGAGTCTGCAGCCAAGTTGATAATTCACAGAGACACAAGAAAACCAGAGCAACTCCATCTGGGGATGCAACACATATAGTAAAAATACAAAATGACACTACTGAGAAGGAAGCAGGAACAGATATTTATGTCTCAGAAATTATAAATAGTGTTGAAAATGAGCCAATGCACAAAAAGAAATTCACTGATGTAATACTACAAGGATCTAAATGTAGAATGGAGGTAGTTACAGACTGTGTCTATTCCTTAATTTCAGAGGAAACTTTCCATGCATTATGGCCCACTAATGACCCACCTATTTTACCATGTGAAGTTAGACTTGTGGATTACAATAAAAAGCCTGTGGATGTTGTGGGCGCCTGCTTTGTTAAAGTCCACTATAGAAAAGACAGAGGAAAATTATGCCTCATTAATACAAAAGGACACAGAGCAACGTTATTAGGAGTAGAACGACAGACTCTTTGCAAAGTGTCCTCAAAGACTTTAGCAGTGTATTTGAAGAAGGCCTTGTCAAATTTAAGGGCTCACCAATATCATCCCAAAGTACGCATGAAGCCATGACCTGAACCATTTGCTCTCCGTCCAAAAATAGATGCCGAAATAGATCGCTTGGTGCAACAAGGAGCGTAAATTCCAGTAACCCGCCCAACTGGGGCCACCCCAATAGTGCCTGTACTGAAGCCAAATGGAGAAGTGAGGATATGCGCTGACATTACAGGAACATTACAGGAACATCCACATCAAATTCCTGCTGTCAATCAGTTTCTCAGCACCTTGGCTAAAGGAAAGTTATTTGCCAAACTTGATTTGGCTCAAGCATACCAGCAGTTACTGGTGGATGATGCAGTTACCAGTGGATGATGCAGCTGCTGATGCACAAACAATTATCACACACAAAGGAGCATTTAAAGCTACATGATTGCAATTTAGAGTTTGCATTGCACCAGGTGTGTTCCAGAAATTGATGGATGACCTCCTTTCCAGCCTGCCAGGGTGCCATATTTTGATGATGTCCTCATTGGAGCAGACTTTATGGAATCATTAACTGAAAGGGTAAGAGCAGTAATACAGCGATTTGCAGATGCTGGGTTAAAACTTAAGAAAGAAAAATGTGTTTTAGGAGTACCAAGTGTTGATTTCCTGGGATACAAAGTTGATGCAAATGGAATACATCCAACAGATGCAAAAGTAAAAGCCATTCATGAAGCTCCAGTTCCCAAAAATAAACAGGAGCTGCAAGCATTTCTCTGCCTATTAAATTTCTACCATTCCTTCTTGAAAGACTACTGTGGCTGAGCCACTGCACAGACTACTGGACAAAAATGCTACCTGGAAGTGGTCAGCCCTGCATGAGCAGTCATTCAAGGATGCCAAGAGACTCTTATCATCAGACAGTGTGCTATTACATTATGATTTGCGTAAACCTCTTAACCTCACATGTGATGCTTCTTCTTATGGAATAGGGGCTGTTTTAAGTCATAGTGTAAGTGTCGGTCGTGAGGCTCCCATTGCATTCTATTCACAGACCATGAGTACCACAGAGAGGAATTACGCTCAGATTGATAAGGAAGCTTTAGCCATTGTGGCAGGGGTAAAGAAATTCCACCAGTACTTGTATGGCAGACGTTTTGCTATAATTACTGAGCCGTTATTGGGTCTGTTTAACAATAATGGGCCTATTGCACAGATACTTTCTCCACGCATGCTGAGATGGTGTTTATTGCTAAATGCATATGACTATGAGTTGCATTACCGCCCAGGAAAAGAAATAAGTAATGCAGATGCTTTAAGCGTTTACCTTTACACACTCCTGATTTTCAAGTACCGGCCTTGTCTGAGGTCCTCATGCTAGAGTCATTACCTAGTCCCCCTCTGCAGGCATTAGATATTGCCCGCATGACAGCTACTGACCCAGTATTGTCTCGAGTGTTGAACTGGGTATGGAGGGGGTGGCCAAAAATAAGTTTAAAGGAAGAGTTCACACCTTTTGAAAAACGCCAGCTTGAACTCTCTGCATACAAAGGTTGCCTTTTGTGGGGAAATATAGTGGTAATTCCCAATGCAGGGCAAAACCATGTTTTTAAAGCCCTACACAAGAGTCACCCAGGCATTGCAAATATGAAAGCCCTTGCTAGAAGTTATGTCTGGTGGCCTAAAATGGATGAATGTATTGAAATATGGGTAAAAAGTTGTGTCCCTTGCCAGACCAACCGCCATGCCCCTGCTAAGGCCTGGGTACATCCATGGGAGGTGACGTGGAGCACATGGTTGCAGCATCATATCGATTTTGCAGGGCCTTTTCAAGGTCAGACATTCTTCCTTGTGGTTGATTCCTTTTCCAAATGGTTGGATGTTGTTCCAGTGGCATCTGCAACTACCCATGCAGTCATTCAAGTGTTGCGGAAGTTGTTTGCCACCCATGGACTCCCAGACACTATTGTATCTGATAACGGAGCACAGTTTACATCATCAGACTTCAGAGCATTTATGGAAAGTAACCTTATTCGTCATGTTACAACAGCACCATTCCATCCATCCTCAAATGGACAAGCTGAGCGTATGGTCCAGACTACAAAGGATGCATTAAAAAGGATAATTGATGGTGACTGGAAATATAGACTGGCATAATTTTTGTTGCAGCAGCACATAACCCCTTCTGCTAGCACTGGTTGCAGTCCTGCAGAACTTTTGATGAACCGACGGCTTAAAACCTGTTTAGACAGACTGCATCCCAACTTGGCTTCTGATGTACAAAATAAACAGGAAGATAAATTCCATAAAAATGCACAAACCTCCACAGTGAGTATGTTTGAAGCAGGCAATAGTGTGTATGCCAGAAATTATGCACTGGGACCAAAATGGATACCAGCAGTCATCGCTGAAGCCACAGGCCCTGTCTCGTACAAGGTTAAGACTGCGGATGGCCGTGTTATTCGAAGACATGTTGATTAGCTGCGGAGCAGACTAGGGGACAATGTTTGTCCTAACACAGAGGGTAACCATGGCCAGTTTGGATTGCAAGGTGGCTCAACTCCTCTAGCTTTTCCAGAGGAAGAGATTCCTGCAGCTGAACAGACAGTAGATGTACCTGAAGGGGGTACCCGCAGATACTGAGACCAATCCACAAGGAGAGGTTATCAGTATCCCAATGGAGTGACCCAGAAGGGTCATTCAAAGGCCCCGCCACCTAGAGGAATATGTCATCTAGTAGGGGAGGGGTGTTATGTATTGACTGTTAATGTAATGCCAGTAGATGGCACTGTTACATGTTAAACTGAGATGTCACTCTGCTCTGCTGATAATTATTTGTTTCCCAAGTATCTGCCTCTTCTTTTCTTTTCAACAGTTCAGCCATGCTTTCCTCCCTAGTAAAGTTTGTTCTACTCCCAGCTGCTGCGAACATTTTGTGTAGCTTAGTTCATTTCAGATGACACACGAATATCCATAAATTATCATGCAAAGAACAGTAATAAACATGTTCAGGATCACAGGAATTTGTATGCGCCATTGCTTTTTTATCTGCACAAAGTGCAGCAAAATATTTATTACGTCATACCCCCTGGCCCACTCAGTTTAAAAGTGGGCAGTTTCAGTAAACTCTCAAATGGGCATTTTCAGGCCCAAATCTGTTTGTACCATTGGTGACAGATTTGCACATGCAATAGTGATTTATTCCTGTATTATTACATTTTAAACCAGTCTATTTTCCCAGACCTTCATGCATTTATTATGTTTTGGGTGCCAGTAGTGCTAGTATTGATATTTAGGTTTGATCTGCCCCCTCCACAAGTTCCAGTCCTATTCCTTATTAGCAAAGGGAGGAAAAAGAAAATACAGGAATACAATCCATTATTCAGAAACCGGTTATGCAGAAAGTCCCATAGACTCCAGTTTAATTAAACAATTCACATTTCTATAAATGATTTGCTTTTCTCTCTGTAATAATAATAAAAGAGTAATTTGCACTTGATCCCAACTAAGATACAGTATATTTAATCCTTATTGCCAAAACATTTCTATTGGGGTTATTTTAAGTTTAAAAGATTTTTAGTAGAGAAGGTATGGAGATCCAAATTACGGAAATATCCCTTATCTGGAAAATCCAAGGTCTTGAACATTCTGGATAACAGGTCCCATACATGTATAACAATCTTGGGACCCATTGGCTTTAGTAGCAGAGTCAGCACAGTGCAAAGCAAAGAAATACGGCCTATATTAACCAAATGCCATTCAAGCTTTTATAATCAATATAGTGCACTTTGCGTCTAATAACTTTGACTGTGAGTCTATGCCATTCTTAAAGCAAACTGAGCTATATAATATAAAGTGACCACAAACTAAAATAGAATACGTTACTTACTTAGAGGTGTTTGATAACTAGTCACTACTTCACTCAGTGGGGCAATTTTACTAAAGGGCGAATTCGCCTAACGTGACGTCATTTCATTACTTTGCCGATTTACTAACGGGCGTAGGCATAACTTCGATAGTGAAAGAGACTGACGCTGGCGATCATTTGTACTTAATCAGCAGGCGAAGTTTCACTCTGGTGAAGGGACGTAACTGCGCAAATTCACTAAGATGTGGATTTTACTGAACGTTTAGTTGAAAATTTCCCATAAAACGCTGATGATTTTTCCTTTTTTTAGGGTGATAAAAGAGCGTACATTTTTTTTGGGGTAACCAGCTTCCCCCTTACATTTTCCTAACATATGGCTAATAAACTAAACACTGGGCTCATGTGTAGGGCAGTATACCAACTCTATTTTATTTTATTAAGGTTCCCTGGGCTTGTGTAATGTATCTGCTGCAACATATACGTCCGTTCAACTTTAACTTCCCACCATTTGCAAATTAGCCAACGCTTGCGCAACTTCACTCTGCTTGCCGAATTAACGCTAGTGCAACTTCGCTTAGGCGGCCTGGACGCAACTTTGCATTGCAGTGTATTAGTGGTGTCTGAACGAATTTTCGTTTGGCGTAGTGTTGCGCTGCCTGCCAAGCCGTTGCTCGCTAATTTTTGCTGCTAAGTAAATTTGCCCCAGTATACTGCTACACACATGCCATACATTGTTAGAGGATCCACTAGTTCAATCAGTGGCTTCAGGAGGGCATTTGTGCATGATGTCACTTCTGGAAATGTATGCATGCAGTACCACTTCCGGATATTGGCGAAAATTATCAGGTTCCCCATAGAACCAGACAGCCAGGTCTTCATCTGGTTTAAATGCATGTACAATAAATACGGCCTGTTATAAATGTGTGTTCTGAATATTTATTTTTGATAAAATGCAGTTTATAACCCTTGTTTCAGTGCGAGGCCACTCCATATATAAAAAGCATTAAAAAGTTGTCCTATGAGCTGATGATTAATATATGTGTATAAAGCTATTTTAGATAGAAGTCAATTTAGCATGTTGTTTCTCTTATAATGGAAGTAAAACTAGAAAATACATGTTCTGCAAGACAACCCTCCCAGATGTTCTACATTTTGTTATGGCAGTGCTTTTTTTATTGTTATCATATTCATTACTTCCCTCTCACATTCACCCTCTCTGAAACCCACCCTTTGCTCTGTACACCACCTCTCTGCATATTTATTCTTTCCCTATACAATTTCCATCTATGCAGCGATATGATTTCCTTTATACACCTGTGATATTCGTCCACTGTGCACCTACTTGGACTCTTTAATGGACAAGGAAACCCTAATTCAATGTGGTTGGGTGGTGGTACCAATTTATTAGCCCCCTAGTGAATTATGTCTAAATATTTCCCCCAGGCTGGTGCTCCTCATAGGAACAAAAATGCACTGCCCCTGAAATCTTACCCTTTCTCAGGCATTGCAGACTTAGACTTGTGCATGTGCTATACAGGTATGGGACCTGTTATCCAGAATGCTCGGGACCTGGGGTTTTCCGGATGACCGATCTTTCTGTAATTTGTATCTTTGTCTGCTAGAAAATCATGTAAACGTTAAATAAACACAATAGGCTGGTTCTGCTTCCAACAAGGATGAATTATGTCTTAGTTTGGATCAAGTACAAGGTGCTGTTTTATTATTACAGAGAAAAAGGAAATGATTTCTAAAGATTTGGATTATTTGATTACAATGGAGTCTATTGGAGACAGCCTTTCCTTATAAAGGGTTTCCGAATAATGGATCCCATACCTGCATAATAATATTTTAAGTTTATAGTATACTGGAACCGCTAGAGAAAGAACAATTAACGATTTAATTCACTGAGGGGTCAGGCCTATCATATTTGTCCCTCCCAGTGAATTAGGATGTCCATTAAGAGTAACACTTATGTCATTCATTCAATCTACACCATTACTCATTTATCCCTGCACCATTCCCTTCCTCTGCTTCTTTAACATGAACTTATAATCTCTCCTTTATGCCTTTTCCCCCTCACAGTTATACCCTCACTGATCTACTTTCACTCCAACTGGACAACCATTCCATTAATGAATGTAGTGAGACTGTGAATGCCTGGCTCTCCCTGTGCAGGGAGGAAGGGGAGGAGTCCCAGGGAGGAGGGGGAGGAGTCTCCACTCCTGTGAGCTGACAGGAAGGAAGGGCTGCACAGAAAGTGCTGTGAGAGAAGCAGCAGAGTGAAAGCAAGCCCGTGCTGCAAGATATTAATTACCATGTGTGACAAGTCAGTAGGGAACCCCAGTGGCAGAAAAGAGCAGTCTATTTAGGGTGCAGAAGGAAAGGGAGTCCTTGTCAGGGCTCTGAAGAACAAAGCGTGCTCTTCTCAGGGCACGGAAAGCCAAAGGGAGTTCTTCTCAGGACTCTGAAGAAACTGCCACATAAGTGGGAATCCCCCAGTAGCTCAGAGACAAAATAATCTGCCTTATTAAGTGAAGTTTCTCCTGACTGACAGGCTGAGTGTATCACAGTCATTTAAAGGCACAGCGTCCTGCAAAGAAACCATCGACTTTTTCCTCTGTGCGTGTGATTGTGGAAGTTCCCAATGAGGGATATCACAGCCTAGTCTATACTGACCTTGGGTGAATGCACGGCAGCTTATAGTGTATCTGCTCTCCCATGTAGCGGAGACACAGGACTCCTGTAGCACCATTAAGAAGGAAATCACTGCAGGATTTTGTCAGCAACAGAATGGGGCTACACAGGGATCTATAAAGAATAAATAAATCAAGTTAATGCCCTTTTTTATACAAGACAGTACTTTATTTGCTTTATTAGCCACTGAGTGACACTGATAGTTATCAGCATTGAACCTCAGTTGCCAATTCACTGGCCAGTTCTCCAATTTAGTTAAATCTCTCTGTAAGAGACGGTCCTTCTGATGCCAACCTCCTGACAGTATTAAAAAGCAAAGGTCCAAGTGCAGACCCCTATGCTATACCACTAACGACTATTCCAATAAGAAAATGTTCTTTTATAATGATTTGGCAATTATCTTCATCACTCTGGCAACATATCATTACCATTAATATCTGATAACGTAAGGCTTCCCAAATAGATGTGCTTAACTTGTACTTTCAGTTTCATTAACACTATCATTGCAGCCCTTTAATGGAAAGAATATCTGCATGCTTTAATCAGATTAAATTGGTTGTTCACTTTTGTAAAACATTCAGTAAGATAATAGATCACATAAAAACAGCCATTGCTATATAAATGGTTAGGAGGAAATGTGCAGTTGAGGAATCATCATGGGCCCTGTGCTTGGGGGTGATGGGGTCGGTGACCCTAATAAATGCTGCAGACAACACTTCATTTCCTTAATTTACTTCACACAAACTACTGGCAGTAAATTCAAGATCAAATGTGCATGTGCAGTTATTTCCACAAGTCAACTCTAATTGGCTGCATCTCCTGTCAATTTGCATATGATCCCTCACCTGCCTCAGTTTGCTTATTAGTTTCAGTGAGAGTTATACATTATAAAACACACAGCTTTTCAGGGTGAGGGAGGGCCAGCATGAGCCATCTAACGGAAAATGGAATGGTGAGAAGGGAAAGGTCTGTCTCTTTCATTATTCAGAGTGTGGGGAGCATGCAGGGAGGGAAGAGGATTTTCGTTGATCATTTGGAGGGGCTTATGTCACTTGTAGAGGTGGACACTTTTTTTGTGTGTGGCAAGGGGGAGGTCTGTCTTTTTAAATAATTAAATTTTCCCTAAAGATTTAAAGACACCTTGTGTACAGGCTCGGATTTGTGGCGAGGCCGCAAAGGCCCGGGCCTAAAGTGACAGATTATTAATGGCAGCATGCTGTCCGGCTGCTCTATTGGGAGCACTGGGGACATGCAGCTCCCTGCTCCCTTTTGCTCCCAACCACGCCCGTGAGTGGTTGGGAGCGGGTGGGAGCTAGGACCGTGCGGCTGGGCGCCCGATAGGCGTTGTTCGGGTGGGTGCTAGGACTGCACGGCCTAGGGGCGCCTGCCCTGTAAAGCTGGTGCTGCTTGTGTGATATTACATTTGGGTAATACAGCAGGGGTTAATACTAGTGATTAGTAGATTTTTTGCCAGGCATGGATTCCTGGCAAAAATCCGTATTTTGCCATCTGCAATTTTTCTCAAAAAACAAAAATTTGCCGCTACAAGAAAGTTGCCACAGGAAAAAACGCCCATGGACTGTGAGAAAAAAAGTTGCATGCATAAAAATGTGTTGCATTTAAAAAAAAAATCTGTTGCCTGTTGACTTCAATGCATTTCGTTAATTTTTTTGCCACTTTGCTAATTTATGGGTGAGCGAAATGGGACAGATTACACCACCTTTCCACTTTTTGTATGTTAATCCTGTGTCTGCATGGGTTTCCTCCAGGTGCTCTTCCCCCACATATAGGGAAGTCAATTGATAAATAAAATTAGCTATAATTTTCATGTAAATGTTTAGATCTGCATGCAATGAGCACCAGGCTGTGCTCAAATCCCATGCTCCATGTTCTGTAAATAAGCAATAAGGAACCCTTTAGAGCTATAGCAGTAGAGCTGTTGGTCTTGGTAAATGACTTCTCTAGTGTCTTTCAAAAAGAGAAGAAAGCCAATGATCCAGTGGTGTAGCAAGAGGGTACCCCACCTACAAAGAATCGTAAGAGGTGCCCGACATACTCCCACTTAGCTGCACAAATGTTTAAAGAAGAAGAGCAGCTGGGGTGGGGGATTTCTATGCTACAGAGGAAGACAACCCCAGGCCACGCGCAATTGCATGGTCTGCTTCGTCTATAGTTACTGCCACTTCAATGATCTCTTCCCATGCCTCACATGTTATTTTAAAGGCCACCAACCCAAATACTAAAGCACTATGGGGAACCTTAATCGCACCCATTTTGCTAATGCCAGACATGGTTGTCGCTCTGTCTGTGTATAAAGAAATAACCTACTCGCTCCCATCTCCCCCTTTGTCCTTTTGCATAGGTACAGAATTGCCTGGGCCACATTATCTAAAAATGATAGTCACGTACAAACTCTGTAGCTCATGAGCATGCATTGGGATGTAAAAATATCCTAAGGGTAATTTCCATTCTGCCAAATTACACTTGGCTCAACCTACACTCCAGCCAGCGGCACACACACACAGAGCAATTCATCCCACTGCCAAACCCTCCCACGCACGATGCAGTGTACAAAGTGTGTGTGTACTGACGGCATTGTGCAAAAAAGCCTGCAAAGCATGGTGTTTTGTTAATGGGATGTATTGCTCTGTGTGTGTGTAAATGATCCCTTGCATCTCATCTGTGTTTGCATCTGTGTAGGCACAATGGAAAAGAATAAGAGTTGTTAACACACATGTTCCTGTATGGTGGAATGCATAAAGTGCCAATACACGGCAACACATCATGAATCTTGTGTAAGAGCCCTTAAATAAAGTAAGAGTGTTCCATCTTCATGTGGCTGTTCCGCTTCTGCCTCTTACTAGAATGTTAATATTTTAATTTCTAATGTTCATGATTTTTGTTATTTTTTATTTTGTGCCTTTCTACTTATGCCTGTTCCTATTCGAATTCCTGTTTATCATTCAAGCCACTCCCTGGTTGCTAGAGTAAATTTGATCCTAGAAGCAAGATAGCTGTTGAAATTCCAGAATAAAGAGATGCTGAACAAAAAGCTACAATATTCAGATAACACAAAAGAACTTAAAAGAAACAAAGACTAGTTGGCTGAATCATACCAAAAATTAGTTCAAAAGTGAACCACCTCATTAAGACTGCATGGAAAAAACAACAATCCCCCCTTCTTTTAATTTGCATTGCCCAATAAAAACTCGGAGGCTAACTTGTGGATGAAGGTCGGACACAGCTTTTATTAATCATGTTTTATATAAAGATCCTTGCACCTTTATAAACACATCTTTCTTAAAACCAACTTAACCCTTTATTCAACTCGAAGAACACCAATGCCGGCCATTGCAAGAGCAATGGGCATGTGAGAACAATTCTTTTTCCATAAATTGCTAAGGCAAGGATCAAATTTGTTCGCCACATGGAGTTCATGTACCCCTACACTGAACTCCGACCTCCATCCAACAAGAATAGCGCCCTTTAAACCCCATCTTGTATACCTGAGAGGAAAATATCCAGGCCAATGTCGGTCAAATGGACACCATCCGGACTCATCAAGTCTGAATTATCGCCCTCTAGTTGGTGATGGCGGATGGCCACCCAGCCCCTTGCGCGGGCAAATCGGGATACTCTGAGATTTTCTCTAAGGACAATCTCTGACCAGACTATGATTAGTTTTGGAAAAAAGGCTGGTAAGCGGTCAAAATCAAATTTAATAATGGATATCAACTCAGCTATCCGAACGTAACATAAATCATTGCCACCAGCGTGTACTATGAGCACCAATGGGTCGTTGTAGTTCTTGCTGAAGTTAACAACCTCAGGGAGGACACAGAGCCATCGCAATCCGGGTATACCATTCCAGTGCACCTGCACCCCTTTGAAGCCGAGATTGAGTCCTCCAGGGCGGGACTCTGCACGCCGCCTGGCCCGATGTATATATGAATGGCCCACCAAGAGGACAACAGGTGGAAAGGTACCTGTAAATGAGAAAATGTTTAGTTAAACATCAAACCTGGCCGGATGTAGGAGGTGTAGCAATCAGATTTCCACCTCCCGAGCCGCTTAAGTTGTGTTTCACCCATACCACCTAAACTGGCTTCGGTAGCCGCCCCTATTCTGAAGGAGTGAGTACCAAAATCTTTGATGCCCAACCCTAAGTAGGCTAAACATTTCTTGAAAATCGCATGGAATTGGAAACGTGTAAGGGGGGAACCATTTTCGTGAGTCAAAAATCTATCACCAGGTGCTCGCAGCAAGGAAAATGATCGTGCGAGGCCGACTGGACACCCTGGGCTATGTATTCCCAGCAGAGTAACCCCATGCTCCTTTACCGTATATATCAGTTTTCGATTTCCTGATGTGGAATCTAAGAAAATTGGTTCTGTGAACAATGTCTTCAGCTAAGAGGTCCCCTGGTTTGGTTTCGCTGGGAGGAACTAGCTCGCTAATTCTAAGGGCACCAAAAAATGTGAGGCTAAAGGCAGTAGCAAATAGAACCCCTTCATAATGCATTTCCACAATCTTATGAGTGGAGCTAATCAGCTGTTGCAAAAGACTAAAAGACACCGGTCTATGGTTATCCTTGGAGACGACTTGTTTTCTCCAGCCCTTTAATGCTTGGAGTATGGCAAAATGTTTTGTCATGTCTTTGAGGTTCAACAATTTAAAGAAAAAAGCTATGCCAGATAGGGGCTTTTGGGCCGCTCCTGCAGATTTCCCCTTATTTTGTAAGTCAAGGAGGTAGCCAATTGTAATCTGCAGCCACACATGGTCATCCAGCAGGTTACATCCCTTCCCAAACGATAACCATTCCTCAAAAGCGTTACCATAACCTCTCCAAGTGGCCGGTGAAACAGATGTCCTGACCATGTTCATAAGCTGTTCTCCACCAGGTAGAATAAGAACATTGGGCAAGTTGAGCCCTCCTTGTCCGCTCCAGGAACTAGCTGCCTGAACTTTTGCCACTGCGAACGAGAAAGAGAATCAGCAGCGGTATTGCATTTACCAGGTACATGTTGAGCCCGAAACCAAATATTATGTTCAAGCCACCTTAACACCAAGTGCTGGAGCAGGGCAAGAACTGGAAGGGAAGAGTTTAGTTTATTTATACAAAAAAACCACGCTAAGATTGTCTGTCCAAAAACAAATCGTATGGTTGGTCATGTACTGCCCCCAGAGTTCAATGGCCACCACAATGGGGAAGAGTTCCAGCAGTGTAAGGTTTTTGCAAAGTCCTAGTTGTGCCCACCCAACCTATGGCTCCAGATGCATCTGTGTAAAGGACTAACTCATTGCTAGACACTTCCTCCTCCCACATGCAAGTGTGCCCATTATACTCCTGAAGGAAAGGGTGCCATACCAGTAAGTCCTTTCTCATCTGCCTTGTCACCCGAATAAAATGGTGTGGCTTCTTTATACCTTTTGTGGCCAATGAAAGCTATCTGTTAAAAGCCCGACCCATCGGCATCACCCGACAAAAAGTCTACGAGGGACTGCATTTGTTGCAATGTAATTTCCTTGGCCTGCATCACCCCATAAAGTTTTTCCAACAAGTCAATGAGTTTGGATTGCGGCAGCCTAAAAACCATCCTATTTGTGTCTATCTCGATTCCCAAAAAGGAGTGGTTGTGGGACCTTATGTTTTTTCATGGGCAATGGGTACCCCAAATTTGCTCATAAAGAATTTGAATGTGTCTATAAGCAATTTGCACGTGCGGGAGGAGCGTGGACTTACAAAAAGAAAATCATCCAAGTAATGTATTATGGAATTGTGGCCAGATTCACTCCGTATAACCCACTCAAGGAAAGAACCAAATACTTCAAAGTATTTGCATGATATCGAGCATCCCATTGGGAGGCACATATCATAATACATGTAACCCTCAAATTGACAACCCAATAAGTGAAAACAGTCTTCATGTACTGGAAGGAGCCGGAAAGCGGACTCAATATCAGACTTCGTTAATAGGCAACCTGGACCGCTTTCCTAACCAAAGTGATGGCCCTGTCAAAAGAGACATAAGTCACAGCTGCTGCCTCCTTACTGATACCATCATTGACAGAGTCACCTTTAGGGTAAGCGAGGTGATGAATAAGACGGTATTTACCCAGTTCTTTCTTGGGTACCACACCCAGTGGAGAAATTCTCAAGTTAGGGATGGGCAGGGAATCGAAGGGGCTGGCTATTCTATCTAAGTCGACCTCCTTTTTCAATTTGGATGCCACTATATCTGGGTTGTCAACTGCTGATTTTAGATTGTTAGCAAAGGTAGGGGTTGCATTATATCTGAAAGGAATAAAGAAACCATATGTGATTCCATCCCTAATTAGGGCGGGCTCCTGCTTCTTGGGGTACAGGTCTAACCACGGCGACATCCTTTGCACGCTCACTGGGGTTCTCAACCCTACCCGCGATTGTGTGGCGTGGGGGGACGCTAGGTTTTTTAAAACAGCGGAGTGCTGAATGTGCTCCTCCACAGAAGGAGCATTCGTGTTTAAATCTGCATGAACCAAAGAATCGACAATGGCCTTCATTAAAGAGCCAGCAAGCTCCGGGGCGTCAGGGGGGCCGCAGCACTGGACGCCCCAGTAGCATGCTGTGTTGCGGCAGGTTACGGAAAGGGATGGGCTCGCTGGGTCGTCATTAGACGCAACCACACAACAGTAGCTTTATTATCCCAGCCTAAGTCTGGTTTCAGTGCCAATCTACGTCTAAATTCCTCATCTTATCGCCACCAGGCTGAACCCCCATGAGTCCTGTATGCACCATAAATTATATCTAGGTATATGAAAAGTTCTGAACATTTTGTCGGATACTTCTGACCAATTACACATGCTAACACTGAAAAGGCCTGAAGCCAATTACCGAAAATTTTTGCAACTCTCAGGTTTCTATCCTCCTGTCTATCAAAACGTCTTTCCCGGTCTACTGCGGGTTGTTCAGGGGAAACAAGGGACCAGATCTCTATATATTAATTTTGCCAAATTTTTTCCCTGAGTTCATCAGTAAAATGGCAACCTAGAGGTGTAACCCCACAAAAATGAGTATCTTTTAATGGGGGAGGTAACACCACCTTGTTGTTAATCATATTTTGACCTTGTGCACCTTCAAGCTTACCCATAATGGAATGTAAGGTCAACAGTATTTCGGAATCGGCAGGAGGTTTGCCCCATGCACCTAAACAGGATGACTCACCATAAGAATACACTTGGAGCTCACCTAGTTTCTTGGTCGGATTTTTCCACGGGATATCCTGTGCTTGATATCCCAGTTTAGTCAAACTGTAGAAAATATGAAGGTGTGGGACACATCCAAAGCAGCAACTAGACTGCAATAGCTTCTTTATTGGGGATAGAGATACACAACATGTTTCGGGCAGCGCCCTTTATCAAGTGCCCTTTGACAAAGGGCGCTGCCCGAAACATGTTGTGTATCTCTATCCCCAATAAAGAAGCTATTGCAGTCTAGTTGCTGCTTTGGATGTGTCCCACACCTTCATATTTTCTACAGGATGACTCACCATGAACCTGTGTAGCCGTAGAGGGACCCGGCAATGGTGCGGCAGCGGCGGCTGAAGAGACCCCTAGCTGGGCGTCTGTAGTCCCGCCCTGTGAAGTTCTCCTCTTGGAACGACTGGAGTGACGATGATGATGTGTAGAACTGCCAGAAGAGGAAGCAGTCTGTGACGAGATTGAGCCTGAAACTGCAGACTCCGCCCATGAAGACTCAGAACTGCTGTGTCTGCGGCTGATAGCACCTCTATGCCGTACAGCCTTGCGGGACTTTTTACCGGCAGTCTGGTAGCGGCTGCGTTGACCAGAGCTCCGGGTATCAGATCCCTGTGAAAAGAGTGGGATCTCCTCTTATGTGGCCGCCCATGACCCCTGCTAGACAGAGAAGGCGGAGCAGGAACTGTGGGGAAAGGACTAATTTGCCCCTGTAAAACGGGAAATGCTGCCCTTGCGTTCTGAGTAGGCACAGCAGTAGAGGGTTGAACAGAATTGTGTCTCCCAGAATTGGCTGGAGGCGCATCAAAAAGGGGAAGTTCACCCTATTCTGAGCTGGATGAAAAAACTGCAATATCCAACTCAGATTCCCGTTAAACAGGACCAGATGAGCGTCCTTTTAGTGGCAAAGGTCTAGTGGGGGGAGGTTTATGTTGAGTGTGTGGAATGGCATTAGGTGAATGAGTACCACTTGTATCGGTATGACTAGTGGAAGCAGCCGTACCACTGACCTGATGTATGGTATCGGTCACTGTGTGGCTCCCAGCCGATGCCACTGTGGCGGCTTGAGCTGTGGTATCACTGATAACTGTTGGAAGGGGAGGGGGTGCAGCCTTGAGCGCCGAAGTAGAAAGGGGCCCTCACCTAGCCCTGGGTGGGCTGGGACTTAATCTAGTAGGTGGGCGGGAGCGGAGGGCTGGTCGAGTGTTAACCACTTTAATCCCCTTTCTCCCTGATCTTATAGGTGGCTGCTGCTGAGGGGAAATAAACTCCTGTAACCAATCAACCCCCTCAGCTGCCACTTTGGCCTTTATTTGCTGTAAAAATGTGTCAGCCATTATAGTGAATATTGGCCACAATCAGGGGGAACCATACAAAAGTAGAGCAAGAGGCAAAAAAGGAACTGCTCACAACTAATAAAGGGGCCAATAGTTCAGTGGAGAATGGTTAAGAATCAAGAGGAAAACAGCTTGATGCTGTTGTCCCCAAATCTTACCCACGTACGCTTGTTGCATAGGGGAGGGAGGCAGACAGGCAAAAGGAACTGCGCACTCACGCGCACAACTAATAAAGGGGACAGCGCCAACTGATGACGTCATTGCGTCGACACCGGGGGGAAAGGTAAGGCGCTGCCTCTCTCCTTTCAGTCACTGTGCGCCTCGGTAGAGGAAGACAAGTTAAATTACTGGGGTATCATGTGATTTTATTCATATTTCTGTTACCTCTATGTACTTTATATATTATTCATATTTCGGTTAGCTGTATATTTATTTATGTAAAACACACTTAACTGGGGTATTACCCCTTGAGATCCATACCACCAGTTTCTTCCTTCCTCCCAGTAGCCCCTGTGCAACTTCTACTATGGCCCATAAACTTCTACTATGGCCCAATAAAAGACTTTGTAGAAGAAGTTCTATACTGCACATGCACAAACATGGCAGATTGCTTCTGTGTCTTAGCTTTTGCACCTTTTGCTGCATATCTGTGCATTCCAAAACAGAGCACAGAGATCTGTATCCCCCCCCCATACAATACAGTAATTCCCACAATTGCAACCACAAATGGAGCTCTGTACCATTTGTTTAATGGATGGTTATATGTTCTAAGCTGTTGTTCTCACTGACACTTTGATGATTCAGACAGCTAAATTAATTACAATATGGGATGAAAAGTATAATAGCTGTAATAATAGTTATTAATCTGTTTAACACTTGTATTGTGTAATGTTTATGATAACAAAACAAATAGACTGTATATCTGTAATACATTGTTATACTGCAAGACACAAGCAGGGCACATGCCAGGGGCCGAACTACTGGGGTTATGGGGTGGTGTGATTGCACCCGGTGCCCCTTGGGTCCCTCCAGGCACTTGCGCTGATCCAAAGCTGCTCTGTAAACTTCATTGAAGTGGGGGCAGCTCCTCTGCCTGTACCTTGGCCCTGGTATCAATACTAGAAAGCATAAAAGAGGATGGTTCCGCACGCCAGCGTATTTAAAACTCCAAAGCTTTATTCATCCATTATTAAAAAACAGGCACATTACAGAATGTTGCTTGACGCATTTCAGGCACGTGCGCCCTTAATCATAAACATGGTACCAATACAAGAAGATTGTTCTTTCTTATTGTTCTGCAGGATGATCTATCAGTGATTGTTTGGGTAACCTGGTTGTTGGGATGCAATCACAAGGCAGGGAGGGAGGCTTATGTGTCGGGACAGATACTCTGTTATGGGGTCATGTATACAGAGAGAGCTGCATATTTGTATCTATTAAAAAAGCTTTGAAGAACTGCAACGTCAAAATATGTTAGATTTATGATATGCCTGTGTGGTAAATAGTAATGTGCACAAGACAAAAGCCAATGAAAAGGAGAGTCCGATGACCATTTAACTTATGTGATTATTTCAAGTGCACAAGCAACCAATAAATTACTAGCGGAGGGCAATAGCAAAGCCTGGAGTGACATTGTAAGTCTATATGAAAGTCGTCAGTGGGTCAGATTCAAAATAGCCCACTTCCATCCCTTCAGAAAAGAGAGACAGGTGAAGGACTGATTTATAAGGTATAAAAAGAAGTTTTAACAATGGACCCATTTAATTTTGTTAGGTTAATGAATTATATGCCACACAGCATTGCTTGTTTTTTTTTTTTTTTTAATTTAAACATAAAAGAACACAATTACCCTGGCTATTGTAATGGCTTTTTTTGTGTATGAAAATGTAATTTGGCAAGGATGTGGCCATGATGGAGTGAGTGGTCCTGGAGTCAAACTAAGTCATCAGCTCATAAGATTGGATTATAATGCAGAAAAGAGGATTGAGCAATGCACATTCTCTGGTCCCGTTTCCTAAGTAATTTAGTATCTTTGCAAGTGCATTTATTTTCAAAATAGGCTGTTGTTTAGTTACAAAGGTATAATCATAAAATTGGGAAGCCACCATAACTCACCAAGGTAAACCCCATGTGGTGTACTAGATTTGGTTTACTGACTTATGATCATATATTTATGTGATTTGTGCCACCACACGCTATAGTCTGTTCAGATAGTGATAGTTCAACAACTATTTAGTTGCCATATAACACAGTGCAAAGTGTATGTAAACTGGCAGGTGTACCTTTCACAAAAATACAAAAAGTGCAAGTGCATTCACTATTTTTCAATACAAAAAAAAAGTGCAACAACAGATATTTTCATGCCGACCCAATGCAAAACTGCCGATCTTAAATCATTTTTTATTTTTTTTTAAACACGCTTATTTGATCAGGTTGTTCCTCAATCGGCATAGTATAGAAATCATAGCATAAACAGTGCAGCATATACACAGTTACAATGTTAATAATGTAGGTACACCTGCAGTAAGGGGAAGATGTCAATCAATGCTTCTCAAATACTGTCAAATTAGTCACGCACTCCTCTGGCCTCATAGGCGAGTTTTATAACCGGTAACATTTTATTAATAAAGTTAACCTAATGGGAAAGAGTAGGTAAAGTAGGCATACCCTATTATAGCCTCCTTGACATAACAAAATAGAGATTTACATAGTATACATGAAATATTTTGAGGTTTGTCCACAATTTCCAGTATGCAGAACTAATGTAGGGAATTGCAAGGTTGTCATGTAGGCTTTTCATAACTGCCTTCCAAATTTGAGGGATGAACCATATAATGTGAAAGAAATCAGCTTGGGAGTGCTGACAAGGGCAGAGGATCTGTCTGGTAAGATTTTACTTAACTGAACACTGGATAGAGGACCGCGGGATCTATTTACGAGCTGTGTGCAGGCATCAGAACGTGTGCCTCATAGTGTGCTCACCAAAAGGTGAGCGCGTCAACAAATCATTGAAAAGAATACTGTCGGTATGCTTAGAGCCTATGCAGATAACTAAAGGACTAGAAGTTAAGGGTGAACCATCGGCTGTTCTCACTAACAAAGGATTTTGCTTGGGATGGTGGGATTTGATGATTTTGAACCAGGTCAATGTCCAGAAAACAATCACATGCTCCAGAGTCAATGATGGCTGAAGTCTTTAGAGACTTTTGGAGCCAATGTAAGGAAACAGAAACGGTTATCAGCGGATGGTCCTTAGAAGAGACACTGGTAGGCAGGGTAATGTAGGGTTTCAATTTAACCGAAGAACGAGCAGAGCAGTCGTTTAGAAAGTGACTGCAAAGGCCACAATACAAACAAAGGTTTAGCTGATGTCTGTAGAGTCTTTCTTCGTGGGAAATAGCAGATCTTATCAACCCAATTTGATTGGGTTCTGAGGAGTCAGGAGCCAAGAGTGGAGCAGCAGGACATGGAGAAAGAGGTGCTTTAAGGAGAAGCCAAGAGGAGAAAGCAGGATTGGACCTTTCAGAGCATCTTTCCCTTACATGCTGATCAATTTGTATCACCAAATCAATACTTTTCAAGGTCTGTGGGAGCACCAACACCGGCCAAATCATCTTTAGAGGAATTGTTCACTATAAAAATAAAAACTGGATAAATATGTGCAAAATAAAAAATGTTTTCAATTTAGTTAGCCGAAAATGTTATGTTTAAAGGCTGTAGTGTCTGGATGTCTAACACAATAACTAGTACACTACTTCCTGCTTTGCAGCTCTATTGGTTTCCACTGATTGATTACCAGGCAGTAACCAATCAGTGAATTGAGAGGGGGGGGGGCAAAATGGGTCATAACGGTTGCTTTTGAATTTGAGCTGCATGCAAACTCACTGAACATTTATGTCCCATGTGGCCCCCCTTAAAGTCACTGACTAACTCAGAGTTAGAGAGCTGAACTGCAGGTAGTTGTGTTCTGGCTATTATGTTAGACATCAGCTCACTCCAGCCTTTATAGATTACATTTTTGGCTAACTTACTATATTAGAAACATTTTTGCACAGCCTATCTATTTACCCAGTTTTTATTTTTACACAGAACTGTTACTTTAAGGGCATCTAATAGACCAATGTGGAATTGATGTCTTAGAGCCTTGGCATTCCACTCTGTATCTGCAGCATACCTTTTCAAACCTCTTCCAGTTTGACACGGCCCTGCGTCTTACGTTGTTGTGCATTGGCGCAAAATTAATATATTTAAAGGGCCCACGCTCAGTAACTCATTGACCAATGTAGGTCTATTTTTGAATAGTTCCTGGGTGTGATTTCTAATATTTCTGATTTGCACTTGACCCTGCCTGTCCCTGACCAAGTCTAGTTTGCTGCCTGTCCTGACCTTTGCCGTTTACTGACCATTCTCTTGGATACTGCAATATTGGTGTATTGATCCAGCTTCTGACCTCAAGACTCGCGTCTCCTGATTGTGTACTGCGATACCTGTCCCTCAACCATGCTCCTTGTTCTCTGTTCCTGCTACAAACGTATGTTTCCCTTGCCTCCGCAAAACTCTTTTCTTGATCCTTTCACAGACCTGGTGGCATCCAAGTATCAGAGGGCTCCTCCCGAAGCAAAAGGTGGCTGTTTTAGTTAGAAGAATGAGCCGTGACTGGGACCTTGGGGTTTGTTCTGGGTTTGGGATACCGAATGTAACACTTATGAAGAGTTTGGATTAAATACTATATATGTTTCACTGAATAAAGTGTGCCCATGGAGTAGGTATGAATGCTATGTAATCTTTGTAAATGAAACCCACTGTAATCAGTTATAATATTACAACAGGGGGCTCAGAGTACCCAGCAAAATGCACATCAATGTTTAGAATTGAGATGGGTAGGTGTAGCATTCATCTTTGTAAACAGAGTTTGTTTGAAGTTTGAGCAGTGGTAGTTGAGTGGGGTGGCTGGTGCACAGTTATAAAATAATGTAATAGAATAGCTGACAGCACTCATGCATTCAACTAAACTGCACAGGCTGTTATGATTCATTTACATAATGTTACAGCATTTCTTATTGATTTTATAGAACAATACTGCAATAGGGGGGAGCAAATCAGGGCAATTGCCACAGTGTAAAAAGCAGGGAAAGCTATTTGAAGCACATTAGTATATTTATTGATATTTATTATTATTTATTGTTTTAGTAAATCACCCTCTAAAAGTTTGAATTTAGGACTTAGACCACTTGGTTCCTGTTCTGTAAATGTGGATGTACTAGATTTTGGTGGCTTCTGAGAAATCCCTTTCTTGGGTTTTTTTTGTGGTACCATTTATACATTGTTGTTTCCCCTTGGACAGTGTGTGTGTGTGTGTGTGTGGGGGCAGTGTAGCTTGCTTTGATTTAATGTCATTTTGGAAATGAATATAAAAAAGTAGTGCCTGTAGTCTATATGTGGTCCAGTAGAGGGAGCTTGGTTAATTTCAGATGAAACATTAATATCCAGAAATCATCATGCAAAGGACAGTAAAAAAAAAAAAGAAAAAAAGCAATGATGCATACAAATGGCAGGCATCCTGAACATATCTAAATATGTTCAGGATGCCTGGCATTTGTATTTGTCATTCCTTTTTTTTTAGCCACAAAGTGCAGAGAATTATGTATTACGGTAAGTCATACCTCCAGCAGCTTCAAAGTGGGAAGTTTCAGTAAACTCTCAAATGTGTGCCATTTATGTACCATTAGTGATAGATTTGCACATGCAATAGCATTTTATTCCAACTTGTAATCATATTTATTTTTAATTCATTCTGTCCGACACACATTTTAGATTTGTGTTTGTCTGTTTCTATGTTGTAACTGCTGTTGTGCTAAAATTGCATCATTTAGTTAATAATGTGATTCAATGTAATTTTGCATCATGTTATTTTGTCTTCTGCCCACTATTTCACATAGAACATATACATTTTTAGACCAGTATATTTTCCCAGGCCTTCATGCTTTTTACACTGGGTGCAAGTTGTGTTAGTATTGGTTAGGTTTGCTCTGCTCCTTTCTCAAATTCCAATCCTATCCCTTATTAGAAAAGGGACTGGAAGGCCTTTTTAACAGTCAACTGAACGGTGACTGTGAGTCTAGGGTGTTATTTACTAAACTCCGAATACAAAAATCACGAACATTTTTGATTTTATTTTTATAAAATCGGACTTTATAAAATGTTATAAAATCACACATTTTTCGGAATTTATTAAACCCAGAGGATGAAAAAGTGAGAATCTGAAAATCAGCAGACCTGTCGAGGTTGCATATAAGTCAATAGAAGAAGTCCCAATGAATTTTTGATGTGCGCTGGGTTTTTGGGTGAAAAAACCGAAGAAATCGTGAAAATCGGATGAAAGATCAGAAAAAATTGCGGATTTTTTCCTGCAAATTTTTTTTCAGGAAAGTGTATTAATTAATAAGCCCAAAAAAACCCGTGCGGATTTGGTCGGAGTTTTTTTCAGAAAATAATGAGATAAATTCAGACTTCGATAAATAACCCCCTAGGTCATTCTCTGGGAATTTGTGTCAACTAGGGGGACTGGCATAGATTTTATTTTATGACATTTTATTTTAAGAAATGCTGTTTTACAGTAACTTGTGGGTAGGAATTGTATTTATCATTATAGGTTCCTTGCAAGGCATGGGACTAATAAGTCAGCTCGGGATCTGTTTGCCTGTATTGTCTGTTGAGTGCAAACAAAATACTTTTGTAAAAATATTTGCTGAAGCTACAAATCTATTACAAAATCATTTTTAGAACATTTGTTCTCCTTGGCTTCAGTTATGACATGCACCTACTAATTTCTGGACAGTCAGAGCTTCCATCTTTTTTTCCTCCTCTTTCCTTTCCTTCTCTTCCTTTCATTTCTGTATTGTTAAAACTTAAAGCAATACAGAACCCAAAAAAACCCCAATAAAATACTTTCACATTTGACAAAGTGTTGGTTATGCATTGTAGCAATGTTATTTCAACAATGAATTGGTAAATGATTGCTTTGGCCTAAAAGCACATCACACAAAATAAAAAAAATTATTTTTATAATACAATGAAGTCATGAGACTGCGGTATAAGAAAATATCATTTTTGGGTGAAAATCACTTTGCATTTTTTCAATTGCTAATAACACCAAAATGTCTTTGTGTTCAAAACCCCGTCATTTCTAATTCATGTTATTTACTGCTAACTTGTCTTTACTTTCCATCAGTGATCCCTCTATTCAGTCCAATCTCTTTCTCTCTTTTTGTATACTTCTTTCTGCTTAATGCAATATATTTGTGATTTCTAGCATCTTCAAATATTAATATTACCACTCACTAAGCCTCGATTATAATTGATGACATCACTAATTTATAAGAATATCATTTACAAGATAGATGACTTTTGTAAATCATACAGTATATTTATCATACAAGGTATATGAAAATATTTCTCTATTTGTGCCATGTATTTACCACCAAATTAGTCCTGTCTATCTGGCCAATGGTATTCTGCCACTCCATAGTATTGCAGAACTACTCAGAAGCATATTATTACAAAGTGGAAAAGATTTACCTAGGAGTTTTCTGGGGTTCTCAATTGGTTATATGGTCCATTTTACTGCAGACCTGATTGATTTTGTGGGCAATACTGGTTGCTGGTAAAATTGGAGAACTACTCAGCAATTTAATATAACGTAATGTGGCATAAATGTGAAAGAATATTCTAACACGGTCTTTTAGACACCTTTAATGCCCAAGGTCCTATTGGGAATACCAATGAATATAATAAATAATTAAAAGGCGCACTAAAACCGGTTGTTGCACAAATATAGAGAATTTATTAACTATTAAAAAATTCAGAATCACTTATTGATCAAATAAAAACTGGGTGGCCAGAGCTCAAAATAAATTTAGTATACATTCATAAATAATTGATAATTCAATGATTTACAATTTATAGTAATAAAATTCATTCAATTTTCCATTACAAGTTTCTGCTTGGTCATCCCCATCTCCCAATCACCATAAGTCTTAGGTGCAATTTCACTAAGCCCCGAAAATGCGCTAGCGACGCCTTCGCCGCACTTTGCCAGGGCGTCGCTAACTCACTAAAATCCGAAGTTGCGCTCAGGGAGGCTAAATGTAGCGAAGTTGCGCTACCGTTAATTCGTCAAGCAAAGTGAAGTTACGCTAGCGATGCCTAATTTGCATATGGTGCCAAGTTAAAGTACAATGGACGTATATGTAGCAACAAATACATTACACTACACAAGCCTGGGAAAGCTTCATAAAATAAAATAAAGTTGTTATTTTGCCCTATACATGTGCCCACTGTATAGTTTAGGTGCCATATGTTAGGAATTGTAGGGGGGAAGGAGGGTACCCCCAAAAAAATTTACAATCTTTTTCAGCATATCACAATTAAAAAAGTAAGACGTCAGCGTTTTTTGGGACTTAGAAAAAATTTCAACTTTTTTTGAAGCAAGCCCTATCCACTCTATTGCACTTCACCTGGTCTGAGGTGGCGAAGGCAAGTCTGGCGCAAGAGGTAACATTCAGTAAAATCCACAAGTTAGTGAATTAGCATAGTTACATCCCTTCGCCAGAGCGCAACTTCGCCTGTACGAAGTAGCGCTAGAGCAGGTCCACTTCGCTAGCGAATTTACACCAGCACCCGTTGGTAACAAAGTAACAAAATGATGTAACGCTGGTGAATTTTCATTAGCGTTAGCCACTTCGCCATTTAGTAAATTTGCCCCTTAGTGTGAGAGCGGAAGTTCTCCAACAGAAATCCGTATCCACAATCAATTGGATTAAATGTTAATTTAGCATAGTTTCCAGAGCTGTCCCAATAAATTTCTAACTTGGTGTGAGTAATTGATCCTGAATCTGATCTTCTGGCTATTCTCAAGGCTATTTGTGTATATAGATTGCAGAAGAAGTAAAGTCTGGGGTAAAGGGTTTGTCCAGGTGTCCCCCACAGGCCTGGACTGGTAGTCAAAATAGGCCCTGCCATTTCAAGTACACAGAGGCCCAAACGGCCCCCTACCAGCCCACTATATGGTAACTTTCTATGGAACCATACAGCAGCCCCTCTGGCATTTGCCAGAACCCACAGATTGCCAGTCCGGGCCTGGTCCCCCACCTTCTATTTACTGCACGTATCCCTTACAAGTTAGAACAATCTCACCAGATCCTGCTTTCCGGTCTTCACTTTAGAAGACTGATGCGCCTCTCCTCTGTATAAACTTGCTTATCACAAGTATAGTAATACTCTCAATGCGGACCACGCCTCTCTCTCTGTTCCAAGATGGCGCTGGCTGTAACACAGTACGTGCGTTCCACTGCGGAATGCAAACCTCCGGACCCACTCTCATTCCACACACATTAGCCACTTCAGGGGATTTTGGAAATATTGTCACCTTACAATGGTATTCAGGGTTTGGAAGTACCAAAGCACCCCTGTGTTAATACTGTGACGCGTTTCACCCACCCAGGGCTTTATCGAGCAGATTTAGAAAGAGAAAATTAGAGTATTACATCACTTTATTTACCCTAACCCCTTAAAGGAGAACTAAACCCTAAAAATTAATAGGGCTAAAAATGCCATGTTTTATATACTGCACTTATTGCAACAGCCTAAAGTTCCAGCTTCTCAATAGTAGCAATGATCCAGGACTTCAAATTTGTCACAGGGGGTCACCATCTTGGAAAGTGTCTGCGACACTCACATGCTCATTGGACTCTGAGCAGCTGTTGAGAAGCTAAGCTTAGGGGTTGTCACAAATTATCAAGCAGAAAATGAAGTTGACCTGTAATACTGTATAAGCTGATGCTACAAGGCTGATTATTAAATTGGGATGCTAATTGCACTGGTTTCTGTGCTGCCATGTAGTAATTATCCATATTAATTACTAATCAGCCTTATACTGAGACATTTATATTCTATGTGTACTGTCGGTCCCTAAGCTCAGTAAGTGCAGCACAGAGCTTGTGCAGTGAACCAGCAGAAAAGAAGTTGCAGAGCTTCTGGGGCATCTTTGGAGACACAGATCTTTACTGCAAAAATGGCTGTGATTGCCTGGGGCTGGTAAAGTAGCACAAAACATAATATACACCATTTCTAGCCTACTTCTTTCCTTGTCCTTTAAAGGGGCCATACCACAATTGAATAGGTTCTATAAAAACACCAAATATACACTTTCACACAGTCATCTATTATGGAAATACATTTGGATCAAATGGGCTCATGTTAATGCTAAAGAGGAAGTATTTTAAGTTACAGAAAGGGGGCCAATTCAAACTTACTATTTAACCCCTTTGGGCAAAGAGTAATTAGATCAAATATCCACTTCTGCTCTTTGCATCTTAGCAATTTATCCCTATCTCCTCCTCTTTTAGATTTTGGAACTCTATCTATGGTCATAAATATCCAAGAGGATATGCCAATGCTTTTTAATAATTGTAAACACTTTCCAACTATCTCCATTATATTTTATTACTATACACGGACCTTCCCTTTTACTCTTATTATCTCTCTCTTTTGGAATAATTAATTGATGTCTTTCTAGCTGTCTTACTTTTGCTATATCTCCTTCTAACTTCTCTTCCCTATATCCTTTCTCTACAAATCTCTCCATATCATTGGCCTGTTTTTCAAAAACCTCTTTTACACTTCCATTCTGTCTGACTCTCATAAATTGGTTATAAGCAATGCATTCACCATGTTAGAAATGTATTGGGACATCTCTGGAAACTACGCTAAATCAACATTTAATCCAATTGATTGTGGATACAGATTTCTGTTGGAGAACTACCACTCTCACACTTAGGGGCCGATTCACTCAGCTCGAGTGAAGGGTTCGAATGAAAAATACTTCGAATTTCGAAGTATTTTTTGGGTACTTCGACCATCGAATTGGTTAAATTCGATCGAATTCGATCGAAGTCGAACGAAATCGAACGATTCGAAGTAAAAATCGTTCGACTATTCGACCATTCGATAGTCGAAGTACTTGCCCTTTAAAAAAAACTTCGACCCCCTACTTCGGCAGATAAAAGCTACCGAAGTCAATGTTAGCCTATGGGGAAGGTCCCCATAGGCTTGCTAAGCTTTTTTTGATCGAAGGATTTTCCTTCGATCGTTTGATTAAAATCCTTCGAATCGTTCGATTCGAAGGATTCAATCGTTCGATCGAACGAAAAATCCTTCGATCGTTCGATCGCAGGATTAGTGCTAAATCCTTCGACTTCGATATTCGAAGTCGAAGGATTTCAATTCGAGGGTCGAATTTCGAAGTATTTTTAACTTCGAAATTCGACCCTTCGTGAATCGGCCCCTAAGACTTTTATGGTGATTTGGAGATCAGGGGAATGACCAAGCAGGTATTTTCAATGGAAAATTTATAGCTGAATGAATTTTGTTATTTTATTACTATCAATTGGAAATCATTATTTATGAATGTATACTGAATGAATACTGATCTCTGGCTGGCCAGTTTTTGTTTTATCAACAAGTGATTCAGAATTTTTAATTGTTAATAAATTCTCTATATTTGTGCAACAACCGGTTTTAGTACACCTTTTAATTAGTTATTAAACTACTCAGCTACTAACAGGTTTTGTAATTGTTAAACAGATTTACCCCTTGTGCCAGGAAACCTATAACATTTCAGTATGACAAATCCTGCTCATACATATGCAAATTGTGTAGTATCAGTAATCCACTTCTATCTACTGTTTTTTCTTGAATCTATTTACAATAAGTCATTCATTCACAATTGTATTTATTTATACAACATATATTGCATATATACAAGTTAAATATATGCAAATTTTTAAAATATATATATAATCGATTTTTTGAAAATATATACTGTAAATTATATACAAAATATTTTTTAAAAAAAATAGACAAACATTAAAAAAATTACTTTAAAAATGTATACAAAATATATTTTTAAATATCTTTTATCTTATATCTATTGGACTTCAGTATCACCTTTATGCTGATGACACCCAACTCTACTTGTCTACTCCTGATCTTTCTAATTCTGTCCTTTCCCAAATTACAGACTATCTCTTTCTGCTGTCTCCTCCTGTATGTCACAGCGCCACCTGAAACTGAACCTTTCAAAAACAGAACTCATTATATTTCCTGTAAGATCTTCCCCTGTCCCTCAGATATCACTCAGTAAACAACACCACCTCTAATTCCACCGCACAGACACACTGCCTAGGAATTATCCTAGACTCGCATCTGTTTTTTTCTCCACACATTCAAACACTTGCAAAATCTTGTTGTATTCAACTGCTCAACATTGCCCAAATACAACCATATCTCAGTTCAGAATCAACTAAAACACTGATCCAGTCTCTCATAATCTCCCGCCTTGATTACTGCAACCTATTCCTCACTGGTATCTCCTCTAGAATCAAATTCAAATTACTAACACTCGCTTTCAAGGCCCTTAATAATTAAGCCCCTCCCTATATTTCATCTCTGATCTCCAAATACTCTCCTTTACGCAACCTTCGCTCTGCTTCTGATCTTCGCCTCGCTTCTCCTCTTATCACTTCTGCCCATTCTCGTCTACAAGATTTCTCTTGGGTTTTTGCTTTTCTCTGGAACTCTCTGCCTCGAGCTGTCAGACTTTCTCCTTCTTTCCAAACTTTCAAGCGCTCCTTAAAGACCCACCTGTTTAAAGAAGCTCATTCAATATACCTTAATTAATCAATCATTGCTGTATTAAAAATCACAAAATTGTTTCTAAAATCCTAATGTCTAAATTGTACCCTAATCTTTAGTTTGTAAACTCTAATTTGTAGGGCCCTCTAATTCTATCGTACTCTGTAACCCTTGTTTGTTATCCTCCATTTATTCCCTGGCTGTTATAACTAAGGTAAAGCACTGCATATCTTGTCGGCGCTATATATATATATATATATATATATATATATATATCTGTCCATAGAGGAGTCGACACTCTCAATACTTAATTCAAATGTGCCTGGGTGCAGTGTACAAAATTTAGAATACCTATCACACAGAGAAGGTTCGCATTCTCTGGTCTTAAATAAAAATAAAAATGTTTTATTGAAAGACTAACGTTTCGGCCTCTCCGAAGCCTTTCTCAAAGTATGGAAAAGCACAATGTGAATGCCTGGCGGGAAACGTTAATTGACTGACCTATCAACATCCTCATCAAATAGTAGAACTACATGTATAAACCTTTCAAAAAACAAATTACGTATATTGTGACAATTTAAACACTCTTTTAAGTTAAAAACCCCCTTCATTTGGCTAGGTGAGGAATTAAAAACTGTAGAATTAAAAACAATACTAAGTAAAAACTCTACAGTATGAAGCAGGTAATCCCATTGTGCAGGGACAACAGTAAACCATTCTTCGTAACATCGAAGGGCTCCCCGTCCGATGATGGCTTGGGGTATTGGACTCCCACAGAAACAATGTCTCCCATATCAGAGCCCCTATGTAAACATATACAGATGAAGCCACTTGGATTTGTGAGTTAAATGCGTCATGACTCAGGGGTAATTGAAGAAACTGTGTTATCTTAAGTCATCTTAACTCATTTAATGCATTTAACCTTTTCATTAGCATACCAAAGATCCATTGTTCACAATGGTGAATGCTTTAATTAGATGGGATGTTGTGACGCAGTTTTCTGTGTTAAATGAGATAAATGGGATATCTGTGTTTAGTTATTCTGTGTCAAACAGACAAACCAAAGTGGCTGCATCTGTATCTATATATATATATATATATATATATATATATATATATATATATATATATATATAATATCAAAACAGGGGGGAGTGGGAGCACTCTAAAGGCTTTAAAGTATATATATATAAAAGTATAATAAATGCTATTGCATATGTACCCAAAACAGGGGTTATTTTGTTACAAAATTATGATCATAAAATTGATAAGCCACCATACCACGTCAAGGTTGATTGCTGGCTGGGGAGGATTTAGCCCTCAGTGAAAAAACAGCGTTCAATGGACATTGATTACAGGTAATGCTAGAATGCACATAAAAAATAAAACAAGTTAGGGACCGCCATTCGGGGTTTACCTTGACGTGGTATGGTGGCTTATCGATTTTATGATCATAACTTTGTAACAAAATAACCCCTATTTGGGTACATATGCAATAGCATTTATTATACTTATATATATACTTTAAAGCCTTTAGAGTGCTCCCACAACCCCCCTGTTTTGATATTGTATATTTAGCCGGAAGCTGTGGCATAGCTTCAGTGGTTGTAGCACCCCATACCCCCCCTTTAGACTAGTGGTGATCCTATGCTTTTAAAATTGGGCGTTTGTTTTGGGAATATCTCTCCTTTAAAAGCCTGATTGCTGGCTGGGGAGGATTTAGCCCTCAGTGAAAAAACAGCGTTCAATGGACATTGATTACAGGTAATGCTAGAATGCACATAAAAAATAAAACAAGTTAGGGACCGCCATTCGGGGTTTACCTTGACGTGGTATGGTGGCTTATCGATTTTATGATCATAACTTTGTAACAAAATAACCCCTATTTGGGTACATATGCAATAGCATTTATTATACTTATATATATACTTTAAAGCCTTTAGAATGCTCCCACAACCCCCCTGTTTTGATATTGTATATATATATATATATATATATATATATATATATATATATATATATATATATATATATATATATATCTATATATGGAAAAACATACGGACCTCTGTCTCCGGACCACTTTTCTTGGCTCCAAGCACATTTTCTGCGGTAACACATCTCTCCGCTTAGGTGTAATATTTGATTGCACACTGAGAGAAACATGTGGGAGGCTTGCCTAGTAACACCATGTTTGTCGGCCATGATTGTCGGCTTTGACCGTGCCAGCCCCCCAGCAGACCTTTAAAAGCACAATGTTAATGCCTTAAATACAAGTGATGGTGGGAAACGTTTATTGACTGACCTATCAACATACTCATCAAATAGTTGTACTACATGTATAAACCTTACAAGTCAGTCAGTCATTCAAATAACGTTTCCGCCATCACTTGTATTTAAGGCATTCACATTGTGCTTTTCCATACTTAGAGAAAGGCCGAAACGTTAGCCTTTCAATAAAAAATTTTACTTTTATTTAAGACCTGAGAGTGCGGACCTTCTCTATGTGATGTTAGTTGGGAGTATAGATGTTCTTAATTTTGCTCTGTCTTCCCAAACACTGGGGTGGATCCAGCTAGGAGAATTCCTGACTGAAAGATCAAAAAAATTGAAATTCGACTGAACTTATTTAACCAGTTAAAACTATCTATTCTTTGGTGACACACAGATATATATAACTTTTATTGCTCATAAAGTGACAAAGTAATTGGCAGTCATTTTATTTCTCAATTACCAATATACTAATTAGTCGTGTATCAGTATTGTGTTACCACAATGAGAGAATTTCATGTATTAAGGGGCAGATTTATCAAGGGTCGAAATTCGAAGTACAAAAAACTTGGAAATTCGACCATTGAATTAAAAAACTTAGAATTTGAATATCGAATTCAAAGTTTTTTCAACAAATTTGGCAATCCTGTGGTCGAATAAAAATTGTTTGATCGAACAATTAAATCGTTCGAATCTAATTGTAGCGATCAAAGGATTTTTATTCGATGTGTAAAGACATGTAGAAGGTCCCCAAAGGCTAACATAGCACTTCGGCAGCTTTAATTTGGCGAAGTACTGAAGTCAAAGTTTTTTTTAAACAGACAGTACTTTGAATATGAAATGGTCGAATATTCAAACGATTTTTACTTCGAATCGAAGTCAAAGTAAATTCGAAGTCATAGTATCCTATTCGATGGTCGAAGTATTCAAAACATTACTTTGAAATTCTAAATTTTTTAACTTTGAAAATTCACTCGATCCTTAGTAAATCTGCCCCTAAATGTTCCATTGTTCCCTATTGGTTCTATACCCACAGGAATAGAGTCCTGCCGTACCCCCACTTGACCACCAGGGTGAGTTTTTATTACAGTTCCCTAGTGGTTCTATACCCACAGAATAGAGACCGTGCAATCAAACTGAAGCAAGCTATTTTTTTTAACAATATATATTTGATTTCTTGGTGTACCAACCCATTAGAAACAAGAGATCTATGGACCTCATGGAACTGTACTAATGTATCTAAATCTATTTTTAAAAACAGATTAAAAAATCTGACTGCCTAAAGTACTACTTATGCAATTAAGTGCTTTAAAAAATATAAGTGCCATCCTTGGGATATTGGGCCCTGGGGATGGTAATACATAATGTAAAAATGGTGTCTATGGGCCTTCAAAACACAAATCTGAATTAACAGTTGGAAAAGCCTTCCAGCCAAAGCTCTCTAGGTGTTACCTGTTGTGGTGTCCGTACATAAGAGTAAATAGATTGCTGTCCTGTATAACTGTAAAGCAAGGCAATGTATTTCAAGTAACTTTTAATAACTAAAATAGGTTTGATATCTTGGCCACCATTAAATGATATGCTTACCTTAGATAACAGATGTCAGCCGCAGGTCTGATGTTGTATTAGAAGTTATTTGTATTGTGGGGGAGGTATAGGGGAGAGATGTTATTTCATTGGAGAGAGGGGATTTGGGGAGGGGGGTTGGGCACTTGATTTTTTTTGTGCCATAAAATTAGGTCATGGAGGAGAATGGAGATGGCACACCATTGTCGACTTCTATAATAAAAAGAGACACATTTCTCGAGTGACAATGTGGTTTCAAATACGGTGGAAAGTTATATTTCTTATTTCAGTGTTTGTTCCAAATAGCAAAGGCAACATTGACTTTTATTGTGAACCACCTGTTTATTCTGTGCCTGAATTAAGTTCTAGTGCATTTTAAAAAAGGCGTGAGCTATCTCTGTGTGGGAAGAGCTGAGTATGAGGATGTTTTGTCTGAGAAGCTATTGAATCAGAAAGCAGTCTAGAACTCTTCCTGTGTTTTTACCTGTGGCTAAAGTAGTGGTTATCAGAGTGGGGAGAGATAAGGAACATTTTGGTTGACTTTCTTTTTCATTGGAGCATTAAAAAAATGTTTTTTATCAAAGTTGCTGTGCTAAGACAAATTTAAAATATTTGCTGTAAAACCCAATGGGGGTCCTGGCAACTTCTATTTCTCTATGTAATTGACGTACTAGAAAGGCCATTCACAAGCAAATGCTAAATTATCCCTAGGGTACCCTGAAATTATGAGTTATAAGTTTAAAAAAGATATACAGAATTGTATTTCAGAAGGAGGGCTTTGACTACAGCTAAATTATTACATTTGTTTGTAATGGTATATTGACTAAAGAAATATTGTGGAAAAACATTTCACTTTTCAAGATTGCACCCTTGTTCTGCTTGCATATCGATGCCTATTTGCTATTACTAGTTCTTTATGGGCTGCTCAAAAGGTGTAACTCATAATTTGACCAAATATCAACTTTCTTTGACAAAGATTGTAGTTTCTATATTTCCAACACAGAAGTAACAGAATTGTAGATTCTACATTTCTCGGTTACATGCCTGTAGGTGGTATGTAATCCGTGGTCTGCAGTGTGACATATCCAGTGATGCACAAACACGTAATAGTACATAGGAATGCATGGAATATGACTCACCAGCTGTAGCTTTGCAGTATTTGCACTCCATTAATTGTAAATAAGGCTAGCTATTTTGGGCTTTTCACTGCAGGCTGAAGGATATAAAATAGCATATAAAATATTGCAGCATCGTGAATATCAACTTTTTCTGTATTTTATATATATATATATATTATATACTGTATATAAGCCTCCAATAATCTGGCCAAAGACTGGTTATACTTAAGTGAACTGTCTGTGCCTCTGTTTTGGGGTGTTTGGTTTGGAACGTCTATTCCCCACTGAGACCACGGCCCAATTACCTGAAATTGCTACACTCCCCAAATTTAAGGCCTGACACACAAGCTAAACTCATAATAATTTTATTTAGGTGGACCATTTAAGACATATTCAAATAAGCTTATACTGTATGTGAAACTCTAAATTACATTAACAAATGTCTTCAGAAGTTTGTATATAAGAATAAACAAACCCCCATATTTTGAGTCGGTCTCTAAGCTCAGTAAGTGACAGCAGCACGGAGCATGTGCAGTGAATCAGCAGAAAAGAAGATGGGGAGCTACTGGGGCATCTTTGGAGACACAAATCTTTACTGCAAAAATGGCTGTGATTGCCTGGGACTGGTACAGTAGCACAAAACATCATGTACAAGATTTCTATCCTACTTCTTTAGTTTAACTTTCCTTGTCCTTTAAAGGGGCCATACCACAATTGAATGGGTTCTATAAAAAACCAAATATACACTTTCACACAGTCCTCTATTATGGAAATACATTTGGATCAAATGGGCTCATGTTAATGCTAAAGAGGAAGTATTTTAAGTTACAGAAAGGGGGCCAATTCAAACTTACTATTTAACCCTTTGGGCAAAGAGTAATTAGATCAAATATCCACTTCTGCTCTTTGCATCTTAGCAATTTATCCCTATCTCCTCCTCTTTTAGATTTTGGAACTCTATCTATAGCCATAAATATCCAAGAGGATATGCCAATGTTTTTTTAATAATTTTAAACACTTTCCAACTATCTCCACTATATTTTGTCACTATAAACGGACCTTTCCTTTTACTCTTATTATCTCTCTCTTTTGGAATAATTAATTGATGTCTTTCTAGCTGTCTTACTTTCTCTATATCTCCTTCTAACTTCTCTTCCCTATATCCTTTCTCTACAAATCTCTCATTCATATCATTGGCCTGTTTTTCAAAAACCTCTTTTACACTTCCATTCTGTCTGGCTCTCATAAATTGGTTATAAGGAAAGCATTCACCATGTTAGAAATGTATTGGGACAGCTCTGTTCTCCGTTGGAGAACTACCACTCTCATGCCAAGGGGCACATTTACTTAGGGTCACTTCGACCGTCGAAGTAAAATCCTTCAACTTCGAATATCGAAGTCGAAGGATTTACCGCTATTCGTTCGTTTGAACGAACGTAGGAAGAATCGCTCCATCGAACGATTAAATCCTTCTAATCAAACGTTTCGAAGGATTTTTAGCCATCGATCGAACGTTTTTCCTTCGATCAGAAATTTGTTAGAAAGCCTATGGGGAACTTCCCCATAGGCTAACATTGATGCTCGGTAGGTTTTAGATGGCGAAGTAGGTGCTCAAATTTTTTTAAAGAGACAGTACTTCGAAAAAAATGTATTCCTTCACTCAAGCTAAGTAAATGTGCCCCCAAGACTTTTATGGTGATTTGGAGATCAGGGGAATGTCCAAACAGGAATTTTTAATGGAAAATGTATAATTGAATGAATTTTATTACTATAAATTGGAAATCATTATTTATGAATGTATACTGAATTAATACTGATCTCTGGCTGGCCAGTTTTTGTTTTATCAACAAGTGATTCAGAATTTTTAATAGTTAATAAATTCTCTATATTTGTGCAACAACCGGTTTTAGTACACATTTTAATTAGTTATTAAAATACTCAGCTACTAACCGGTTTTGTAATTGTTAAACAGATTTACCCATTGTGTCAGGAAACCTATAACATTTCATTATGACAAATCCTGCTCATACACAGCATTGCATTTCTACTTTACATATGCAAATTGTGTAGTATCAGTAATCCACTTCTATCTATTGTTTTTTATTGCAATGAATCTATTTACAATAAGTCATTCATTCACAATTGTATTTATTTATACAACATATATTGCATATATACAAGTCAAACTATATGCAAATATATATATATATTTTTTGAAAATATATACTGTAAATTACAGATTTATATATGAAATATGTTTTTAAAAAAATATACAAACATTAAAAAAATGTATACAAAATATATTTTTAAATAATATCTTTAAAATTGTCTAAAATTATTTAGATACAAAAATAATAATATATAATATATTATTATATTATTGGACTTCAGTATCACCTTTATGCTGATGATACTCAACTCTACTTGTCTACTCCTGATCTTTCTAATTCTGTCCTTTCCCAAATTACAGACTGTCTCTCTGCTGTCTCCTCCTGGATGTCACATCGCCGCTTGAAACTGTACAGTACCTTTCAAAAACAGAACTCATTATATTTCCTTCTAGATCTTTCCCTGTCCCTCAGATATCACTCACAGTAAACAACACCACCTTTCATTCCACCACACAGTCACGCTGCCTAGGAGTTATCCCAGACTCGCATCTGTCTTTTTCTCCACACACTGCACAACATTGCCCGAATACGACCATATCTCCGTTCAACTAAAACACTGATTCAGTCTCTCATCATCTCCCGCCCTGATTACTGCAACCTACTCCCCGCAGGTATTCCTACAAGTTGCCTTTCACAACTCCAATCTGTTCTAAATGCGGCCGCTAGACTCATTCATCTATCTCACCACTCAACATCAACTGCTCCCATATGCATGTCTCTTCACTGGCTCCCAATCTCCTCTAGAATCAAATTCAAATTCTCACTTTCAATGCCCTTAATAATGAAGCCCCTCCCTATATTTCATCTCTGATCTCCAAATACTCTCCTTCATGCAACCTTCGCTCTGCTTCTGATCTTCACCTCGCTTCTCCTCTCATCACTTCTGCCCATTCTTGTCTACAAGACTTCTCTCGGGCTTCTGCTTTTCTCTGGAACGCTCTGCCTCGAGCTGTCAGACTTTCTCCTTCTCTCCAAACTTTCAAGCGCTCCTTATATATATATATATATATATATATATATATATATATGTTTTGTAAAAAAACATATAGAAAATAAAATAATTAATTGTGTTTTTTGAGATGGCAGCACTGTGAAACGTTACTGTGATGTTAGTTGGGAGTATAGATGTTCTTAATTCTGCTCTCTCTTCCCAAACACTGGGGTGGATCCAGCTTGGAGAATTCCTGGCTGAAAGATCAAAAAAATTGAAATTCGACTGAAGTAATTTTACCAGTTACACACAGATATATTTCTATCCGTGAAATTAACTTTTATTGCTCGTAAAGTGACAAAGTAATTGGCAGTCATTTTATTTCTCAATTACCGATATACTAATTAGTCATGTATCAGTATTGTGTTACCACAATGGGAGAATTTCATGTATTAAATGTTCCAGTGTTCCTGTAACGGTTGGCACCCTGAATCTAGAACCAATGCCATGCACCCTGGTCTCGGCTCGTTCTTCTGCCTGTAGCAGCCGCCTTTGGCCTCGGGAGGAGTCCTCAGCTACTCAGATGCAGCCAGGTCTTAAAATGAGAGGTGCAAGGCGAAAGGTTCTAAACAAGCGAAGGGGCACAACTGTAAGCAAAGTCTTTGGGCAGAAGGTCGTGGTACTAGGCGTAAGGCAGGTTCGTAGTCAGATCAGGCTGGGTTGAGGCAGGCAGAGAATAAGCGTAGTCGGGCAGGCAAGGGTCAAACCGGGAGATCAATCAGAAGGGATTTGGCAGAAGAGGTAGTTGGTATTCTTGCAAGGGTCAGGATCCAGAGGTCAGAATAGTCAAAAGCCAGGCAGGGGTCACAACAGGAATCAAAACAGGTTCAGACAGATTAGCTTAAATCTCAGAAGCACCAGGAACAAACTCCTATCACGGGCAGTGTGAAAACTGTGCCTTTAAGTAATTTAAAATTTTGCGCCACTGCTCGCTGACGTAAAGACATCAGCGTGAATGCGCCTATAAGAAGGACAGAGGCGCGACGCCCACACCCTTAGGATTCATGCCCTTAAAAAATAGTTTTTTCTCAAAGTTGCTGTGCTAGGACAAATTTAAAATATTTGCTGGAAAACCCAATGGGGGTCCTGGCAACTTCTATTTCTCTATGTAACTGAAGTACTAGAAAGACCATTCACAAGCAAATGCTAAATAATCCCTAGGGTACCCTGAAAATATGAGTTAAAGTTTAAAAAAGATATGCAGAATTGTATTTCAGAAGGAGGGCTTTGACTTTTTTGAAACAGCTGAATTATTAAATTTGTTTGTAATTGTATATTGACTACAGAAATATTGTGGAAAAACGTTTCACTTTTCAATATTGCACCTTTGTTCTGCTTGCATATCGATGCCTATTTGCTATTACTAGTTCTTTATGGGCTGGTCAAACGGTGCAACACATAATTTGATCAAATATCAACTTTCTAGGTGGCTCACGCCAGGCTCATTGGGTAGGCTCGCTAGAGGCACTACGGAACTGTCCCCTTCGGAAATTGAAAGACAACCCAAATCTCCCCCCTTGTATGCTGGCACCCTACCAAGCTTGGCAAAAGGCTATGAAATTGCTTGGTGTTAAGTCCCCACTCGAGTCTCCATTTCTCCCACTATGGAATAACTCCCATTTGCCACATTTCTACGGGGCTGCTGTGGTCGACTATTGGGCAACCAAGAAGCTTAAGTATTTAGGAGACTAAATAGTGGACGGTCTTTTTGTGGACAAACTTAAATTAGAGCAGGAGTTGGCCATCCCTACGATTCCCATGTTTCGTTATCTCCAACTGAGGCATATGTTCCACTCACAATTCGGGGGACTAGTAGGGAACCTATCTGAACCAGCCATACTTACCTATTTACGTCAGCCTCACCCTCCTAAAATGATTTCGTATATATACACTCACCTCCTGCTAATATTGCCTTGCCCATTTGGGAGAGCTTATAACACGTGAAAGATAGATTTGCCATCCCTTACTACCGACCAATGGGAGGAAGGGACAGGGCACTTATACAACTTTTTGATCTCAGCTAGAGACAGGTTAATCCAGCACAAGTTTCTTTTACGTACCTACCTTACCCCTAACAGACTAGCTCGAATGGGTAGGTTAGCGGAGCCTCGATGCCCAAGATGCCGTATAATGGATGGTTCCTTCTGGCACATGGTATGGACCTGTCTGACAATAGTAGCCTACTGGAAGGAAGTGTGTGTATATATTTCGGAAGTCCTAGAAGTGCCTAGTGTGTATAGCCCTGAATGCTGCCTGTAGTAGAGGATCTACTGCCAGCTGCCCATGTTAGACTAACTGTGAGGACATTACTATTCTATGCAAAAAAAAATGCTGGTGATGCACTGGATCTCCCCAGACCCTCCAGTTAAGAGAGAGTGGATACAATATGTTAATAACATGCTTCCATTAATAAAACTCACCTATGAAGCTCGGGGGTGTCCGGGTAAATTTCAGAAGCTGTGGGAACTGTGGTGTGATATTCACTTGGGTGCTGCTTTGCATTGATGTACTGAAATTTACTGTACATTTGATTGTATGCTATTTATGATATAATGTTATTGTACCTTTTTCTTTAACTTTTCCCTCCCTCCTTTTTACTTTCTGTATCCCTAATTTTTTGGAAAACAATAAAAAATATCAACTTTCTGTGACAAAGATTGTAGTTTCTATATTTCCAACACAGAAGTAACAGAATTGTAGATTCTATATTTCTCTGTAACATGCCTTTAAATTGTATGTAATCCGCGGTCTGCATTGTGACAAATCCAGTGATGCACAAACACGTAAAAGAGAGGCTCCCTAGTAATAGTACATAGGAATGTATGGAATCCCTAGTAGGCTTTCCTATTAGGGATTCCATACTAGGCTCCCTAGTAATAGGGATTCCATTACTAGGCTCCCTAGCAATAGTACATAGGAATGTATGGAATATGACTCACCAGCTGTAGGTTTGCTGTATTTGCATTGTAAATAAGGCTAGCTATTTTGGACTTTTCACTGTAGGCTGAAGGATATAAAATATAAATTATTGCAGCATCATGAATATCAACTTTTTCTGTATTTTATATATATATATATATATATATATATATACACACACACACATATATATATATATATATATATATATATATATATATGTGTGTGTGTGTGTATATATATATATATATATATATATATATATGTATATATATATATATATATATATATATATATATATATATATATATATATATATATATATATATATATATATATATATATATATATATATATATATTTATTGTAGCCAGATAGGATTAGGGTTTTTGATTTGATTTTTTTCCCCTCTTTGGTAAGCCTCCAATAATCTGGGCAAAGACTGGTTATGCTTAAGTGAACTGTCTGTGCCTCTGTTTTGGGGTGTTTGGAAGGTCTATTTCCCACTGAGACCACGGCCCAATTACCTGAAATTGCTACACCCCTCCCCAATTTAAGGCCTGAAAAGACTATGTTTTCACAAGAGCTAAACCCTTAATAATTTTATTTAGGTGGACCATTTAAAACATATGCAAATAAGCTTATACTGTATGTAAAACTCTAAATTACATTAACAAATGTCTTCAGAAGTTTGATGTATATAAGAATAAACTAACTCCATAGGATTCTGTATTTAGTTATATTTGCAAATCTTCCACAAGAGATTTGACATTCATATCTTGTGTATGTTTTGGGCAAGTTTATTAGAAACATTATAAGCCCACATTCTCCAAGTGCATTTTATTTTCCTTTGCTGCCCACATTAGATTCAATATTTTCTAGTGGATTATTGGTTTTATAATATTTGTTTCTACATATTAAATCTCTCTGTGTCCTGGTGCTGTTAAACTATAACCTTTAAGCACAATGTTTTTGGTACCCAGTGACTGTCCCCTCTGGGTAACTTTATGTTTAACCCTATTTCAGGAAAACATATTTATTCTGGAAACTTTATCTAAGGGGCCGATTCACTAAATTCGGGTGAAGGGTTAGAATAAAAAAAACTTCGAATTTCAAAGTTTTTTTTGGGTACTTCGACCATCGAATTGGTTAAATTCGATCGAAGTCGAACGAAATCGAACGATTCGAAGTAAAAATCGTTCGGCTATTCGACCATTCGATAGTCGAAGTACTTACCCTTTAAAAAAAACTTCGACCCCCTACTTCGGCAGATAAAACCTACCGAAGTCAATGTTAGCCTATGGGGAAGGTCCCCATAGGCTTGCTCAGCTTTTTTTGATCGAAGGATTTTCCTTCGATCGTTTGATTAAAATCCTTCGAATCGTTCGATTCGAAGGATTTAATCGTTCGATCGAACGAAAAATCCTTCGATCGTACGATCGAATGTTTAGCGCTAAATCCTTCGACTTCGATATTCGAAGTCGAAGGATTTCAATTCGAGGGTCGAATTTCGAAGTATTTTTAAATTCGACCCTTAGTGAATCTGCCCCTTAGTGTATAATGGGAAATGGAGGGGAGGGTTTATGGAAGAATATTTGGTATTGAGTTGCACTGAGCAAATCAATAAGGTTATCTTTAAACTTGCCAAACCCGTTGTCCTTTTCAATGATGTAAATTAACTCATAATTGGGATCACTTAGAGGAGATTTACTGGTCCTAGACATTCATTTTTACCCTTTTTCACAATCAAATGATTATTTCCTTACCCATATCTGACTTATTTCTTATGAGGATATCACATGAATCACTGAACCACAATAGGACATAATGGACCAGATTCAATCCTGTGAAAAAAAGGTTTATCACAGGAAAAGCCATGGACAAAATTAAATTTGAGAAGCAATTCAATTCAGAAAATCGTATCTCACCGTTTATCACATGAAAACTCTATTGAAGTCTAGGGGAAAAAAGCTGGAACTGAATTAGTTTTTCTACTTGGATTGAATCTTATCCATGGCTTTTCAAGTGTGAAACTGTGAGGTAACTTTTTATAAATTAAATCTGGCCCAATGATTTTTGTGTCCAGAGGCATTCTGTAGGATCTGGATCTCACAAATTTGTAGGTCTTAATCAGTGTGATTCTGTGCAACAGAAAAGTAGTACATATACATGAGTACTGTATATTAAAAAAGAAACCTTGTTGCATAGAGAAACTTTGACTTTTTTTTTTGTTGGTCAATCATTGTTATTTTGCAATGCAAGTCTTGTCTCTTTAACATCTGACATTAAAAAATATAATATATTTATTGTGCAGAAACAAAGGTGTATATATAGTATTGCATAAGCTACTTTTGTAGTGGCTAGGGAGCTGCTAAAAGTGTTTTACAAGTGACTATATAAGAACAAAAGCCTAAAGAAAAATTAAAAGTAATAAAGCTATAGTTTCAGGCAATCTGGGTTTTTTTGTTTCATGAGTGAATGTTGTAGGAAACTAGATAGCATGCACTCTGCGCCTTGCACTGGATCTTGGGGTCAGGCTCGAGCCAACATGAATTGCATCATGCATGAACATTAAAGGACATGCTCTTGTGCTCTTGCACTTCTGTCAGGGGACATAGTAAATTCCTTCCAATATTTCCTCAAAAATAAAATGTGTTAAAACCTGCAGCTTCATTGCCTTTTTTATGTTGGTGGTGACGGCCACAGGGGTGACTTAAAGGTATTCTATCATGGGAAAAAATTTTTTTTTTCAAAATGAATCAGTTAATAGTGCTGCTCCAGCAGGATTCTGCACTGAAATCCATTTCTCAAAAGAGCAAACAGATTTTTTTTTTTATATTCAATTTTAAAATCTGACATGGGGCTAGACATTTTGTCAATTTCCCAGCTGCCCCCAGTCATGTGACTTGTGCCTGCACTTTATGAGAGAAATGCTTTCTGGCAGGCTGCTGTTTTTCCTTCTCAATGTAACTGAATGTGTCTCAGTGGGACATGGGTTTTTACTATGAGTGTTGTTCTTAGATCTACCAGGCAGCTGTTAGGGAGCTGCTATCTGGTTACCTTCCCATTGTTCTTTTGTTTGGTTGTTGGGGGGAAAAGGGAGGGGGTTGATATCACTCCAACTTGCAGCACAGCAGTAAACAGTGATTGAAGTGTATCAGAGCACAAGTCACATGACTTGGGGCAGCTGGGAAATTGACAAAATGTCTAGCCCCATGTCAGATTTCAAATTTGAATATAAAAAAATCTGTTTGCTCTTTTGAGAAATGGATTACAGTACAGAATTCTGCTGGAGCAGCACTATTAACTGATTCATTTTGAAAAAATGTTTTTTTCCCATGACCGTATCCCTTTAAGTCACCCCTGTGGCTGTCACCACCAACATAAAAAAGGCAATGAAGCTGCAGGTTTTAACACATTTTATTTTTGAAGAAATAGTATGAAGGCAGGTCCAATTTAATGGTTGTTAATATTTGTCTTTCTATATATATATACAGTATGTATGTGTCAGCCATGAGCATCTGGTCTGGTCCTCAACTATGACTGCATTGGAAGAAACATCTGGATACATTCTAAAATAAATAATCAGGCATACCAAAGGAGTTATTCCAGAAATTGATAGAATCCTATAAGATTTCTGTACACAGGGATCACAATAAAAGCATTATTGGCATTATGTAGAGCAGAGCTGCCCTGATATAGGCCACAGGCCAGATAGCCTCCAACAGAGCTTCAGGGTGATGGTATATGGGCAGTGATTTATCCACAGTGATTCCCATTGATCCCAATGGAAATGTAATTTGTTAGCCCTTATTGCTTAATGCATATGACACCTATAATAATTGCCTTTAAAATAATTTCACGTTCTTCTCAATTACGTTATTGTGCTAATGGTGTAGGGATAAATGGGATCACATGAATAAGCTTGTGTAAAAGCAACGTGATTTCTTAGTTTAAGTGGCTGTAAATGTCTAATGTGACATGAATGATTTGTGAAAGATGCTTAAATGTTTCTTTATAAGGATATTACACTAAGCATGACAAGGATTAGCCTATGCAATTTGCACTTGATTTTCTGCCAAGGGAGTTGTTGGGAATATTTTTTTAACACCAATAGTCTATTATAAGACTTTAGGATGCGGCCTGTGAGTCAACATGTTTTGGCCAAAATGACCAGCACCAATATAAAATATTAAAAAGTAACATTGAGAACTGACAATACTTTTCTCTGTTGTGTGAGCAAAAGATGGCAAGATATACTGCTTCTAACTGCTCATAATCTTAAATGTAGGCAGTGGCATAGAAAAAGAGGTTCAGACCCCATGGATGTGAGGAGGCATAGGGGGAGGGGGAACCTTGTTTCTGCCTTTTCTGCTTGACACATAAAGATATAGATATTGGTAGTACATGTATGGGACCCATTATCTGGAAACCCATTATCCAGAAGGCTCCAAATTACTGAAAGATATAGATCCCATAGATTCCATTTTATCAAAATAATCCAAAATTTTAAAAATGATTTCCTATGTAATAATAAAACAGTACCTTGTATTGATCCCAACTAAGATATAATTTATTCTTATCGGAAGCAAAATTGTTTTTGTTTAGGGCTCATTTACTAACAATCGCTTTGCAATTTTTTCCACGAATCATGAAAAATGCGTGGTTTTCCTATGTTTCTAAAAAGCTCTAAAAATTATGATTTATTAAGGGAAAATATTACGAAAGCCTTTAATGCCAAGCAAAAGTTGTCGAGGTGCTGTAGAAGTCAATGGGATCTAAGAATATATTAGAATTTTTAAATCAATTACATTTAAGTTTTCAAATTTTTATCAGATCGTTCAGTGTTTTTTTTTGTTCTCACTTTTTTTTAATCTGAACTTTTGATAAATTTAATGACAATCTTGGTTTTAGAGTTTGTGCGTTTTGTCGTGTTTTCAAAAGGCTCAAACCACTAAAATCCAACATTAAATAAATAAGCCTTTTAATGTTTATATAATTTTCTAGTAGACTTAAGGTATGAAGATCCAAACAATGGAAAGATGCATTATCCGGAAAACCATAGGTCCCGAGCAATCCGTATAACAGGTCCCATGCCAGTACATGACAACTGTTAATATGCCTGGAGAATGACTATAAAATTTAGGGATGCACCGAATCCACTTTTTTGGATTCGGCCGAACCCCCGAATCCTTCGTGAAAGATTTGGCCGAATACCGAACCGAATCCGAACCCTAATTTGCATATGCAAATTAGGGGTGGTAAGGGGAAACCATTTTTTACTTCCTTGTTTTCTAACAAAAAGTCATGCAATTTCCCTCCCGCCCCTAATTTGCATATGCAAATTAGGATTCGGATTCGGTTCAGCTGGGCAGAAGGATTCGGCCGAATCCGAATCCTGCTGAAAAAAGGCCTAATCCTGGCCGAATCCCGAACCGAATCCTGGATTCGGTGCATCCCTAATAAAATTGTTATATCTCTTCTTTTATATCAATTAAAGAAAATTGTATTGGTAACACTAGATACTTTGGGTGCTTAATTTATAAGGGAAGAGATAAGAAATTAGGGAATTAGGTGCCTAATTATGGTTGCCAACTGGTCAGTATTTTACTGGCCTGGATAGTGAAAATGATGCTTGAGTAATTGGTTAGTAATTGGGAAGAAAGATAAAAATATAGAAAGGCCTGTATTTTTTCCCAGAGAAGGTGGAAACCCTATTCCTAATGCAAATGATAAATAAATTATTCTATAACTATTGTATAACTGATTTATTTTATCATCATTTGTTTCATCATCTTGCCTGCTATAGATATTGGATTTGCTTTATAATTATTACTCTGGCATTGTCTATGATCCAATGATACACCCTATTATAGCTGTAGAAATAAGTCAAATCAACTGGACTTGCTGTGTTTTTCTTGAAGATGTTTCACCTGTCATCCATCTTCTATAGCAATACTATGACCTGGATGAATGAGAATCTTTACAAACATGATGCACCCTAGTATTCTAGGCCATGCCCATTCAGGCTTCTTTTAAAGACAATATAACACAAAATGAGGACTATTGGATTAATACAAATTATACATTAAGCCCTGAATAAAAATAGATATGTAATGGCCCTTATGAGCTTACATAGCACAATGCACAAAAACAAAACTCTGCAACATTTTATATATGTTTTGGTAATGAATCAGCTTTCCAACCCTCTCTATCCAGCACTTGTAATTTCAATATTCCACTGTCAGCATGGAGCTCAGCCACACCCAACCATAATACATTTTATCTCTACAATTGTGGTTTAAGGGTGTATACTTTTATTTTTGGTGATTAAAGCGTGTAGGAAATTTGGGTAATTAGGACTATATGGCTGAAGCAAATGGTTAAACGATTAATGCTTTTGTGCAGATAGAAGGGAACATTGTTTACAAGGGATCTCTCTATTCTTTATATTTTCTCGGCTGGATTGTTTTTGTATCTACATCTTGTTTAAGTGCGTGTCCAGTAAATAGGGTTTGTTATGCATATGTGTTCTGAAAGTTTAGCTGTTGAAATGCAGCTTGGATTCCAATGTTACTCTTGTTCTGGTGCAAGGAGAATCATTCCTCGTGTGTAAATTAACCATTCTTATTTCATATGCAGCTCGCAATGCATTAGGCTACGCATCATAGAGAACAAGAATTGGTGTCATATATGTTTTGACTTTACCACAGCAATATGTAGGTTAACATGATATTGGTAGGCAGATTATGATGCTTCTTTAAAGGAATTGTTCAGTGTAAAAATAAAAACTGGCTAAATAGATAGGCTGTGCAAAATAAAAAATGTTTCTAATTAGAAAATGTTTCTAAATAGTTAGTTAGCCAAAAATGTAATGTATAAAGGCTGGAGTGATTTGATGTATAACAAGTCAGTCAGAGCACTACTTTTCAGCTCTCTTGGTTTACACTAACTGGTTGCCCTGGTTACCAGGCAGTAACCAATCAGAGACTTGAGGGGGTGCCACATGGGTCATTTCTGTTGCTCTTGAATCTGAGCTGAATACTGAGGATCAATTACAAACTCACTGAACAGAAATGTACCATGTGGCCCCCCTTCAAGTCGCTGACTAACTCAGAGTTATAGAGCTGAAAAGCAGGAAGTAGGATTCTGGCTGTTTTATTAGACATCTGTTCACTCCAGCCTTTATACATTACATTTTTGGCTAACTAACTATATTAGAAACATTTTTTATTTTGCACAGCCTATCTATTTACACAGTTTTTATTTTCACACTGAACTATTCCTTTAAAGCATACTGTTTACACTTTAACAAACAACGGAAAGTTGTGCTCACCACTAATTTTTAAACCATTAAGCGGGGGTGCAATGAGGCTGTGACCACAAAATACCTATAGACAAATACAAGAAGTCTTCTGCACTCAACTCAAGACATTTTGTGCATACAGCTATTAAAAACTGCCTTACCCTTTAAACAAAACAGGGATTGTTTGTCCATATATTGCAAGATATTTAAGCTGGCCAACTTCGTCAAAATCATCCCCGTTGTGGCCAGTCCTATGCTCAATTTTCATCTGATTCATTAAGAATTCTATTGCTTCATTATACATTTACACAATGGACTAAGTTTTACCTGCAACTTACTTGCTGCTTTTAAGGTTAAAACTCCCAAACATGTCTGCCCTTTTATTAGACACCAGTGGGATCACCTGACTATAGCTGGGAAGGGTGGGAGCTACAACATGAAGCTGGTCACTGCTCCTGTATAAACTATAACAAACAAGGGAAAGTTGTGTTCATCACTAATTTTTAAACCATTAAGCAGGGGTGCAATGAGGCTGTGACCACAAAATTCATATAGACAAATACAAGAGTCCTCTGCACTCAACCCATTACCAATATACATCAATTAAGAAATTGAGACATTTTGTGCATACAGCTACTAAAAAATGCCTTACCCTTTAAACAAAACAGGGATTGTTTGTCCATATATTGCAATATATTTATGCTGGCCAACTACGTCAGTCATCCCATATCTGGCCAGTCCTATGCTTAATTTTCATCTGATTCATTAAGAATTCTATTGCTTCATGCAATGTTTACAAACTAGTTTCTTGATTACATCCCCCATGTTAATGTACATTATGCATCTACCTCAATTGGTTACCGTTTTGGGTGCATTCTAATTGGTGCAATTGAGGGGCAACCAGGGACATATTTTGGAACTGGGAGTTTTAAATAGAAGGGACTAAATAGGATGATTGGCTATAAATTAGGGATGTGCTGCGAGGTAGTTACCAATCACATGTGATACATATGTTCACTTTCACCCCATGGTTACCAGGATTTATTAACTCTGTATGACAATTTTTTTTTTGCAAGACTACAGTTTTATTTTGTTGAACCAATTACTGACATATCCATTTAGCTTGGATACTATAATCTGTATTTTTTTATGGTTCCTTGTTGTCTAAGGGTAGGACTACACGGGCGTTTTCAGCGCGATCCGACGCAATGCGCAAAAACTTAGGTGTCAAGTCGGATTGAAAGATATACAAATGTCGGATGGTGTTGCATCGTTGATCCAACGCGACACGACTGTCTGATGCAGACACAGCACACAGCAGCTGCATCCGACAGTCGCGTCAGATCAATGATGCAACACCATTCAACAATGCTATTACTTACCTTATTTCTGTCGCATCTGACTTGACGCCTGCTATTATTTTATTTTAACATGTTTTATATAGTTTGTCATTCCTTTGGATAAATGAATTATAACCAGTCCTGTATCATATTTTCAGTCTTTCACTTTCTATTAGGTGCCTACAAGTCAGCAGTGACGGAACTAGGTGGGGGCGGGCCGTGCAGCCGGGCCCCGCCCCCACCATCGTCCGTGCGGCTGCAGTCGAATACAGTGGCGCGCGTGACTGCCGGGGGGCGGGCCCTGGCCCAATTGCACCCCCTGCTCCCCCGTTAGTTACGCCACTGCAAGTCAGCAAATTGTGTATAGGCCAAGGAACCTTGGCACATTGCGTGTTTGGATGATTAGATATAATCTACAAGACAACAAATAAAACTTGGCTCATATTAAACTGTTTCTCCCAGACACACCCTACAGCCAGTATACAAATGGTTTTTCTTTTGTGCCCTACTTTTCTGGCACTTGATCTCATCCCCTAATCAATTTCCTTTTTATTTTCATTTTCAACAGAAGAACTGCGGCATTCACAGCCATAGATTTATTTTATTTTAATATTGCTTTATGATGTCAGTGTTTATTGCTTTTCAGATGTTTTTATTTGTATCCAGGGTAGATGTTAAAAGTAATGAAAATGGACTTTTGTTAATGGAAAACTATACCCCCAAAATGAACACTTAAGCAACAGATAGTTCATATCATATTAAATGGCATATAAAAGAATCTTACCAAACTGGAATATATATTTAAGTAAATATTGCCCTTTTACATCTCTTGCTATAACAATCTGTTTACCTCGGATCCCGGAGGAAGATAGCTGATCCAGGAGAACTGATGGTAACAGGAACCTCTCTACGGCTCCGGTATTCACCGACGCCCTTTTGGGGCCCCGGGCTTTCTGCTGCGGAGGTGGTAGAGAAGCCAGGCGAGTTACCAGGAGCGAAGTAACCAGGGATCAGGCAAGGCGTAGTCAAGTGCAGGCAAAGGTCGTTTCCAGAAGACAGGTTTCAAAGAAGCGAAGTACCAAGGGGTCAGGCTAAGGCGTAGTTAAATGCAGGCAGAGGTCGAATTCAGGCAGCGAAGGTTCGGAGGTCAGGAAAACAGGCAGAGGGTCAAAACCAGGAAACTCGAACAACCAGGGCTTTAGCAGGAACAGTAGGAACTGAAGCCAGCTTGGGCAATGTGAGGAGGAAGAGGAAGGTATTTAAGGGAACAGGAACCAATCAGGAGCAGGCTGAGGAAGACAGACACATCAGGGACCAATAGGAAGCCAGGCGCCTAAATTAGAGGTCATAGCTCCTAAGTATGTGAGCGCAGGTGTCTGATTTGACGTGCGCGGGCGCCTCGATGCCGGCGCCCAAGTTGACGTGTGCCTGCGCTTATGCGCCGGCGCTCAAAACCAGCGGCGGGTGTTACAGTACCCCCCCTTTCAGGAGACCCCTCCGGGGGCTCCCAGGGTTTGTCGGGAAACTTCCTGTGGAAGGACCTCAATAATCGGGGGGCATGTGTATCAGCAGCCTTCACCCAAGATCTCTCCTCAGGACCAAAACCTCTCCAGTGGACCAGGTACTGGACTCCCCTTCTAGACTTACGGGAATCGATGATGTCTTGCACCTCAAATTCTTGATGACCATTCAAGAGAACAGGAGGAGGAGGTGCTTCCACAGAAGAAAATGCGTTCTGGACGAAAGGCTTGAGCAAAGAAACATGGAATGAGCTTGAAATGTTCATGCTGGGAGGGAGGTCCAACCTCACTGACACTGGGTTAATGATTTCCTTAACCTTGAAAGGACCGAGGAAGCGGGGACCCAGCTTAGGGCAGGACTGCCTGACCTTGATATTTTTGGAAGAGAGCCAGACAGAGTCCCCTACCTTGAACCTGGGAGCAGGGCGACGATGCTTATCGGCAGCCACCTTCTGGCGCGAAGAAGCCTTAGTAAGGGCGGAACGAGCATCTGTCCAGATCTTCTGAAAGTCCCGAAACAGGGAGTCAGCCGCAGGAACATCCACCTTGACAGCAGTTGGAGGAAGAGCTGAAGGAGAGAGACCATAGACACAGAAAAAGGGAGAGCAGTTTAAGGAGCAATGCTTAAGGTTATTATGTGCAAACTCAGCCCAAGGAAGTAGATCCGACCAATTGTCCTGATTTTGCGAGATGAAACATCGGAGAAACTGCTCCAAAGACTGATTCGTCCTTTCAGTCTGGCCATTACTCTGAGGATGGTAAGCCGTGGAAAAGTTCAAGTGAATGTCCAAAAGTTTACAAAAAGCCCTCCAGAATTTTGAAACAAACTGAACGCCACGATCAGAGACAATGGAGGAAGGAATGCCATGCAGACGAAAGATCTCCTTGACAAAAAGTTGAGCAAGAGTGGAGGCGGTAGGCAACTTCTTCAAGGGGACAAAATGTGCCATCTTCGAGAACCTATCCACGACAACCCAGATGGTAGTCATCCCCGAAGACTTGGGTAGGTCGACCACAAAGTCCATAGCAATGTCAACCCAGGGTCGGGAGGGAGTAGGTAGAGGTTGAAGAAGGCCACAAGGAAGAGATCTTGGAATCTTCTGTTGGGCACAGATAACACAGGAAGATACAAACAAAGAGACATCTTGTTTCAAGGAGGGCCACCAAAAATATCTGGACACCAGGTCAAAGGTCTTACCGACACCAGGATGCCCTGCCAACTTTGAAGAATGAGCCCAGCCCAGGACTTGAGGAACAGAGGAAGCAGGCACAAAGGTTTTCCCAGGAGGACACTCTGGAGGAATAACAGATACAGGAGCAACTATGCATTCAGGAGGGATAATTGGAATGGGAGGAAGAACCAAAACTTCATCAGTAGAAAATGATCTGGACAAAGCATCAGCCTTGGAGTTCTTTGAACCAGGACGATAGGAGATAATGAAGTTAAACCTGGAAAAGAAGAGGGCCCAACGTGCTTGACGAGGATTCAGTCTCTTGGCGGCAGAGATGTATTCCAGGTTCTTATGGTCCGTAAGAATGGTAATGGGTTCAACCGAACCTTCCAAAAGATGACGCCATTCCTCCAGAGCCAGCTTAACCGCCAAAAGTTCCCTGTTGCCAACGTCGTAATTCCTCTCGGCAGAAGAAAATTTCCGGGAAAAGAAGGCACAAGGGTGTAGGGGACCCTGGAAATCAAGCCGCTGAGAGAGAATGGCTCCAACACCGGACTCTGAAGCATCCACCTCCAAAATAAAAGGTCGAGAGACATCTGGATGAACTAAGACGGGAGCAGAACAAAAAGCTTGCTTCAGATCGTCGAACGCTCTCTGAGCCATAGGAGACCAGACAAATCGTGTTCCCTTCCGGGTAAGAGCAGTAAGGGGGAGGACAATGCCGGAAAAATTCTTGATGAATTTCCTGTAAAAATTGGCGAACCCCAAGAAGCGTTGGACTGCTTTCATATTAGAGGGAGGAACCCAATTCAGGACTGCCGAAACCTTGGCCGGATCCATTTCAAAGCCGGAGGGAGAAATGACATAACCAAGGAAAGAAATTTTCGACTGATGGAACTCGCACTTGTCGATCTTGGCGAACAAATGATTCTCTCTGAGACGTTGAAGGACTTGCCTCACATGAGAAGCATGGAGAGACTCACAAGAAGAAAAAATCAAAATGTCATCCAGATAGACAACAACAGAACAATAGAGGAGATCTCGAAAAATATCGTTCATAAAGTCCTGGAAGACAGCGGGCGCGTTGCAGAGGCCAAATGGCATAACTAGATATTCATAATGGCCATCGCGTGTGTTAAACGCTGTCTTCCATTCGTCCCCTTGACGAACCCGAATCAGATTATAGGCTCCCCTCAGGTCCAGCTTCGAAAAAATGTTGGCGTCTTTGAGTTTATCGAACAGCTCAGGGATAAGGGGAAGAGGATACCTGTTCTTAACGGTAATCTTGTTTAGACCCCGGTAATCGATGCACGGCCGAAGACCCCCATCCTTCTTCTGGACGAAGAAAAATCCAGCACCAGCAGGCGAGTTGGACTTCCGAATAAACCCCCTAGCCAAATTTTCCTGGATGTACTCCTTCATGGCTTGGGTTTCAGGCACAGACAGAGGGTAGGTTCTTCCCCTAGGAGGGACAGTTCCAGGGATCAGGTCAATAGGACAGTCATAGGGCCGGTGGGGGGGAAGAACCTCGGCACTCTTCTTCTCGAAGACGTCAGAAAAGTCTCTATAACAGGAAGGAAGAGACTCAAGCGTGGAGACGGAGCAAATGGAGACTGGAGAAGAGGATGAGGAGGATAAACAATTAGAGGAACAGCAGGAACTCCAGGAGGACAGCTTTCCAGAAGACCAATCAATCATAGGGTTATGTAACTGGAGCCAGGGTAACCCTAAAATGATAGGGGTCGAAGGACAGGAGATGGCCAGAAATGAGATCTCTTCTTTATGGAGGTCACCAACTTGCAAATACAGAGGAGAAGTGGAGTGGGTGATAAGACCAGGAGAGACAGGATGTCCATCAATCGCATGAGCCGCCAGAGGCACTTGAAGAGGGACAAGAGGCAGGGAAGAAGCTCGGACAAAAGAGAGATCAATGAAGTTCCCAGCAGCACCTGAGTCAATAAAGGCTTGACAAGGGATGGTCCTGGAGAGACGTTTAATACAGCAGGGAACCAACAGACGAGAGAAATTTCTTGATGGAGAAGAAGTGGCAGTGCCCAGGACGGTCTCCACCCGCCGACCTAGGCTTTGGAGTTTCCCTGCGGCCGAGTTTGAGGCTTATTAGGACAGGTCTTAACAAAGTGACCCTTCAGGCCACAATAAAGACACAGACCTGCTGTACGGCGGCGAGACCTTTCCTCAGGTGTAAGTCTGGTAGCCCCCAGCTGCATGGGTTCCTCCGGCACAGGAAGAGAATTAGCCGGAGCAGCTGGAATGTTGGAGTCGAGGAGCAATCTATGGGCTTGTGACTTGGCCGAAAGCCTCTCCTTCAGGCGCACATCAATGCGGATCACCAGAGAGACCAGGTCTTCAAATAGCGGAGGAAGATCTCGAGCAGCCAATTCATCTTTAAGGGACTCATTGAGACCATTCCAGAAAGCAGCTACAAGGGCCTCGTTGTTCCAGGATACCTCCGCGGCAATGGTACGGAAATCTATGGCGTACTCAGCTGCGGAGAGTGCCCCTTGTGAAATTTTCAGGAGGCGGGTAGAGGCATTCTCCTTCCTGCCGGGGGCATCAAAAATCTCACGAAAAGTGGAAAGAAATGCCGTGGAGTTGTGAACCAACGGATCATCCCGTTCCCAAAGAGGAGAAGCCCAGGCCAAGGCTTTCCCATGAAGCAAGGTCATGACGTAGGCCACTTTGGACTTCTCATTCGGGAAGTGTGAGAGTTCAAAATGAATCTTGCATTGATTCAAAAAAACCCCGACAGGTCTCTGGATCACCAGAATAGCGAAGAGGAGCTGAGATCTTGGGTCTCCAGGAAAAACTCTCCCCGCTGGACAATGGAGCCGGAACCAAAACTGGGGTTGGTGGTGCAACAGAGACAGGAGGCAGCGGAGTCTGGGAAGCCTGCAAGGCATCAAGGCGATTTGAGAGGTGCTGCAAGCTCTGGGCAAGGTGCAACTGAGAAGCCTCGGAGTCCTCGAGACGCTTCATAAGGGCGTCTAAGACTGTCTCCAATGAGGAAGAACGACCAGCGGCTTGGGAGGGATCCATCCTTTTTGGCCCAAGCTAACTATAACAATCTGTTTACCTCGGATCCCGGAGGAAGATAGCTGATCCAGGAGAACTGATGGTAACAGGAACCTCTCTACGGCTCCGGTATTCACCGACGCCCTTTTGGGGCCCCGGGCTTTCTGCTGCGGAGGTGGTAGAGAAGCCAGGCGAGTTACCAGGAGCGAAGTAACCAGGGATCAGGCAAGGCGTAGTCAAGTGCAGGCAAAGGTCGTTTCCAGAAGACAGGTTTCAAAGAAGCGAAGTACCAAGGGGTCAGGCTAAGGCGTAGTTAAATGCAGGCAGAGGTCGAATTCAGGCAGCGAAGGTTCGGAGGTCAGGAAAACAGGCAGAGGGTCAAAACCAGGAAACTCGAACAACCAGGGCTTTAGCAGGAACAGTAGGAACTGAAGCCAGCTTGGGCAATGTGAGGAGGAAGAGGAAGGTATTTAAGGGAACAGGAACCAATCAGGAGCAGGCTGAGGAAGACAGACACATCAGGGACCAATAGGAAGCCAGGCGCCTAAATTAGAGGTCATAGCTCCTAAGTATGTGAGCGCAGGTGTCTGATTTGACGTGCGCGGGCGCCTCGATGCCGGCGCCCAAGTTGACGTGTGCCTGCGCTTATGCGCCGGCGCTCAAAACCAGCGGCGGGTGTTACACTTGCCTTGAGCCACCATTTCGTGATGGTCTCTGTGCTGTCTCAGAGGTCACCTGACCAGAAATACTTCAACTCTAACTGTAACAGGAAGAAGTGTGGAAGCAAAAGACACAACTCTGTCTGTTAATTGGCTCATGTGACCTTACATGTATAGTTTGTTGGTATGTTTGTGAGTACAGTGAATCCTACGATCCCAGGGGGCGGCCCTTATTTTTTAAAATGGCAATTTTCTATTTATGATTACCCAATGGCACATACTACTAGAAAAGTATATTATTATGAAAATGGTTTATTTACATGAAGCAGGATTTTACATATGAGCTGTTTTATACAAAATAAACAATATCTTTTTATAGAGACCTAAATTGTTTGGGGGGTATAGTTTTCCTTTAAAGTTCTCGTGGACCGTACATATATCGAGATGCAGATTCATTCATATCTGTGCTAAGCTCATGGTGGATGGGATACAATAAAAGTGGTTATTGCCTACCAAGATAGTGCCCCTTGCTGTAAATATCTACAGAATGGTTGTTACCACAGCTAGGCTTAGAGAAGGTCCACTCGTAGATCCGAGTCACTTTAGATGGAGTCAAGATCCTAGAGCTAAGGAGTATCAGAGGATCCTGATGAGTGTATAAAAATATGGATAGAGGTAATTCCCTTTGAAGGTTCTAGAAGTGCCCAAAATAGTAAAAAAAAATAGATGTACAGTCTTGATTATTCTGTATATTATTGTGCTATTAATGCTGCATTGAGGACTTCCTTTGAGTCTAAGAGGTATGAATGTAACCATGTATTTTTCATATCCAAGTCTCAGGGAATTTTCATTGGTCATTTTGTTATACTTATCTGAGGTGGATGGTAAAAGTACATAATGTGAGTTTAGAGAGATCTTTAGGATCGTACATTCTGGTAAGATAATTAACAGAAATCAATAGGGTTAAGGGTCCTGCTTGTAAAATCTTACATTATAAAGGGAAAAGGGGAATAAGACAGAAGGTGTGGGTCGTTTCTAGTTTATTTTGATTGTGGTAGTGACTGTGCATTTTAATCAATTGATACTGTATATATAAAATATGCTGAGGGTATATTGGAAAAAATGCAAAGAGTTTAGCTGAGGGTTGTCTTGTGTGGGATTTGGTCTGTATAAATAGATGAACATGAATAATGTAAGATGTCAGAAGGGAATTTCAGAGTCTGAATATCCTGTAGGCATAACTGGGAATTAATTATAAGGGAAGAGGTGAGAAGGGGGAATTTGGAGCAGAGATGGAGGTTAAGGTTTCCTGGTGAGCCATAACCAGTAAGTAAGTAAAACAACAAATCGTACAATTTGTCAAATATAACGAATGGTACAATTGACACTCTTAGATTATCAAATGAAAACCATTTTTCAGATTATCCAACGCAGATCACAAGAAACTACTTCAGGGAGATCTGCCTTTGTCTTCTACATGACCTCAACAAGTTTGAGATGGCTTATTTTTCGGATTCGGATTTGGATTTTTAGCGCTTTGGGTTTGATAAATCTCAAAAAGTTAGATTTTTTTTTATACACACTAAAAATTTGAGTATTCCCCCTAAAAACCATAACCAGAACAAATCAAGGTTTTAATAAATGGGCCCCTAAGAGTCACTTTAAATGACAGCAATTTAAAGGAGAAGAAAAGGTTAAAACTAAGTAAGCCTTATCAGAAACGTCCATCTTAATATACCAGTAAACCCCCAAAGTAGTGCTGCTCTGAGTCCCCTGTCAAAAGAAACACTGCATTTCTTTCCTTCTATTGTGTACACATGGGCTTCTGTATCAGACTTCCTGCCTTCAGTTTAAACCTCATTGCCCTGGGCAAGAGCATGCTCAGTTTGCTCCTCTTCCCCACCCCCCTCCCTTCTCTACTGTAATCTGAGCCCAGAGCAGGGAGAGACTCAGGCAGGAAGTGATGTCACACCATGTTAATACTGCAGCTCCTATCCTAAACAAACAGAGAGTTTCTAGAGCTTTTTACTCAGGTATGGTAAAACATTCTACAGAATAAATATAGCATTCTAGATTGCACTATTGCAGCTAATCTATTGGCAATAAAATGCCTCCGTAGCTTTCCTTCTCCTTTAAGAGTCATTTTAAGTGATTGTAAGCAAACAATATTTTATTAAGGAACAGATGAGAATTATTTTCATTGTTTAATGCTTGTCTAATGGATTCACTTAAGAAACAGTAATTAAAATTTGCATGGGACGCTTCCTCATTACAGACACACCCCATGACCAAGATATCATACTGATGATAAGTTTAATTTATTGTCCTACTTTACTCATCTTTAATCATTTTAATGGTTTTAATTATAACACAATCTTCCTCTTTCTGTTTATTCTGCTGCGAGCATGAGGCATGGAATCTCTATGGTTTTTTTACCTTTCATACTCTTCCACATTGCTACAAAATTCCCAACATTACATAAAAAAAGGAAAACTTATGCAAAAAAAATAACATCCTATTTATTGGTAGGACTACTCTCCTGATTTACACCTTATTGTTTGTACAATCTATATATTTTATATATGCCGTTTTTAACAGCAAAATGAGTAGGTCTGGGTTGAATACTTTTTCATCATTTTAATTCTTAATTGCCCCACACTGGTTGAGGTGTTGCTAGGAAGTTCAGGGAGGACTCGACTTTGACTGACTGGGATTGAAACTATGTTTGTTATGCTGACATGTCCAACTTTAGAATGAGTTTTCTCCAAGCTTTCATGTCATGCATACTTCAGGGACTGGTAAAGAAAGGTTTAAGGTACAGCAAGTATAAATCCTTTATTTTATTAAACTATACACCAAACAAGCATACGCAAAAAACAAAATAGTGTCATCTTTTTGCTTCATCTGGTCTTCCTATTATTAGAGAATTTACCAATTACAGTGTTTACCAGTTGTATTTGGGACTGTGTAGGCACCTTGGTTTTTAAGTCTTGGCGGTGATCATGGCACCACCTTGGTTGAAGTTGATGACAACTTGTCTCTTTAATATCTGATGCTTACTAACCATTACCTAATGCAGTGCTCCTTTGATCTGAACATAACCCTCACACTATAAAAAGTGTCAGTTATTAAACATATGAGTTGGCATCCTTTTGATCTTCTTGGTGCATTCGGTAATATTGTCTGTTAGGCTCATCAGTTCACCAGCTTTTGTAGCCTTTCCAAAACTCATTACACAAAGCACCCGTAAAATACATATGGTACTCTAGAAACCCATATTTTGAGGTACGTAGCTTCATAAATAACTCCTATGATGGGCTATATTGTAAAATTCACAGAGTGACGCTTTTTATCTGATGGCCATATATCACTTTATATGTATGCACAGTATTATTCTTTGTTTATTCTCTGTTATATATTAAATCACACACATCACTCACATCTTTGTTTCTATGGAGCTTGCAAACTCATTTTCTTACTATAGACACACTAGAGCCAGTTTTAAGTCACAGCCCACTCACTTTACTTGTCCCTGTGTTTTGGATCAGCACTAAAGCTTAACTCAAACACAGTTGTCAAGTACATTTCTAAACCCATACCTCACGCATTATAATGGCATGACTAATTGCATACAGTACATACAGTATAAGTGCATGTATATGCATGCCAATGGCATTCTTAGGGTGTGTACAAACACATATAATTGTTTTATACTTGCTGCTGAATATGTGCACATCAAGAATTTTTAATTTTCATTAGTGATGGGCGAATTTGGGGCGTTTCGGTGAAAAATTAGCAAAACGGCGCCGTCATCTTGTTTTTGACGCCGGCGAATTTTAACGGTGATTTCGCAAATTTATTCGCTGGCAGGAATTCGCCACTAATTCGCATCTGGCGAATAAATTCACCCATCACTAATTTTCATATGTTGTTTTCATAGCCGTATCGTATCGTAAACGCCGACAACTCCCACAGAAATTGTATATAAAGTCTCATGCATGCAGTCCTTTTACCAAGTAAGTTGCATGTTTTTGCACTCTCATCAGCTTATTTATATGATTCTGAAGGCACTGCACTGTATACTCAAGGTTAACCCTTACTAGGGACCTATAAAGAGGCAAAATTATGTTTTTTCCCTCAAGTTGATATGCAAGTTTTTTATGCAAGACAACACTTTATCTGCTTTAGAAGCCACTGATTGGCACAGCTTAGAGTTAGCTTTTAAAGGAATTGTTCAGTCTAGAAATAAAAACTGGGTAACATAGATAGGCTGTGCAAAATAAAAAATATTTTTAAAATAGTTAGTTAGCCAAAAATGTAATGTATAAAAGCTGGAGTGATTGGATGTCTACTATAATAGCCAAAACACTCATTTCTGTTTGAAGCTCTCTTGGTTTCCACTGATTGGTTACAAGGCAGTAACCGACAACGTGGTCGTTACAGTTAGCTTGAGCCATAACGTGGAACCTAAGTCACTGACTAACTTAGAGTTTTGTTCTGTTCTGGTAGACAGCCAGTCACTCCAGCATTTATACATTACATTTTTGGCTAACTAACTATACCAGAAACATTTTTTGTTTTGCACAGACTATTTATTTACCCAGTTTTTATTTTTACACTGAACTGTTCCTTTAAATGCTCAAAAACATATATTTGGAAATGGTAAACATAGTTTCAAAAATGATGAAAATTAATTTGGCAGGTTAAACAAGCAAACAGGTAACACTCTTCCTGTTGCTCTATGGAACTATAATTGGTGTCACTATTCTCGGTATGTTGTGGTTATTTTATAATCATTTGGCAATTATCTTTATCACTCTGCCAACATACCATTAACATTCATTAATATCTGATGTAAGAATTTCCAAATAGCTGTGCTTAACTTGTACTTTCATTTTGATGGACACTATCATTGCATTCATTTATTTGAATACTAAGGGGGTTGTGTATTAAGGTTTGAGTTGTGTTTTCCACAAATATTCAAGTTTTGAGGGTTTTTTGGACAAAGTCACATTTTCGGGGTAAAAAAAAACCTCAAATTTTTCAAGGTTTATTATACTCCGACCCTGGAAATAGCTTGAATCTGAAAATACACCATCTAAATCTGTCAAGGTCACATAGGAGTCAATGCCAGAGGTCCCTTGAACCATTTAAAGATGTTAATGGCCTTCGTGATGTTCAATTTTTTTTCAGAGGGTTTTGTCTGAAAACTCGATCAATTTAATCATTTTTTTTTTCAGTTTGTTAACCCCAAACTCGCTGAATGAAGTTTTTTCCATTCAAGTTTTTTTCTTAAATTAGAAACCATTCCAGTTGTGAGTTCATTCGAGGTATACAAACTATAAAACTCTATCTTTCATTAATAACTCCCTTAAAGACTATCAGAATTAATATCTGCTTGCTTTAATAAAAAAAACATTTACCCTGGCTATTGTAATGGTCTTCATATATGAAAAATCAGTTGGCAAGGACATGACCATTATGGGGTGAACAAACTGGACTGATGCCATTGTTTGGATCCAGGACCAGTGATTAGATCACAATTCAGGACTATACAATGGCTAATTGTAATCTTTGCCTGTAAGGAAGGTCAGGCAGGCCAATAATCTCTCAACTTGGCTGGAGGGGTCAAGTTGGCATCTTATATCAGCCCATGTACTGCCAACACATGTGGGCAAATTCACTTAAGGGCGAATTTTCTCCAGCATCCACTTCGCTATTGTCAGCGCCACTTCGCCAGGTGCAAATTCATTATCACTATGCTAATTCACTAATATGTGAAGTTGCGTCTCAGCCACCAAACGCTAGCTAGCGTTACTTTGGCTAGGTGAGCATTTCATAGCTAATTTTTGCTAGTGTTCATTTCTGCCTTTAATAGTAATGTTGGTGCAAATGCTTGAAGGGGCCAGTTTTTCAAACACATGTCCAATGAGCCATAATAAAGACAGAGGAGATCCTGTAATGCCTTAGGCATCAGTCCACCCTTAAGCTGGCCATAGACGCAAAGATCCGATCGTACGAATCAATGTACGATCGGACTTTCCAATCTCCCACTAACCATAAAGATCAAAGTAGTAAAAGAACAGATCAGCCAATGTTCTACCTGACAGCAATCGTACGATAGTTATGTCTGACAAAGCTAGTGACAGTCTCCCCCTGAAAAGCATACGATCGGCAATACACGCAAAGATATTATCGGCAGCCGACAGAAATTTTCTAACCTGTCCGACCAAATGACCGATTTCCGCCGGACGAAAAATGTCGGGACTCTCCACACACGTTCCGAAGATTGTACGACTACACAATTACACATTCTCCTTGTTGTGTTTGCCCCATAATGTTGCTCTCGTCCCTGACTCAGCTATTTATGTATCTACAAAATAATGTAGTTAGGAAATACCTAATAATGTATGTTGCAATGCCCACATCGACAGGATACTGATAATTCAAAATGAACTCATCTATCATTACTTCCAATAACTATATAGGAAGGTGTAACGATATGAACTTATTGTAAATGATAATTACTTAATTTGTGGACACTGCAGGGCAAAAAGTAATGCCATCCAAATTAACAGTGCTCTGTGGCACTTATCCAAAGAATTCTAGGTTTCAAAATGTTTTACACATTTTTATCATGGACATATTAGTACATTATGTTATCTGGTATTAATGCAGCTAATTTAGAAACTAAAGCCAATTTCTTTAAGGCTAAATAAATTTATCAATCTGTCATTGAGAGGTAGCGCACTCCTGGACCTTTTTTTTTCTCACAAATCGCTCATCCCAGACCAGATCCCAGATCAGATTAATTATAATAGCGTCTGAGGTCTAAAGTCAAAGACCTCAGACTCTATTTATAATTCATCTCAACGACAGATTTGCTGACAATGTTCCCTCCTAGTGACGGACTTGGGGCGGCGGCACCCTGGTCAAAGCGCATATGGGCTCCCCCCTTTTTTGTGGAGTAATATGATTAATGTTCTGTGTGGGGAGTTGAATGGCGATTTAACCTACTCCCAAGTTTGAGAGCGGGGTCCAGGGCAGTTAGCACTCGGGCCATACAACATTAACGATGAGCATATGGTTGAATTTAAAATCCATGAGTTACGGAATTGATATTTAAGCTAGAAATAGTGCTGGAGCCTTCTCTCCATGGTTTCAGATACATATATGGATAATTACAAGACCCATGGCAAAGATAAATTTGCTTCTTAAAGAGGCGTGCATTGTGGAGGAATGCCTGGTACTGACTGCGCTGCCATGCCAGAAAAACGTGTGTGCTCAGGGAGGGGTGGCGGCAGCACCGAGTGCAGCTGGGGTGCCCTGGGCCCCCGAGTCTGACACTGAATAAATATGGTGGTTTTCATGAATTTTCTGCACTTTGCACCCTACCCTTCACTTGATAAATTACCATTTATATCTCTAGTGACACTTACCTTGTTTGGCTACTGGGTAGCTACAGACATTTTTATGTTGTGTTTAAACACCAGACCTAATGCAACAGTACAGATCTTAATAATAAATGCAGTAATGACATTAGGCCTATGTGACAATATCCTACAATGCCACTCCATTAAATCTATTTAAATAGATTTTTTAAAAAAATAAAATATATATATAATTCTACCTGTCTCGCCTTTACACACACTCACATCCTTGGGCGCTGCTAATATTTGTGCATTGCGTAAGAAAACTAATAAAAATAATTAACAGAGGCTGCACCCATATTAATTTACATATTTCCATCCCTGTGCAAAATGAAAGGTCAAACTGTTGATATATAAATGTTGAAGAACCTCAGCCTGTATTATTGTCTGTCAAGAAAGCAACATGGAATGTAAGTAATGAAGGGATCATTTTATTCTGCTTGTACTTGTGCCATTGGACTTGTTTTTTTTTTTTGTAACAAGATGGGATTTTCTCTTGTATTAACTGCTATAGGCTACAGACCCAAACACATACCACAAAGCAAAGAAGAGTCCTTCTTTTGTGAAATAATTCAAAATTATATTAAAAGGATTAGGTCTCATAAACCTAAATTTAATTTGTGATTAATGTAGAATTCAGCTTCAATATTTCCATGGTGTTACATGAGTATGTAATATGTGAAGGCAACAGTGTAGTTTGAGTTGGTACCTGGCTGGTAAAAAAATTATGATTGATGCCAATGTTATTAATGAGGGAGAAAGATAAAAATATAGGAAGTTTGATATTTTTTTCCAGGGAAGCTGGAAAACCTAACCCTACTATACTTATCCGCATGTTCTGCATTGCTTCCAAACATCTTAAAATTAACAATATTTAATGCTTTATTCAAAAATACAGTGATTAAATTGTGTAAAATTGTGCATCTACTCAAATAGGACAATATGGTGACATTCCACATCTCCTTGCTGTGGCCCTAGAGAAGATTTTTTTAGCTTGCTTTGTAATTGTTCTACCTCTTTGCTTACATTTGTTCCACTTAGCTTTGACTAGAGAGGATGCATGGATGGTCTTATCTCCTCTCCCTGATTTATTTCTGTTAAGGTGGCCATAGGCTCACCGATAATATTGTACAAAATATATTTTCGTACAATATTCGGTGTGTGTGGAGACGAGCCAACCGATATCGGCAGAAGACTTGGTCTTGGCTCAGTGTGATTTGTTTCCGATTAATGTTTAATTAAGAAATAATTTAGTATCAATTCAGTAACAGGCATAGAGGACAATTTTGCTAGCGAATGAGACAATAGCTAGCGTTTACTCACAACCAATCGCCAGGCGACTTTTTACTCTGGCGAATGGTCGTTACTCTGCAAATTCAATAAGATGCTAAGTTTGCTGAACGTTACCGCTTTCACCAGAGATTACTTCACCACCTCAGACCAGGCAAACTGATAAAACTAAGCTACATCCTCCTCAATCTTTTGTCAGTGACATCATATCCTGTATCCCGTAAATGTATTAAAATTGTAAAAAAACGCTGGTGACTTTTCTTTTTTTAAAGTGGGATTGCCAGACAATTAAAGCCTTATGTGTGAACAAATTTTTTTTAACAAATGCATATGGCATCTCTTCTGTCTTGTTTGTTTTAAAAAGTGGCCACTTCAAACATTTGCACCAACATTACTGTTAAAGACGTCCATACGACTTTAAGGTACCCCCCTATTCAAAATAACAAGCGCAAGAGTGCTAGCGAAGTTTCGCTAGGCTGAAATGAACGATAGCGAAAATTCGCTAAGAAATGCTCGTCCAGCTGAAGTAACTCTAAAGAACATTCGCCAGCGTTCGGCTGCAGAATCACAACTTTGCATTTTAGTGAATTATCACAATGGTAATGGATTTGTGCCTGGCAAAGTGGTGTGGGGTGAGGAGAAGCGGTCACTGGTGACGATCTGCCCTTTAGTGAATTTGCCCCTTTGTGTGCTATGCTCACTAAAACCAATAACTGTGGCAGGGACAAAATAATGCTTGATAAAGGGGCGTGGCCCGAAACGTTGCATCACCGCACTGAAATAAAGCAAGGTTTTCCTGCAAATTAAGACCGTGAGTGCTGGTAATTTTCTTCTTGTACGTTGAATAGGAAGCTGCCGAAACTTCCATTACCAAGCACCAGGCGACTCTACAGGAGGGTGTCGTGGGTGTGCGTCCGCTCACACTAATTTGTAGGGACAAAATAAACCCACTCTGTATTTTTCCTGGTGGAAAACTAAAAATAATATTTTTTTCTCTGCACTGTAGGGCTAATACTTGTACCAGGGAACAGAAAAAACAATACCTGCTGCACCAGATACTCCACTTTAGTTTTTTAAATCTGGCATCAGAGGATCCCAGTGCACAAAAATACTTCTCGTCCCAAGCATTCTGCAAAATACATATCATTGTATTTGTAAGCGCTTGTTAACTTTTATTGTTAAATGTTGCCAAAACTTGCTTAATTTTTATAAGCAGACTGTAGTGATTTCCACACAGGGCTGGAACAAGGGTTAGTCAGTAGAAGCATGTGCCTCGGACACAGCTGGATTATCAGGTATTTCATGGGCCTTGCTAGTAAAATATCACCTTAAGCCAGGAACAGTATTAAATATTTACTGGCAAGTTACATTGCTGGTAAAATCAGATGCCACTCCGCTTGTTACACCCATTATGCCCATTATTCCAGTGTTTGCACAACATGGCAGACGGGAGTGCACTCATGTTCCTGGTCCCCATAATGGTTTTTAACTTAATTCTCTGCCTCCCTCCTAATAAAAATACAGTTCTCTCCGGCAGAGAGAAAATGGCTCTGCCTCAGTATGGGAGTGAGGGGCTAAATGTACACAATCTGTTTGATTGTGGTTGTGTGAGTCTGCTGGCATGTGTGTGCTTTATTATGTACTGAATGGGAGGGGTAGAGTCTGGCTAGCTGTGGCTGGAGTCTATGGGAGATTACCTTCCCATGATTCAGAACTTTCTGGTTAATGGGTTTGCAGATAAGGGTTCCCATACCTGTATAATGTGTAGGAATAGTTCACACCATACATTCTAATCCCAGACATGCAGAGAAATTAGTATTAGTTCCCGAGTATCTTATATGGGTATTGCACCTTGGCCCCTTGAATAACAGGACTGGAACCTCAGCCGTCGTTACACAGTTATAGACTGCTAGATTATGCCAATAAAATACACTTTCTATTAATCACAATTGATATTAGTTTTGCACCTAGTTATTGTATACAGGCTGAGTCTCCGAAAACAGGTTGCTTTTGGCTGATGATAACTTTATATACCACTTTGGACGTTTTTTGTGTGCCCAAATTGTAACAGGTTTGCAGGCCCTCCTCTCTTTATAAATGAGGCTTGGTAGAGGTTATTTTCAGTTAAAAGGTGTACCCAGCTATGGGGAATATATCAAACAAAATCATTATACAAAGATAATGTTTTTTGTGTGTTTTTTTTAAGCTCTTCAGTTGAGAAGCGCAGATCTTCAGCAAAAACGAAATGCAGCGGCCCACAATACCAGTGACTTCATCACGGAAACCCTCATTGTGAGAAGAGCTCAGACCTTTGCAATAGAACTGGATTTCAGTCGAGCGTTAACAGATGGAGACCGTCTGGACTTAATTGTGGAGACAGGTAATAGTGACCATACTGCATGCCCTATTCATGTCTCGGGCCAAGCAAACATTTCTTGCACTGTTTGAGATGTTGTAAACCTTAATTTTTTCATGCAACACATTTCTAAATATGGATTTGAGTTTAATCTTTTGTATTTGACCTATTTATTGGCGTTTTCCTGGGTTTATGTGTATAGCAATGACATTCCTCTTTAAAGGACAGTGCAAGCCCCCCCCCAACAAGACTTCACCAATTTGTTGCTTTTCTTTTGCCCATCTGAAATGCTATGGGTTTTTTTTTAACATGAGATCTCACTTTATTGCAAATCTGAAAATTAAAACTTGCAGGCACTTCTTTATGTGCAGCCACCATACAGTATTTAGTGCAATGATGTTGCTTCAGTGCATGCACAAGCTGTACCTTCAACTGCTAGACAAGTGAAGGGATCCGCATGGTGCAACTCTTGAATCATGTTTTAGTGTGCAGGCTCACAATCTTTCTGGAGAATGTGGAATTGTGGGAAAGATTGTACATTGTACGGCTTCCCAATTTTTTTAAGAGGATGGCTGTGCGGCTGGAGAATGATGCCTTCTTGTTTACTTTTGCTTCAGTAAAAGTAGGCGTCTCTTATAAAACATTATCTTTATTGGGGATTTGGTGTGATTTAGATCCACCTGCAATAACCACTTCAAAACTCTTGATTGAAACCAGGATCTGACTTGTGTCAGTGCCAATTGGATTTATAAGTTAAAGAGATAAAGAACTAATTATTATCTAATGTGTTAAATTACCATTCCCTAATTAGGGTTAAATTCCAATTTCCTTGGTATTCCCCCGACAGCCCAACCCCAGTTTAATTAACCCTAATTAATTAACCCTAATTAGGGAATGGTAAATTAACACATTGGCTAATAAGGGTTTTTTTATCGGGGATTGCCATGTCCTTTAAACAAGGAAAATTTTGAGGTATTTTATTCTTCCCCAAATGTTGGTTGTGTGAGGTTCGGTATCCATGAACTCACAGTTTAGTCTCTCTTAAGCTGTGAAGCTTGAGGGGTCAATCACTTAGACCCTTGACAGAAGGGCAAAGATTAACTTTTTTAGTGCTCATTCAGAGATTACTTCTGCTCAGGGTCTGGCTGTACTCTGAATCTTGTGTCAGAACAAAATCTGGTGTTAAGGCAGTGTTGGTGGATATAAGGCAGCTCAGTCCTTACCGTCTGCCATAGGGGTCTACCAGTGCTCCCTAACTTTTGTTTAGGCATTCTAGCTCCTGCAGCAATTCTACTGTAGAGCAGGGAGCAAAGTTTAAGAAACATGTTAAATGATGCCAATTCTGAATGCTTTGCCCACTCCTTGCAATTAGTAAATTATGTCTTTGGTGCTTCTACTACTTTCTTACTACCTTTTTTTTTTTTTTTTGATTGCCCAGGCTTCCATATTACTGAGTAACATTGACCCCAGAAGTCTAACACCTACTAAGGGAAATCATTTTTCAAAACAGATCCATCTCAGAACAAAAGTTTTTTCCCCCTAAATTGTAGGGGAATTGCTCATAGCAGTGGATAGGGGTCAGGCAAAACAGTTCCACAGATGAGGTAGGAGGCTCAGGTTGGCAACAAAATTGGTTGGTTTATATTCACAGCAGAAAAATAAACAAAGCATATTAGTTCCATGCATAAAGGTGATATAACAATAAATCAGTGTCTCACCAGATTGGAGTTGTCAAAGAACTCAAAACAAAAGTCCTCTCTGCTTTCATAAGGCAGTATTTCTCTGGAGTCCCAGAGTCATAAATAGTTTGCTTTCCAAACACAGATTTTTTTTACAGCTTCTCTAAGCTTACTGAACTCCCTCAGCTCAATGAGGCTACCCCTTTAACAGTCCTACCTGTGGACTAATTGGCCAGAGTACTTTCCAACCATGCTCCAGGGTCCTAGCCTGTTTTACCCTGGAGACTTAAAGGAGCCAATACCTCAGTCTGGGTGCTATATACCTGCCGTCATATACAGAATTCCTACTGGGACAAAGAAATTGAAATGACAATATTGACTTACTGTATGTGTATCATCAGGGCCTTATCATAGAAGACATAAGTCTCAATTGCTGCTGGAGGACCACAAAGTAAATAAATCCTCTCAGAGCACAGACCAGTACATCATTTGCTCATCAATTGTATGTCAACAAATTATATTCTTCTTGTGGCACTGAGTAAAGATGTAGCTGGGAGCCCAGTAGCCAAGGAAGTTATAATATCTTGGAAGAATTAGAACTTATCTATATCTGCTTGGCAATTGTTCTTGGCAGGTCCCTATCCAACAACAGATAACAACACAAAAGCAGTGATGCAAGTCTCCAGCTCTGGCACAACAACAGCATGGAGTGCAACCCGTGGATCAACCAGTGGTGGAACACTGCAAGTTATCATCAATATTCCAGGCAATGCTGTTATTGGACGTTACCAAATGACTGCACAGCTGACAGCAGGCAGCACCAGTTCTTTTCCTGTAGGAAACTTCATTGTTCTGTTTAACCCTTGGGCATCAGGTACTAAAAAAATCTTGTTTTTCCAGGAATCCTATAGTTGTCATTGCATAAAAGTAAATATTTTGCCAAAGGCAGTCCTACCAAGAAAGTAGATTGTGATCTACCAATCAATTCTTGTCTACTGACTAGTAGATCTTAAGAGGATTATGTGCAAATGGCTCCGTTAATATTCTTGCCCCATTCTTCACTAATATTCAGGTCATTATTAGAAAAAAATGCTGAAGGCATAGGTGGATTTTGTACTTTCTAATATTAAGGGGCACATTTACTTAGGGTCGAATATCGAGAGTTAATTAACGATTTTTAGTTCGAATCGTTCGATCCGAAGTCGTAGTCTAAGGTCGAAGTAGCCAAAAAAACACTTTTGAAATTCGAAGTTTTTTTTATTCTATTCCTTCACTCGAGCTAAGTAAATGCGCCCCTAAGTGTAGTTAAGTGAAAGTTTCCATGGTATGGCAACATAACCCATACTATGCTGTTGAGGGGGTATACCTTCATGGTAAGCATCACTAAATATAGACCCCAGGCACACTGGTAAAATCTGGGCACCCTTGGCATAATCTTTTCTCTGCCTATAGTAATTGTGAATACATGTGAAATGCTGATAACATAACACTGTGCTGTCATAGCATTAAATTATAATCTTTCCTAATGCATTGCAGTCAATATGCTGAAACTTAAAAAAAAAAATACCATTGAAATATGAATGATGGAATCTGATGACAATGATTACTATTGGACTGGCTGTAGTGTAAAGTTTTAGGCCCTCTCTAAATAAAAAAAACTTTTTATATAGGCGAAAAGAAAGCAAGTATCCCCGTCTTTTTAATCAGAAAAAACACACAAAAAATTATATGTTATCACTATATAATTCGATTTCAGTTAAACCATTTAATCTCGTGATTCTGTATATATTGGTTCCCTAATTAATAATTAGTCCCACAAAGTGCTAGTGCTTGACCTTAATTAAATAGCATTAAATAGAGTAAAACTAGGACACAATTGATTTTTCTTTTAAATATTGTGTATGCTTTATAATTTCTAACTCATGAACAATTCATTTAACATTAATTGATTGTTGAATTACTAAAAATCAACTAAAACACCAAAAAGGGTGATAAAGTGCCACCAGATTGTGATTAATTTACTTATGAATCAATTAAAGTGCAATTGTTAATATCTCTGATTCCAAGAAAAGGTAGGAAAAGGAAATTAGTAGATGGGTGGAGAAGTCACGTATTTTCTTGCTGATTGTTTTACTAACTGCGGGACCCCACAAAGAAAGAGAAGTCAGTGCTTCTGGAACTGTGGTCTCAATTCTATTTTAACTAACTGGATTGAGAAGCTATCTTTTCTAAAAAAACACACAAATTCCATGTGCAGATAAGGAATCTCCTTAATCTGGGCTAAGAGAAGCGGCCAGATCACTATAAAAAGTATTTTTCTTAAGAGAACCCCCCAAGGTTTTATCTAAAATGGTATAAACCGTTGAGAAATAGCAAGCCAACGCGCGTTTCGCAAAATTGCTTTTTCAAGGCTTGACATTTGACAATTTAATGCTATTTAATTAAGGTCAAGCACTAGCACTTTGTGGGACCAATTATTAAGGGGGGAACCAATATATACAGAATCACGAGATTAAATGGTTTAACTGAAATCGAATTATATATTGATAACATAATTTTTTGTGTGTTTTTTCTGATTAAAAAGACGGGGATACTTTCTTTCTTTTCTCCTATATAAAAATTTAAATACTGACAGAAGTCCGATCCCCTCCTTTTAATCATTTTTATATATCTAAAGATAGATCATTCCTTTTTATTGTAAACAAAAAAAACTGTTTGCTTTTAAACAGTAGACTACTAAATATTTCCTGCTGATTGGATGCTATTGGTGACTAAACCTATAGCATTTGTTGGGGTTTGCGATGATGCTAAAATTCTGGATAAAACAGTGCATTGTGGATAAAAAGTATGGACAATTGTGTCTGGAAATTCACACATAAATACCCCTTTACAATATTCTTGCCACTCTACAAGTAAAGTAGAACGTATGAATTTGTCAGCATAGCTCTTAATCATTTTAAGTTTTAATTGCTCTTTAAATTATGTTCTTTACTGTTTGTCTAATGCGCTTTTGGGTTTTTTCAGGTGAGGAGGTGTACATGGAAAATGATGCACACAGGAGAGAATATGTCCTAAATGAAACTGGATTTATATTCCTTTCTTCTGGGAGAATGACATGGGATTATGGACAGGTATAGTGCTGTTTGGATACAAGAGATGTATGTATGCAGCAATTTGCACTTTGCTGGAATTTAAATATCCTGGTTTGATATGAACTCTCAAGTCACATATTTACTAGAATACTGTGTATTTACTCCATATGCAATGAATAAAATATTTGCTTATAAACAGATGACCAGTAAAAGCTAACTACTACATCAGTTAATAGCACTCCTCTAGCAGAGTCCTGCATTGAAACCTATTTTTCTAAAAAAACAAACATATTTTTTTAATATTTGCTTTTGAAATTTGATGTGGGTTCTTAGTTTCCCAGGTGCCCTCAGCCATGTGACTTGTGCTTTAGTTAACTTCAGTCACTCTTTACTGCTATATTGATATCACTTTCCTCCCTATCCACCACAGCATCCTAAGTAGAGCAATAGGAGGATAACCAGATAACTGCTCCCTGAACCTACAGTACATTGATAGAAATGCTCTCATGCTACACCTTGTAGACAAATAACACTCAATAGTAAAACACCCCTAGCCCTACCGCCACTCCTCCAGTTACACTGAGTTGGAGAAACAATAGCTTATTCAAAAGCAGTTCCATTGTAAAGGGCTGGCTCTTTCTGAAGCACAGGATAAAGCATAGGATCAGGCACAGTTACCTGAGATGGCTGCCTACACAATTCTACAACTTAAAGAATATTACAACTAAAAAACAATATATTGGTTCAAGAATAATTTTAAATTGTAGAATGAATTATTTGCAATGTTCACAGTGTTATTTAGTAATAGAAACTACAATGTAAAAATCATGACATAATCCCTTTAAGTTTGGTTATTGTCTAGTAACCCATAGCAACAAATCAGCAGGAAGCATTTACTGGTCAACTGATGGAAAACAAACGTGATTGGTTGCTAGGGACTACTATATGTGGGCAACCATAAGACCTTCATTACATTTATTACCCCAATAGTGTCTGGTTCAAGTGCATCAAAGAATAATTATTAGTTTGGAAGACATGACAATCATAGGCATAGACTGCATAATAGAAAAACTGTTGTAACATTTTTGTTGTTTGTACTTACCCTTATACAGTCAGTATTGAAGTCATTGCTCTGTATATTTTATTTAAGTTTGAGGAGGGTATTGTGGACATTTGCCTTCTATTGCTGGACAGAAGTACAGAATACAGAAGAGACCCAGTTACAGCTTTATCCAAAAGATGGGACCCTATATATGTGGGAAGAGTTTTAAGCGCTATGGTAAGAATCTGCTTGTCAATTAATTTTTTTTAAAAATATCCAGATGTGTTGGTTAAACAAAGACTGAGATTAGATTATTTTCTTTAGGTCAATAGTAATGATGACAATGGTGTTGTAGTGGGAAACTGGACTGGAGATTTCACAGGAGGAGAAACCCCTACCTCTTGGGGTGGAAGTGGCACAATTCTGCGTAGATGGAGTAAAAGTGGACCTGTCAAATATGGACAGTGCTGGGTGTTTGCTGGAGTACTCTGTACAGGTCAGTGTTGTGGTTTTTGACTTTTTAAACTTTCTAAACTTAACTTAGTGACATTAGATAAGGCAGTGGCCAGGGATGGGCATAACCCACACAAGGAAGATTTAATCTGATAAATCAAGTCATCCATATTTATAGGAGTCACTCTATTTCAGGGGTCCCCAGCCTTTTTTACCCATGAGCCACAGGAGGCAGTTTGTCAGTTCACCTGTTTTTTATGCAGTCAAAAGTTGCCTACAAGTCAAGAATTCAAAAACAAGCACCTAAATTGAGACCACTGGGAACAAAATCCAAGGGGTTGGTGAGCAATATGGTTCGGCATCACTGCTCTAATTTAACCCCATCAATCAGTAACTATAAGTAACAGCCCAGTAACCTTCTATGAGTAACTTGCACCTGAATCTCATCTTTCCCCCACCACTGAAATAAGCCGAAGTATTAAAGAATCTTCCGATGCAGTGGGGGTATGGAGTGCTATCGGAGGTGGCCTGTTGAAAAAGTGGTATTCTGGGTGGGCAAGCCAAGATGCACTTGGGTCTGATTTTGTTAAAAATAACTTTGTCAAATTTCAGTAAACTTGTATTTGTATTTTAGAGATCTTTATTAAGACATTTGGCTCAGAAGGCTCACCACATCAAATCTGAACAGATCATTATAACAGTTTTCCATTGAAATCAGTGCTGTGATATGCAGTATTGTGCTGTGCATTGGTGCATAGACCATGCAAGGACAAAACAGCACTGTAAGTAATGATGTAAATATGAGAAAAGAAAGTTGGTTTTAAGTACACATAGGAATGCAGTTTAGCTTTGAAATTCCCCTAAAAAATGTATAGGCTAAGATATATAGTCAGCAATGTAGCTCAAGTAAGATGAAAAAAAATTCTTAAGTATATAGATGCTGTTTTATCATTTTACACAGGCTAATTAAAAATAAACATTATGTGAAATGTCATTTGTTAGCAAATTGAATGTTCCTTGATGAGGGTGTATATACTGTATTCTTTTGTTGTTCTTCTAATCAAGTACTGAGGTGCCTGGGGTTACCTGCCCGTGTGATTACAAACATTGAGTCGGCTCATGACACAAACAGGAACCTGGTAATTGAAGAGTATTATGATGAAGATGGAATCAGCATCAAATCCCCTGATAGTGTATGGTAAGAGAAGCTCATAGTGAGTTAAAGAGAAAATGCATTGAGATTGAAAAAAAGTGAAGTGAAACCTGCCTGTTAGTTGACCTAGAGGTAGATGAACATCACCCCCAGATGCGTTTCCAGCTGCAACGTCTCTTGAGGCGACGTTCACAATGCCGCCCCCCCTGCCCGTCACACTTATCTTAAGATTGCCAACAGGGGTCCGGGGGGCACATCACTAGCACAGAGTTAAAGTTCTGGGGAGCTGCCGTCTGAGGTGCTTACCTTGCCTCATGGTAAAAACTCCCCTGATCACCCCACCTGAAACCTTTTGAGTTTGCATTTCCATATTCATTTCTTACTGAAAGAGATCAATTGGACCAGTCCCCAGATCAACTTTATTTAAAGAGGAAATCAAATGGAACTTTCAAACTCCTGCTGCTTTCAGGTAGAAGCACTACCACATGTGTCCATCTTTCTTATGTAATTGCTTGAAGAAATTGTGAAGGAAAGAGTTCTGTAGCTGAAAAAGGACCAATATACAATTTTCCATTAAATTGTAGTGCTTCTTTACACTCCTAAGGAATGCTATAACGTCATGAGGTCCCTTTCCCCAACTTCCACAAAGGTGCTAGGCTCACCTTACAGTTCCAAGCTCCTCCAACTTTATGGTGGGCTTTTGCCTCAAGCCCTTCAGCACATTCATTTGAAGTCTAAAAAAGAAAAAACTATGGTCTTTTCTTCCCTTCTTAGACTAAGAAATACCCAAGCAATAGCCAGGCAAAGCAGTATTTAAACACAGGGCAAGGAAAGTTTCTTATATAATCTGACCTATTGAAATGTGTACATTGTAGTAAATAATACACCAGTAGAATGTCCTCATTAATTTAAATTTAAAAAAAGTAACTTTGACATTTATCTTTTTGTAGGAACTTCCATGCTTGGGATGAAGTATGGTTTGCTAGAAGAGATCTTGGGTCAACCTATGATGGATGGCAGATTCTAGATTCAACCCCACAAGAACTAAGTGAAGGTAAGAAGATGACTGCCCTGGACTTATTAAGCACATTAAGCACTTGTAGATAGGAAAAGTTGGGAATAGCTGGTAAAGCAAAACAAAATGGCAACAGTAGGGCAAAATAATGACAGTAACACTGTTAAATGTTGTTTCTTGTTGTATTAGGCAGCTATTGCCTTGGACCTACTTCACAAAGAGCTGTCAAACTGGGAGATGTGAACCTGAACTTTGATGGTGCATTTTTATTTTCGGAAGTAAATGCTGATACAAAAAAATATATCAAGTACAAAGATGGAAGGACTGTACTTGTTCACACTGATACTACATCTGTGGGCCAAACCATCAGCACCAAGACTGTGGGTTCTACTTCTCGTGAAGATGTAACAAATGATTACAAATATCCAGAAGGTATGTTATTATTTAGGAATTATCTCTTATGGAAAATATTAGTTAACCTTTTTGATTTTAAGTCACTAAGTCACAGCCATCATCATTTACACAAAAGGTGGAACAGCACCCAATATAATCAGGTGACACTTTAGATATCCAAGGAACAATCTCCCATAACAGCACTAGTATTCTCAATCCTCCATAAATATTAGTAGTGCTCTTAATTCCTTAGTTTTTCTATACAGTATATCGGTTTCTTTAATGTCAGGGGCCTATTTATTAACCCTCAAATTTTTTCTGGTCTAGTTTTTAAGGGAAAATCCAAATATTTAGAGGAAAAAAATCCTTGAAATTTGTATTATGCTCCAAAGCTGAAAATCTGAATCCAAAATACCCCAGCTAAAACTTCATGTAGAAGTCAATGGCAAATGTCCGTTTTACAATTAGAAGATGTTTCTTGCCTTCATGATCTTTGAGGATTTTGGGCAGCTTGATGTTGGTTTTTGTTCAAAAATCACAAAAATGTGGGGTTTACAGGCAACAATTTGAAAAAGTTAAATGATTCAAATCACACGATTTTGTCGAGACTTTTCCCGCAAGTGCAATTTGCATTCAGTTTTTTTACTAAATTAAGCCAAATTGTGGTTGGGAGTTAGGTTGAATTTTTATTTTTAAAATAATGAGATAAATTTGAGTTTTAAACCCCCCCCATAAGTGAAGGGGGCCTTAACCATATGATGGTCCTTCAAGGGGTCCTTGAAGTAACATCATTTGTTTAGGGCCCCCTTCACTTAATGATAAAGATAGAAAAATGCTGATGTATCAGTCATTTAGCCATAGTTCCAAATATATAACATCAAATACAGTACATGTTCAACCCAAATATTACTGACCTTCAGGCTGGGCTTTCAGCTGTATCTAGAAGAGCACATACTAAACCCATACCCTAATTTGCCTTCAGACTGAACAGTTTGGGGACCACTGCCTAAGAATATATTTTATGTAGCTGCAATACTTTCCACTAGGGTGCAATATGATACTGGTCTAATAGCAGAGGAGGAAATATATACTTGGGTTTACCGATAGTTCTTAATCTGCTTCAGAATTTTTATTTTTTGCTCAGGAGTTTGATGCATAAATAAAATTCTATTGTAAATATATGTGTATATATATATATATATATATATATATATATATATATATATATACAAGTGTTCATTGATCATTTATTTTATAGGTCATGGTGCTCAAATATGTCCTTATTATATTTTTGTATTTTAGAGTTGGGGACAGGTTATCTTTTTATACATGCTCCTGTTGTAGGTACTGTATGTGTGAAGGCAAGTGGACATATGACCAGACCTTATACATATAAATGCATCACAGAATATTTCGCAGGAGCTTGTAGAGTATATTCAGTATAATAATGTTAGCTGGGTACATGAGGCATAGCTGTATATCTTGAGGGAGATTCTTCCATAAACAGGCTTACGCTGAATCCATATTTCCTTTTGATTGATTTTGAAATCAAATCTAAATCTTTATTTCCATATTACAAAATCCTAAAAAGTGCATCTGAAAAAAAGGTCTTTTCCAATAGTACTGTCCGGTTACATCACTTAAACATTTAGTTTGGCTGAAAACAAAGGAAATTGTTTAGTAACATTCATGAAACTCTTTTGCATCCCATGTTTCCCATCTTATCCTTGCAATAAAAAAATATATTCTTTTGCAAGTAGTAGTAGTAGTAGTAGTAGTTGAAAATGTTTAAATACTTCACAAGTAAAAACATTTTTTTAAATAAGTAGGGGATTTTTTACTCATGTAGATCTTTACATTTATCATTCTTATATAATATTTATAAATTTGTAACTGATGATTGCTAGGAAATTCTAGTGTGCAACATCAAGAGAAAATTCTTTCTGTTTAACTCAAAGGTTCTAGTGAGGAAAGAGACGTATATTTTAAAGCACAGAGACAGTTAGCGGAATCAAGCACTGGAATAATAGCCTTAAGTGCGGCATCATCAGTGAAAATGGCAGCCCCTGCTCCAAAATGTGCAATCAGTTGCACTTTCGAGCTGATCGCACAGCCGCAATTTGGCGAAGATATCACCATCATACTGAATTTGAAAAATGGCTCCTCTGGCAACAGAAATGTCAAGCTGAATTGGACTGCTACTTCCATTGTCTATAACAGAACTCCGTTCAAAGAAATACTGAAGAATTCTCAGGCTGTCTACCTGGCTGGCAATGAAGGTAAGCAAACAAGTTTCAATTGATGTATTCGGATTCTGTAATCTTGGGAAATGTTTAAAGAATTGAACGTTCGTTACGTATGGTGGGCTAAATACCTAATGAACTCTCAAACTTAGTGTCCCTGTTTCATGTCTTATGCCATGCAAAATGTGTTCTTTTTAAAACCATAACTGCTCATCATACTGTCCTTGTGATTTCAGAAAAGGCTATATCTCTGAAAATACTGTATACACAGTATAAAGATACCATAACTACTGACAACATGATCCAAATTGTGGCTGTGTGTCATGAGGAAAATGGAGGATGTTTTTTGGTTGATAAGACTATCAATTTGAAACGACCACTTCTTGAATTGAAGGTAAAGTTTTCATATAACCAGGAGTCCACATCCTCATCTCTCACCATTCTTCCATTATATCAGATTTTCTCTTGGAGGTTCAGGATGCCCCTTGTTCAACATGCATTTACTGAATAGAGCTTCTGTACATACCCTGTGCCTATTGCCCCCCCCCAAACAGGGAAATTGAAACTACTTCATGTTTGGTTCTTCAGAAGTGGATTACCAGCTCACAGATGAACCTCCTGCATAATGGCCTTCTGGTAACAAAATAGTCACAACAAAGAGAAAGGGGATTGTATTGTATATTGGTGATCTAATTATCTACCTTGTAAGAAAGAAACATAGTGGAGCTCACTTATAAACTTTGCGCAGGGCAGATTGGTTCACACATTGAATATATGTGTCCTGCACATGGTTATATTTATAAAGTTGAATAAGAGCGTGCAAACAGAATTTTTTTTTTCACACTGCAAATGTTTATAAGAGCTTTTTAAATATGGCAAATTTTACAAATTCTGAATATTATGGGCACACTCTGCGTTTGAATTACGCCACAACTTTGGTGTTGGAGAAAATATTACAAAACAGTTTTGCAAATTGTGAATTTAAGGTACTGTCAACGCTATTTTCGCACACAACAACCTCGCACAGTGGTCACATCACGCAAACACCTGTCGCATTTGAGAGCCATTTGTGAAATTTTATTCTCAATAGAAATGCAAATTCTCAAGGCAAAACTAGAAAGACGGGCACAGCGGTGCAATATTTTAGCGTTCAGGGAAACCATGGGAAATACAACCATTTGCGAATAAATATGCTCTGTGCAAACTTTATAAATGACAAGGGATAGGTGAATTTTTTCGCCTTGTTTCGGCACTGGAATTACACCGATAGTCAAAAAAAAGTTGACGCCAATAGACTTTAATGGGCGTCGGCAACATTTCGCCGGCAGCGAATTTTTGGCAAAACGAAACGGGTCAAATTCGCCCATCCCTATAAATGACCCAGTATCTTCAGTCTCCATGTTTGCCCTCTTTAGAACAAAAAACTAAACACTTTTTTTTATTTATCAAAATTATAGGCAAACAGATTTAGACAAATAGATTTAGACAAATAGATTTTCTCACCATGTTTGTCTATTTTTATTGATGAATGTCCTTTTTTTAGTCAGTTTATTTATGTAACTTGCGTCACTGCCCCATATTTACCTCTTGTATTGTTTGTTGGTTGTATGTTTGTATGTAATCTATATGTTTAAAGTATACACCCATTTATTGTACAGTGCTTTGGAATATGTTGGTGCTTTTTTAATAGTGTTAATAATAATAATAATAATAATCATCATCAAGGGCTGTTTGTGCCACTAATAACAAATCTTATAACCTGCATCTTGAACCAATGGTGGCTTGCTTATCCAGAAACCCATTATCCAGAAAGCTCTAAAATACAGGAAGGCCATCTCCCATAGATTTAAGCAAAGGTATGGATAGCCAACACCTAGGTTCCAATCATTCTGTACAATCTTCAAATCATAATCATAATTGTTCTTCAAGTTATCCATCTTAATTTTTTATGTCAAATTCAAATGTATTTTTGCTATGTTAAAAGTCATAGAATAAAGCATTTCTGATACCGTTTTGCTCTTGTTAAACATGTTTAGGCCTCAGAACAAGCAACGCTAAACAAAAAAGTCACTGTAGATGTTGTCCTCAACAACCCACTCCCAGAAGGTGTTACAAACTGTTTTATGGTCATTGAGGGCAGTGGCCTTATAAAGCATCAACGTAAGATCTTGTAAGTATATAAAATTTGTTAAGAATTATTTCAATGATGGTGTTTATATTTTATATATATTTTCATATATACAATATATATTTTATATCTTTTATATATATATTTTTTTAATATAAGGTTTACCATTGTCAGACAGTAAAATACTGGAGAGACCAGATAGAATTACAGATGGATCCAAAGTTGTCCACCTTCAATTAGAGCACATCTGGCACACACTGCCACATAATTTTTCTGGTGAAATAAATACATATGTATTGTGTCAATTGAAAATAAACTGGGTTACGGCTGGATTTGTCTTCCTGCTACCTCAACTACTCAGCCCATTAAGCTTTTTTGAAAAGCTACAGAATAAGAACATATTGATATTATAGAGGTTCCTTATCTTGGTATATTCCTGTGCAGTCCACAATAAGTGGCTAACAGGTAAAAGATCTCTGTGGGTCATATTTATTATGCTGTGTAAACCAAAATTCACAGGAAGTGTAAAAAAGCTGTGTAAAAGTGTGTGTAATTTTACTAGTGAACACCAGAGTGTCAGGAACGCCCGACAGTGCTCCCGTCCACTTTGGCACTGCATTCAAGATGGCGGCACCCATGCACTTGGGTTGCAGCTCTGGCGCATTTGCGCCAGAGCACAGATGCATGATGCCATTGAGCTTCTGGCATGAAAATTCTAAATAAATAGAAGCAGATGTCACAGGTTCAATGTCTGATTATAGGTCAGCACGCAAATGTTCCTGGGTGGGTATAATTCTTGAAATGCTGATTACTGGACTTTTGTCCTTCTGCTTTGTTCCTGACTATGATCCTTGCTGCCTGCCTTCTGAAAGTTTGCCTGAATTTCCAACTACACTTATTCGTAACCCCTTTGGTTACCATCAACTGGACTTTATTATGTAGTGCTTCCTCCTTGGTCCGGGCTCCGCCATCTGAGCCATAAAGCCTTGACACAGATTTCTTACCTTTGCTTTACATTGCTTCCAGCAGAAGTCACTCTATGAAAAAATGCATAAAAAAATTACTTGGTAATGTGTGGTGTATTATCCTGCTATTTTTTACACAGTATAATAAATATTTCCCTGTGTGTTTTCATCTGCTGCATAAGTCAGTGTTTTATCCCCAGTAAGGTGGTTAATTTTTAACGTGTTTCCAAATCCAGGATGATCTTTAGTTGAAAGGTTTTTTTTAACATCATTTGACCAAGTTAACCTTGAAATTGGTAATATATGTTTGTATTAGAAAGCCATACATTCAGGGAATGGGCCATTCTTACCATTATATGTTTTTTTTTTCAGATTACCAGATTTAAAAGCCCATGAAAAACTAAGAACCCAAGTTCAGTTGATTCCATATCGAACTGGTCCAAGAAGAATCATAGTTAACTGCTCCTCTGACAAATTTACTGGTGTAAAGGCATGCTTGCCAATCAATGTGGTTACTGCCTAGCAATATCCACCTTGGTCAGGACCAAATACCATTCAGTTCTTTCTACCACTTTATAAAGCAATAGTTGACTATATAGACTAGTAGAGCTAGGCTCCTAAATGTAAGTAGCAGTCAAGCATTAGTTTCTCATAGTATCTCATTTACATAGTATCCCATTAACATACACCAAAGTGCAGATACTGTATATTACATTTGAACATGAATTTTTATAAATTTGCTGGTTTTAATTTGAGTATACGAGATTCCGGAAACTCTTAAGTGCAAAGCACTTAGATTAAAAAAAATCGATGAGATTTTTAATTCAAAATTTAGCAGGCTCATTGCAAATAAAGGGATGAATGGGCCTTCACTGCATTTGAGTTGTTTCTTCATGTTTTTAACTTTTTTTCATTAAAAAATTATTTTGAAAACCGGAATTTTGAAAAAAATCTGCTTATAAGAAACTCACTAACTGCTTGGGCCTCAATGAAGAATATGCCTTGCGAAATAACATTGAAATTAGGGATGCAGCGAATCCAGGATTCGGTTCGGGATTCGGCCAGGATTCGGCCTTTTTCAGCAGGATTCGGATTCGGCTGAATCCTTCTGCCCGGCCGAACCGAATCCGAATCCTAATTTGCATATGCAAATTAGGGTCAGGGAGGGAAATTGCGTGACTTTTTGTCAGAAAACAAGGAAGTAAAAAATGTTTCCCCTTCCCACCCCTAATTTGCATATGCAAATTAGGGTTCGGATTCGGTTCGGTATTCGGCCGAATGCTTCGTGAAGGATTCGGGGGTTCGGCCGAATCCAAAAAAGTGGATTCGGTGCATCCCTAATTGAAATGAAGGAGATAGTTAAGCGATTTGCTGAATCACTTTACAGTCTAATTACAGTCTAAATTTTTCGATGTAAAGGTGTGCCTGCCTATAAATGTGGTTACTGCCTAGCAATATCCACCTTGGTAAGGACCAAAAACCATTCAGTTCTTCCTACTACTGTATAAAACAACAGTTGACTATATAGACTAGTAGAGTTAGGCTCCCAAATGTAAGTAGTGGCCAAGCATTAGTTTCTCATAGTATCTCAGTAAAATATAAATGGGACTTCATAGCATTAGGGCTGTTTCTTCATGTTTTTTTTTTTTTTAAATGTTTTATTTATGAAAATCTTCAAGAATTGAACTTTCATAGAAAATGACATTGTTTGAGAAATTGCAAATTCGGTTGAGGTTACCCGTCAGCTTTGGAAACAGATCCACGTGGAATATAAACAGTACAGGATGGCAGTTAGGTACATCTTTATTTGTCATTTAAACTTGGATTAAACATCAAAAACGCGTTTAAAGTTATTAACGCTAGGTATTCTAGGAAAACAAAGAAGGAAACCCTACAGAGAAAAGGAGAGAGAAAAATAAATTGGAAAAAAAAGAAAACCTATTGGGACAAAGAACAACAATTAAGTACACCTTCTATGTCTCATAATGGTGTGTATAGAATTATGTATTCAGTATTTCTGCTTTTGTAGAACAGGCTTTATAGTGACGTTATACTAAGAGGGAGGGAGTTGCTAAACCTGTATGAAATCCAAGGCTGCCAGATCTTCATTACTTTTGGAAGATTTTCAGAGGCTAGACCTGAAAGTCTCTCATTAATGAAGATCCAGGCCAGTTTGCTTTTAAACATTGCAAAATTGATGTTAGGAGATTTCCACGATTTAGCAATGGTTTGCCTAGCGCAGGGGTCAGCAACCTTTACTATCAAAAAAGCCATTTTGCCCTTCTTCCACTAAAGAAAAATAGTCTGGAGCCGCAAAACATAACACAGCTTATAAACTTTTAAAAGTTTTAACCTTTTTTTAATTTTAACTGTTACGACAACAGAATACAACAAACAGAAGTGCAGTGTGTATGTGTAGGCCTACTTTGAAATAAATTAAACACTGACTAACCCTATTAAATGCTAGTGTTCTCATCTGTTTAATGTGACTTCTGTTTCTGAAGCTCCATGTGCTGATCTTCTTTCTCTTGTCTTGAGTGTGTGTGGTAAGGACCATGATGAATCATCTTGCTGCGGCTCGGTCTTGGCTGTCACTCTTGGGACATCTATACAGCCCTCGCACCTGCTGGCGGCTTCCTGAATGTGTGCGGCAGGTGTGACTGATGTATAGACAACGTGACAGGCAAAGCAGCAAGACCAAGCCACAGTAAGCAGGATGAAGAGCCGCATGAGGCTCCGGAGCCGCGGGTTGCCTTCCCCATGCCCAGCGGCTAGGAAAATATGGTTCAATAATTTTAGCTTCAGTTTAGGAACTCTTTTAGGGGGGACTCCCAATAGAGCTTCAGAAGGGGTATTTACTAAGTTAAGTTGCAAAATAGAAAAAATCAAATTGTACACCTGAGTCCAAAATCTTATCACTCTTGGGCATAACCACCATATGTGTCCCATGGTACCTGAGGATGAGCAACCCTGGAAGCAGTTATCTTGTGGGACATGGTGTATCCTAGCCAATCTCACAGGCATCAGGTACCATCTGAAGAGGACTTTATACCCCGCTTCAGTGATAATGGTATTCATTGAGCTATGTTACCCAGTCTAACTCTGTTAAAGCGATCCCCAATTCTTTTTGCCAAGCTTTAATATAGTTAAGATCCATGAGATTAGCTGGAGAGACCATATTTCGATATAGTAAAGAGATGGCTTTTGGGGTGGCAGAATTGTTTGCACGCCATCTCTCAAAGTAAGTTTGAGCAGGGGCTTTTGGGTTCCTTGTAGACCAACATTGCTTAACCCAGTGTAGGAGTTAAGTGGCCCTAAAGATTTCAGAGTCCGGGATGTCAAAATTCTCTTTCAGATAAGACATTGAGAGGAGGCCTCTTACTGTAAGAAGATTACACAGTCTGGATAACTGATTTGCAGACCACCAGCTGAAAGAAAGGGCCTGTATCGCAGGGAGGAAAGATGGGGTTTGAGTAATTGGAGCAACTGGATTATGAGGGGAGACTAGCTTATATAATGTGGCATTCTGGTCCCATAACCCTAGAGTATGCTGTAAACTGAGTGGGCGCTTGCTCGGAGGCGTCCAGATCAGTGCTTCTGCAGAGTAAGGAAGTGCTAGTGTATTCTCTAATTCAACCCAAAGGGGCGGCAAGTGTTGCAAATGCAGAGTGGGGATTTGAGCTAGCTGGGAAGCTAGATAATATTTTCTCAGATTTGGAAGGCCTAGACCACACTCCTGGCATCTCCATTCTAATGTTTTCCTGTTTACCCTTGGGGGTTTAGCGTTCCAAATAAATGATATGATATGTCTCTTGAATAATTTAAGATCTTTCCTAGAGATATCAACAGGGAGTACTCTAAATAAGTATAACAGTTTCGGAAGGAGAGACATTTTCACAGCAGTTATTCGACCTACCCAAGAGATGTGGTACTTACCCACTCTTCTAACATTTTGCGTAGTTTCTTATACATATAGGGGTAGTTGGTCTTATACAGTTGATATTATGACACAGTGAACCTGACTCCCAGAATAGTAATGTATGATTTACACCAATGAAAATCGAAATTTATGTCAAAATTCTCTTTCAGATAAGACATTGAGAGGAGGCCTCTTACTGTAAGAAGATTACACAGTCTGGATAACTGATTTGCAGACCACCAGCTGAAAGAAAGGGCCTGTATCGCAGGGAGGAAAGATGGGGTTTGAGTAATTGGAGCAACTGGATTATGAGGGGAGACTAGCTTATATAATGTGGCATTCTGGTCCCATAACCCTAGAGTATGCTGTAAACTGAGTGGGCGCTTGCTCGGAGGTGTCCAGATCAGTGCTTCTGCAGAGTAAGGAAGTGCTAGTGTATTCTCTAATTCAACCCAAAGGGGCGGCAAGTGTTGCAAATGCAGAGTGGGGATTTGAGCTAGCTGGGAAGCTAGATAATATTTTCTCAGATTTGGAAGGCCTAGACCACACTCCTGGCATCTCCTTTCTAATGTTTTCCTGTTTACCCTTGGGGGTTTAGCGTTCCAAATAAATGATATGATATGTCTCTTGAATAATTTAAGATCTTTCCTAGAGATATCAACAGGGAGTACTCTAAATAAGTATAACAGTTTCGAAAGGAGAGACATTTTCACAGCAGTTATTCGACCTACCCAAGAGATGTGGTACTTACCCACTCTTCTAACATTTTGCGTAGTTTCTTATACATATAGGGGTAGTTGGTCTTATACAGTTGATATTATGACACAGTGAACCTGACTCCCAGAATAGTAATGTATGATTTACACCAATGAAAATCGAAATTTATGGATAGTAAATTAATCATCTCGGGAGGTAGGTTAATACTGAGTGCTTCCATTTTTTCAGGGTTAAATTCTTGTAGGTTTGACACAGGTGAGGTAGGGAAGATAGGGGTTACATGATAACCATAGTAACATCATCTGCAAACAGGCATAGGGAGTGCTCCTGGGTCCCAACTCTTAGACCTTGTATGTCTGTGTTGTCTCTAATTGCAATAGCCAATGGTTCCAGGATCAGATCAAATAGTAGGGGGATAAAGGGCAGCCCTGTCTCGTTCTATAGGGAAGGTTGTGGAGGAGTGAGGGCCTATAGTGACTCTTGCCATGGGTTTGTGAGATAAAGCTCTAATCCAGGTAAGAAAGTTTTGGCCAAAACCACATTTAAGTAAGGTATGTGTCACGGTCGGCACCCAACACCAGAACAAATGGCAAGCACCCTGGTCTCGGATCGTGCTTCACCTGTAGTGTGACCGCCTTAGGCCTGGGGAGGAGCCCTCAGCTACTTGGATGCCACCAGGACTTAAACGAGAGGTGCAAGGCTTGATGTTCTGGATAGGCAGAGGGGCACGACTGTTAGCGAGAGTCTTTGGGCAGAAGGTCATAGTACAAGGCGTTAGGCAATAGAGTAGTCAGATCAGGCTGGGTCGCGGCAGGCAGAGAATAAACGCAGTCAGGCAGGCAAGGGTCAAACCAGGAAGTCAATCAGAAGGGTTAAGCAAAAGAGGTAGTCGATATTCAGGCAGGGGTCAGGATCCAGAAGTCAGAATAGTCAAAAGCCAGGCAGGGGTCACAACAGGAATCAAAACAGGTTCAAAAACAGGATAGCAAACTCTCAGAAGCACCAGGAACAAACTCCTATCACGGGCAGCGTGTAAAAAGAAAATATACCTTTAAGTACTTTTTAAATTTCGCAGCATTCTCGCCAAATTTCGCACCGCATGATGTCAGCGTGCCTGCGCCTTTAATTCTCAAGGAGGCGCATCGCGCGCTCCCTAAGATGCCGGCGCCTGAGGCGCAGAAGCCTTATGCGGCGAGCGTCCCTGCCTTCCCCCAACTAGACCATCAGGGTGAGTTTTTATCACAGTATGGTAGAGGTAGGGCCATTCGACAGAATCAAAAGCTTTATGTATGTCCAATTTTAGGAGCATGGAGGGGATCTTAGATTTCTGGTCTTGAGTCGATAATATGGACAGTCTGCGGATTATATCAGCCGCTTGCCTTCCTTTAATAAAACCCACCTGATCTCTTTGGATCACTGAAGGGAGGATCAAATTTAAGCATTCAGCTAAAACTTTGGCCAAGATTTTGATATCGATGTTGAGGATTGAGTTGGGGCGGTAGTTCTTACAATCTGTGAGGTCCGAGTTAGGCTTAGGGATAGGGGTGATATTGGCAGTAAGAGTCTGTTGGGGGAAAGAGTCTCCTGATATAAGTTGGTTGAACATTCTAGTTAGGTGGGGAATTAGGATATGTGCAATTTTTTTGTAATATAGTGTGCAGAATCCATCTGGGCCAGGGGATTTCGAGGATTGGAAGTGTTGAATTGCTAACTTAACTTCCTCTTCAGTTATTTCTTTTTCCATTGAGGCCTTTTGGGAGTCAAGGATCATGGGAAGCTCTATATTTTTAAAAAACTGTGCCAGCCGAGATTGGGGGACCTCCGAAGAGGAAGCATAAAGTTGTTTATAGAATTTATAAAATTCTTGTAGTATTTTAGGGATTGTGTTAGATGTTTGGCCTGAGGAGGTCTTGAGTGTGGAGATCGGGGTATAGTCAAGTCTGTGCTTTAGCTTACGTGCAAATAGGCGACTTGGCTTCTTTGATTGACTGTAAAAGCACTGTTGAGTCCACTGTAAGGCACCTTGTGCTTTAGAACTTAGCAACAGATCTAATTCTGTTTTTGTTCTGTGAATTTGGTTAGAGCAGTCGGTTTGTGCATCAACTGCTTGGGCAGAAATTAGATCTTCTAGTTGTTTGGATAATTTCAGTTGTGCTTTGAGGTAATTTTTCTTCCTCTGGGCTCCCATTTGTATCAATAGGCCTCTCATGACTGATTTCTGTGCCTCCCATAGCATAGTGTATGATGCTATGTGGGCAAAGTAGTCTTTAAGAGAGTTTTCAATTTGGGAGAAGTATTTGGGATTTTTCAATAGCAGGTCATTTAGGCCACCTTGAGAAGTTTTTGGGGGTTTTTATGAAATTAAATAATTCCTATAAATATAGGAAAGAGGGGAGTGGTCTGACCAGGGGACAGTTAACACTTTCGATGCTTGTGATAAGGTTATCAGTGATTGGGAAATCCAAATATGGTCGATTCTGGTGTAAAGTTTGTGGGGAGCAGAATAGTGGGTAAACTGTTTAGTGCCAGGATGTAGTTCCCTCCAAATCTCTACCAGGCCTATACTAGAACAGATTTTTCCAATTTTATTGTGTTTCTTCATGTTTTTAACTATTACTTTTTTATATTAAAAAAATTATTTTGAAAATTTGAATTTTGAAAAAAATATGCTTATAAGAATACTCACTAGCTGTTAGGAACTCAATGAAGAATTTCCCTTGCAAAACAACATTGAAAGGCAGGAGATAGGGAAGTGATTCAGTGAATCACTTTACAGTCTAATTACTATTTATTTTTAATTTTTTAATGGGTTTACTGGCTGTAATTGTAACTTCTGGTAACACCATCTGTGCATTTCCCAAACAAGTCAACACCCTCCATTTGTAAGATGGTTATGAATGCTAATATATGGAATTATAATTGAAGCATGCTTTGGATTTATTGTTCTCTTAGGCATACGGCAAAGTCAAAGTCAATCACATTTATGGGTGTGTCTGCAGCTAATTTAATGCATAACTGATTCGCTGAGACAAGAGCAGAATAGTATTGGGATTTGTTGAACATTACTATATATACTGTATATTGTAATGGTAACACATGGCACACAGCATTCATACATCACTTGGTGCTCATCTCATGGGACTTGCCAGGTCCTAACAATGCTATTCTTCCAGCAAACCCCAATTCCAGGGTTTAATTTAAGATTTGGCCAAATATTCCCCTTAAAAAGTAACCCTTAAAGGATAAGAAATCTAGAGTAATTGGGAGGGAGGTTCAATTTAGTGACTCCATGAAAAATACAGGGGTCTGGGGTAATTTTCAGTAGGGCAGGTCACTGCCATCTCTCCTTAACTACCCAGGTATCTCCGACTAGTCAGACTTTAACAGTACTTAAATTGTAAGTAGGGATGGGCGAATTTGACCTGTTTCGCTTCGCCAAAAATTCGCCGCCGGCGAAATGTCGCAGACGCCCATTAAAGTCTATGGACGTCAAAAAAATTTTGTCGCGCGGCGAAACTGTTTTGACGCACGCCGCCATACAAGTCTATGGGCGTCATTTTTTCGGAGAAACGAGGCGAAAAAATTCGCCCATCCCTAAATTTGTAAGCTCTATAATGCAGAGACCACCCCCTCTTGTCTCGACTCTTAGCACAGAATCTTGAATGTACAGATTTAGGTTTTTCAGGGGACCAGAAAAAAATTATATAAATCCAGGAAAATGTAAAATGAAGGAAATATAACATGCAAACTATATAGGTGGGACCACAAAACAAATAATGAATTATCTACCTTTCTTAAAAATGTATGTCTCCACTCTATAATTAGAAACCTTAAAAGTGTAAAAAAAGTAATATAAAATTAAAGTGTTTTTTATCAAGCTACTTCATGCTGATTCCTGATTTAACTCTGTACACCACAATTCTTTTTAAATCAGCAGGCAGAATCTAATATAAAGTTAAAAGTGGTGGTATTTATGAAGGTGTGTTTTGGTTTGTGTTTCTGTTTACTCCAGAAACTTACTCCAGAAAGTCAGCTGGGCTAATAAGGCAGTTTAAAAAATATTTATCAGGGGTGTGTATTTTGAATTAGTGTTGAAATTGACGCCAATAGTTCACTTCAACTCGGATTAGACTCACTAGAACAAGTTCAGACAGAGAAGAAATGGTTGAATACAAATGTCAGCTGCCTTACTTTTTGGTCTGGTTTTTAACTCAGCATATACTGTATAGTTTTATTTTAAAAAGATCTTCTGTGGTACATTTATTATGTTTCTTACACCTGTATAATGCAGTGCTGGGGGCTACATTATAAAGCAGTGGTCCCCAACTAGTGGCTCATGAGCAACATGTTGGATGTTGCTCCCCATGGCCTCAAAGCAGGAGCTTATTTTTGAATTTCAGGCTTGGAGGCAAGTTTTGGTTGCATAAAAAACAGGTGTACTGCAAAACAGAGGCCCCTGTAAACACGCTTCATGGAGGCTACTAAATGGTCAATCACAACACTTACTTGGTAGCTCCAGGAACGTTTTTCATGCATGCGTTCCCAGGTTGGGGACCCCTATTAAATAACACCATATTAGACTTTTATTGTTGCCTGTAAGTCCATATTGTTTTGCCGTTTGTTTTAGGCACTCGAGCTAAAGTCTTATTTCACCTTTCACTGAGGTCTGGACATCTGTGAATAAACATTAGTGAGACAAACAGCAAAACTGGTTAAGCAGGAAGTAGAAAATTTTGTAATAGCAGTGATATATTTTGGTTGTCAAGCTGTTGCATTGCCGTACTGTATTTATTGGGGTGTTTATTTTTTTTTTTTGAAGAAAACAAGGGATCCACAAAGTAATTTGGTGTTGTGCATGTTTATAATAAGATAATATTAATGGGACTGCTAATAATGTAGGATCATGTTTTACAATGTTATTTAGGAAACGTTTTCTGTAGCTCAGGTAACACTTAGCATCCAATAAGCAGTTTACTTTTTACTGATCTGCTCTTTGAAACTAAGAGGCAGATTTACTAAAGGGCGAAGTGGCCTTCGGTAGCAAAAAATCACCAAAACAGCAATTTGCAGGGACATCACCAATTATTAAAAGGCATATGGGACCAATTCACTAGCGAAAGAGCTCAGCGCTAACAAAGTTTTGTGCCCTTTGCGCCCAAGCGATCGATCATTACTCCTCAAACTAATCAAAGTGACCACTACATTACCCTTTTCGCCAGAGTCTGCTTCGTAAGGTTAATACTGTCAAACTGATAAGATAAAGCTACATCCTCCTCAGTATTATGTCAGTGACATTATCTCCTGTATGCTTAAAAAAGACAAAGCACTGGCTTTTTTCACATTTTAAAGTCGGATTATATTTAAAAGTTGTAACCGTTGATTTTTTTTTTTAACCATTTGATGCCACATTTGTTTTAGGGTGGGCTCATGTCTATGACAATAGAGGCTCTCTTTTGTCTTTAATTTGCTTCCTTGGACATTTTTAATAATGAGTGGCCACTTTAAGCAATTTTCACCAGATGCAAGATCTGCTCCAGGCCTGGTAACACGCGGTAATCAATTAGCACAATCAATTACTGCACAGCTGTTGGAAAACAAACATTTGATTCACTGGGTTACTAATACCAGGCACATTTTGCATCTTACCCATTTAATTAGCTTAGCAAAATTAATAATGGTACTGTGATTTCAATCTAAAATATATTTTCAGTTAAAGACCAAACAAAAGAGATGTATTGTGTCCAGCTGAACATAGTTGTTACCACATGTCTGTCACACAACTCTCTGCTCTTCCCAGAGTGAATGGTGCATTCCTAGGTACAAGTTTCACCCAACACGCATCCACAGCAAGGACCCCAGCTCCCCATAATTGGGATTTAAAATCTCAGTTAAAGGGCACCTGCCACCCACTCAAATTGTTGGGGAAACAGTTTTCTTTTTAAATATCCCCATGAGTATTAGACCACCTGCACCAGGAGGGAGCCATGTCTATCAGACATGGGCATAAGGAGTATGGAACCTTTCTTCCAAATTAATATCACCTATTATTGTATAATGTAAAGTGCAACAAATTCTCTGCCAAACTGCCTACTTTAACAGCGCCCTATAGTTACACAATAATCAAAGCTGCAAGCGAATTTCTGGACTTTGCCAAGAAATCAATTTCCTACAAACTTGGCATCTACATACAGAGTTAGTCTAGAAAACCTTAGGTTTCTTAAGTTGCTTTTGGTTGATGACTTTGCCCCCAGGAAACCAAAGGTATTTGAAACACTAAAGGCTAACTGGCCTGGGAAAGGCATTGACACCCCCCTGCAGCTTCAGCAAAGCTATTGTAACTATAATTCAGCTTAAACAAGCTAAGAATATCTAGGTAGGTAGGACATGGGTTACATTAGACCCTCTATCAGCACGATGGGCCTTTACTGGTGGAAGGGACATGTGAGGGTGTGAACTACACCTCTAAACAGCCAACAATGTAAAAGAATAGGAGAAAAGATGCCAGGGGGTTGTTGCAAAAGAACATAACAAATGCTTTATTTAATAAAAACCACCTGTGGTTATAAATGCTCACAACATGTAGACTGGTTCCCTTATCTGTGGTCCCTTCACTTAGGCAAGCAGAGCCTAGAGGAGAGCTACTGTGTTCTATCCTTCTTGGTGTGCTCCAAAAGCTATTACTATCTAAAACTCACTGACTCACTCTCCTAGAGAGTGATATAACAGTACATTAACAAATCCTCTTTGACATGGTCCCTGCTCCCAGACTGCTCTAAAAGGGTTGTCCCCTTAGGGTATAACACTTCTGGGGCCTGTTGATCCTAGGGTCAAGGGTCAAACCCAGATCAACAGATGCAGTCCAAAGAGGCAGGGTCACTCCTTGCCAAACACTATATTAAAGTGTGGCAGGAAATGGTCATCAACCTAGGGGTCAATAAAAAAAATGTAAATATGTACAAATAGACACATGGACATTTACCCAGCAACTAGGGCAATGATGTAGTTAAATCAAAGCCACAGGGGCTCTTAACACTATGGTTCCCTTACATGACCATTAGGGGAAGAATTAATGGGTAATAGGTTAGAATAGTTAGGAACAATGAGAAGAAAAAGGCCAAGCATACATGACTGGAAATACATTATTCCAATATAATTGGAAATAGAAGAAAAGTGAAGAGAAGCACGACTGGGGTAGAGAAGGGAAGAACATAAAGTAAAGTAAAAGGGAGCTGTGACTGCAGAATGGTAAAAGGAAATAAATGTGTAAATATTGCTAGTATAAATATTGCTAGTTGTGGATGAATTGAGTGTCATACCTAAGGTTAATTGCAAGGTGAAACTGTGTATGGTGAAATGCTCATGTTTTACATTGAGGTTACAATTAGTGTTTGCCCTCTGGCACCTGAAAGATGAGTTAGTCATTTGATTTGCAGATGAATTGAAAAGACTGGAGAGGGTAAAGGCTTGTCACTACAGAACAACATTATATCAGATCAGCAAAGACTGGCAAGTGACTGGTATTTTATCACCTGTAAAAGTTGGAACATGTTTTATGGCTCCAACAGTATTCTCGATCCTCCCTGTTGCTGGAGGGTTAGCAATGAAAGTTCATTCACGTATCTGTCTCAACTCACTCTCTTTCAGCCCTCTTCTTCCACCTGTAAGCGTATTCACATTTGTCTATTCACAAATTATTTTACAAATGGCAAATTAATAAGATCTCAATAACAAATTTGATGTAATGTCATTGAGAGTCCCCTTATAATGTATGGGCTGCCATTAAATGTCCCTTGCCCACTTTCTCTGAAGTAGAGAAGAACACTATTGTGGGGCTGCCATGTATGTCCCTTGTCCACTTTCTTTCTGTCATTATTAATATTACTTAGTGGGTGGCAGGGTGCCCAACTTTTTTTACCTTTGAGCTTACACTGTTATAGGCCCCAGAAATAATCCCACTGATTTTCAATGGTTGTGTATAGTTTGCCTGTTACTTTGGTACTTAAATATGCCCTGGAAACATAAATTACTGAATTTTAAAAGGCTCGACTGATATACTGGAAAAGGTTTAACCAATATTTGGACGACCCAAGCTTAGCTGTTTGATTATATGGTATATTTCAATGTCACATGTCAGGCATTTTATACACCACTGTATATCTATCACAATTCTATATACTGTATGACCATGGTTTAGCAGAAAATCTGTTTTCCACGTGTGCGCATGTAAACATACTTGTTTTTTATCTGACAACCACATTGTAATACCCAACAATAAAGAATGTTTGCAGGGCCTGTTTAATATGGTTTCTCCCAGGGGGTAAGTTTAGTAAGAATTTTACAGGAATGTGTAAATAATTTTTTCCAGGTGGAACTCAACAAAAAGCCACCACTTGGGAATTCATAAATAAATGCCTATGGCACTTCAGCACCTTGCCATTTTCTTTCTGGTGGTACTTATAAAAAAGCCACCTCATAGGAACCCATAAATAAACTGCCGTGTGGTCCCTAAGGCATCAGATTTCATATTACCTTTTTAATCTTTGCTTGTTAAGCTTGTTTTTGCTTTATGACATTCTCTTACCCCTCTTCTAATAAATGTTTCATTTAGCTTATCAAATTTTGGTTCTACCTGTTTTGGACCTCAGCATTTTTAAAAATGTTTGTTCTAGTTCTTCCTGGACCCCAAAACTGAACTGCATTTCTAGAAGAATTGTTTACTATTTACTCATAAATGTTGTATTGGTTATATGTTAAATATTAGAAATGTTCAACTACAATTGCATAGGCCTAAGTGAAACTAGTTGAAATGTCCTGGCCCTCAGCATCACAGCAGCCCCTTTTATATTTATATACAATAATCCTATACTTTTATTTACAGTAAACATCAACAATCTCCTGCCTGTTAAGGGGGGGGGGGTGCTGGAGCCAACAGCTTGAACATTAAAGTTTGGACATCCATGCATTATATATTGTTTGATTTTTTTAGCAATGATATTGCAACTCTATTGGTTGTTTCAAAGACACACTTCCATAGTTTGGTACATTGAGTTATTATTATAATACAGCTGAAGATGGAAGACAGATTTTCCCTTGCTTGTAAAATTATTTATTAATGTTGGGGGGGGGCATGGTGTGCTGACCAAGATGGTTGTCTTTTAGGTCGGCTCCGCACCAGCCATGCAGTTTGAGGGCTTTCGGAGACGGCTATCGATCCTGTGAGACTCTACTGCAGGATTAGTGACCAGGGGATTTCTTTGTCCACACGTATGGCCAGCCAGAGAAGTCGGAGATCGAGCAGACGTAAGAATAAAAGCATTTCTTCTCCGGTAGCCGAGCCGCGTCCTGTTACAGAATTTTTCCAGAGGCCGCGGGTAACTGCGTCATCTCCAGGAACATCCCTGATGGCGTCTCTGAGTAGCCTCTTTGGGAGTCAGGCGTCTAATACCTTAGAACCAGGTGAGATCTCCTTACCGTCTGACGAAATATTACTGGGGAAATTGAAAGTAATGCTACAAGGGGAATTAGACGCTACTGCTAATAGGATTTCTGCGGATCTTACTAAACAAGTGGCTGAGCTCGGCCAACGCATCAATGATGCAGAAGCTAAGATTGATGACATAATTACTGTAATAGACTCCCATGAGCAGGACATTATTTTTATTCAAGCCCAACTCAAGGAGTCTTTTGATCGGATTGAAGATGCCGACAATAGATCGCGACGCGACAACGTGCGTATTAGAGGCCTTCCGGAGACTATAGTAGACCTGCAACAAGCGGTTACAGAGCTCCTTCAAGGGCTTCTCCCGGACATGCCCGCAACTCGACTTGAGATGGATAGGGTCCACCGTGCCTTGAGACCTAGGAGACCTGATGACCCACCGCGGGATGTCATATTACGCTTGCATTTTCACCAAACACAGGTCGCTATTTTAGCTGCGGCTAGAAAAGCTGGAAAATTTGAATTCCGCACGGCTCCGTACCAGGTTTATATGGATCTATCTCCTTCTACCCTTCAAAAACGTCGCAACTTGGGGCCTATTACCAAAGTTCTTCAAGAACGTAAGAGTGTTTATCGATGGCTTTTTCCTTTCCGCCTAGCGTTTACTTTCAATAACTAGCAGTACACAATCACTTCTCCAGAAGATGGCTTGGAAACCCTGGTGAAATTAGACTTTCAAGATACGCCTCTGCAAGACCTCCTGCCAGCAAGCGGTTCTTAACGGAGGAAACTTACCACCTTATGGGACACAGTTCGTTCCCATTCACAGAGGTCACGTTCATCTCTGACCTGAAGATTGGGATTTTTATTTCCTAACCGATTGGAGTCTTTGTGGGCTTGACTCAATAGATGTGATTTCCCCTTATCTCTTCTCATTTTACCATGCTTTTATATGGTCTCTACGGTTGGATTTACTTTTTTTTTTGCTTACCTCAGAGATGGACTTTTCTTATCCTAGCAGCTTCCATGGACCGAGATCAGCATATTTCTCATATCTGCAGGCTGGTTCTGCCTTCCTCCCACTGGAAGTGAGTCCTTCAAGGCCTAGTGTGTTGGACCCTGGCGGGTCCGCTAAAGAAGACTCATTTTTCCCTGGACGCCATCAGGCAAATTTAGTTGCATTATTGTTGTTTTTTGTTCAGTTGTGTATTTTATATTGTTTTGACAAAACCTTAGTACCTTTGTTCAGCAGCTTAGTACCTATTCAGGAGTTTGGTAGTCTTATATTGTTTATTGGAACATGTGTATATTTAATGGGTCTGGTGCACGTCCTAGAGGCTTATGCTTCAGGTGATCCTGTTAGCTACTTACATGGAGGTGTCCAATGGCGCTTAAAGTATTGAGTTTAAATGTCCAGGGGTTTAACTCCCCTATGAAAAGGTCCAAAGCTTTTTCTTATTTCTCCTCCCAGAAAGTAGACATAGTCTGTCTACAGGAGACTCATTTTTCGCATTCATCCTACCCAAAGTATTTACATAAGAGATTCCCTAATGTTTTGTTAGCTACCAGTCCTACTAAGACAAAGGGAGTTGCGTTGTGTTTCCACTTTCGGTGAATAAGACAATTATTGACCCTGATGGGCGCTATATTATTGCTTTAGTTCATATAGGGGGATAGACCCTTTACTGTGGTGACCTATTATACGCCGAATACTGACCAGCTTCAATTTCTGTCGGCCTTATTTGATCTTTGTTCCCAACACCAACAGGGCCAAATGATAATTTCAGGAGATTCCAATTTAGTATGGGACCAACATTTGGACCGGTTATTTAAAGCTAGATCCCCAAGTAGTATCCAACCCAGCAAGGATTCCATTGCTTTTAAGAAGCTACTGGAATCTTATGGTCTAATTGATGCATGGAGGGACTGTAATCCAGATACGAGGCAATTTTCCCATTATTCTGCCCCACATAAATTGTCTACTCGCATTGATCACATCTTACTGACTCCGGCCCTTTTACCATCTCTTAGGGTAGCTAGAATGCATAATATTAGTTGGTCTGACCATTGCCCAGTAAGCCTTACTTTTTCCACAATATTGGACAGTTCCAGTGTTAGAGTCTGGAGGCTCAATGAGTCCCTTTTGAGTATGCCGGCGGTGGTGAAAGACATTAGGGATAGTGATGGGCGAATTTATTCGCCAGACGCAAATTCGCGGCGAATTCGCGCGATTCGCCGTCGGCGAATAAATTCGCGAAACGGGCGCGAAAATTCGCGGAAAAAAATTCGCCGGCGTCAAAAATTTTTTTTCGAAAAAACGGACGCCGGCGCCAAAAACGAGACGCCAGCGCCGTTTCGCGAATTTTTCGCCGTTTCGCGAATTTCGCGCGAAATTCGCGAATTTTTCGGCGAAGCGAAACTGCACAAATTCGCCCATCACTAATTAGGGAATCTCTGAATAATTATTTTAAAGAAAATGTTCATTCAGTGGCCTCTGAGGTTACTCTTTGGGAAGCTCACAAACCTGTGATTAGGGGCACCTTTATACAACAAGGTTCTCGGATCAAAAAGGCTAGAGTGACTGCTGTTAACTCTTTAACTCACCAGCTTGATACTTTAGTTTCGATACAAAATGAATCCCCAGAAGTTGATTATTCCATCCAAATCAGCCAATTACGAAGGGAACTGGACTTATTGTTAACCTCATATGCGGAGAAAAACTTACGTTGGGCAAGACATAACTTTTACTGTAATTTAGATAAACCGGGTAGGATGTTAGCTAGCAAATTAAACGAACGAAATAAACCTCCTGTAATTCATAGGATTAGAACGGCCCAGGGCCCATTGTCGGGTAACCCAATTACCATAGCTAACGTATTCGCCCACTTTTATCAAACCTTTTACTCCAAACAGCCTACAGTGCCTACCAGTACATTAGAAGACTTTTTCTCTACTTTAAACCTTCCCCAATTGACTATAGATCAGCCTCAATTGGTTGACCGGGATATTACCATGGAGGAGGTGTCCTTAGCAATTAACAGGGGAATGTAATAAAAGTCGCAAAGAGCAAAACAATTCGCACCAATAAGACTAAAAATCCACATCTCGCAATGTAATATTGTTCCTTAAACTGTTATTGCATTGCGAATTTTAATTGCGCATTGCGACTTTTAATTGCGCATTGTAAATTTTAATTGCGCACTCATAAGAAGTGCTTGAAGGTGTCGTAATCTTTTGGAGCAAACATAACGACTTTTTCAGTAAGAAGTTTTATTACATTGACTGCGCATTGGCGCAAACTATAAAATTCGCAAACGGTTTTTCACTGTCGGAAGTGGTTGCTAAACAGTTTCCGGGCTTGCAAAAGCTATATTAAATTTGCACAAAGTAAAATTTGTTTGCGCAAAGGCATAACTTTTTGCATTGCGAATAGTTTTTCCGTTAGCAATTTTTATTACATTCCCCCGTAAATCTTTATCCGCAGGCAAAACTCCAGGCTTAGACGGCTTATCTAATGTCTACTATAAGAAATTTTCTAGGGAACTATGCCCTCATTTAACTACTATGTTGAATTCCTTGAAAAGAGGGGGGGAAATTTAATCCAGGCACCTTGAAAGCCAAAAGTTTGGCTATTCCGAAGCCAAATGCGGATTTATTTGAATGTAAAAATTATCGCCCCCATCTCAGTTCTGAATACTGATATTAAGCTCCTAGGGAAAATATTGGCTCATAGGATAAATTCCTTTTTTCCACAAATAATCCATAAGGACCAGGTGGGGTTTGTCCCAGGATGCCAAGCTTCAGATGCTATTAGACGCCTTATCCTTTTAATGCAGGTGTCCGAGACTCAAAGATCCAAGGCTATGCTTCTTAAATTAGATATTTGTAAAGCATTTGACTCCCTTAATTGGGATTATCTATATTTCACCTTGGAGAAATGGGGCTTTGGTTTCGGATTTTTGAGTTGGGTCCGTTCCCTGTATTCTAACCCTGTGGCCTTGGTGTATATGATGGGCTCTTTCTCTGGGGCCTTTCCTATACACCGGGGTACTAGACAGGGGTGACCCTTGTCCCCCATCTTATTTAATTTGGTGATTGAACCCTTGGCATTGGCCATTAGAGCTAACCCGGACATTTCTGGTATCACTACTTCTAGCACTCAGCATAAGGTTAGTCTTTTTGCGGACAATCTCACATTAATTCTCTCTAAACCTTTAACGACCCTCCCAAATTTATACAGTTTATTAGCTCGATTTGGTGCCCTTTCAGGTTTGAAAATTAATCATGGTAAAACAGAAGCTCTTAACTTATCTCTCTCACACCAAGAGGTGAAATTATTACAGCTTAATTCCGAATTTGGTTGTCAGCCTCATTATATATCTATGTTGGGGGTTAGGCTTACTTGTACTTATGGCACTCTTTATAAGTTTAATTATCCTCCTTTACATAAGAGCTTGTGTTCTACTTTGAGTACTTGGAATCACCACCATATCTCTTGGGTTGGTCGGATCAACTCCATTAAAATGATAATAGTGCCGAAATTGTTATACCTTTTTCAGACTCTCCCGATCCCAATTGTCCAGGATGACCTGCATAGGTTTAACTTGAAGTTGGGACGATTTGTTTGGGCTGGAAAACACCCTCGGGTCAGTATATCCACTATTGGATTGCCTAAGAACAACTGGGGCCTGGGGTTTCCTAACCTGTCCTTTTATTATAAAGCTGCCCAACTATCGCAAATTCTGACGCTCCATACAATGTTCGATAGCCCCCATTGGGTACAACTTGAGACTTTCCTCTCTTCACCTTTTTCACCTGCAGCCTTGGTTTGGTGCCCTTCTAAGACTAGGCCTAAAATAGGTAGCGTTTGCTTACAGCATACAATTAAGATTTGGGACAATGTATGTGATCGCTTTACCCTGAAATCTTTAATGTTACCGGCTGCCCCTTTGTTTGGAAACCCGTTGTTTCCTCCTGGTCTTCACCACATGGCCTTTAAATGGTGGATTACCCAAGGTGTTTTGACCCCTGCACATTTGCTTTCTCTGTCTGGCCCTTATACTATGCAAGATTTGATTACTAAATATAATGTTCCTTTATATGAACGATTTAGGGCCTGCCAACTTTTACATTTTGTTCGTTCTCTATGGGACTCTCCTCAGGAAGGGGTTAGAACGCGTACCTTTTTTGAATTTTGGTGTTGTAAAGCCCCTAAAGCACGGAAAGAAGTCTCACTTCTCTACAGTAATTTCCTTAAACTTACAGATTGTCAACATCTCACCTATGTACAGGCATGGCATAAAGATATGGACTATCATATGAGTCTTGATGAATGGGAATCAATATGGAGTAATGTAAGAAGATCCTCTAGAAACGTTACTTTATTGGAAGCCAACTATAAGGTTATGTTTCGCTGGTATTTGGTTCCTGCTCGAATAGCATAAATTTTCCCTACGGCTTCAGATAGATGTTTTAGGGGCTGCGGCCAAAGGGGGACCATGTTTCATGTATGGTGGCAATGTCCCGTAGCTCTAAGATACTGGACTAGGATCGATAATATGATATTTTCGATTTTCAATATTTCCATCCCTAAACATCCTAGTACAGCCCTTTTGTATAAGAAGCCTGCTTCATTAACCCGTAGTCAATTTCAATTAGTTCTTTCCATAATGACGCGAAACGGACAATTGCGAAATCATGGAAAACTAAACAAATTTCCTTTGTCGCTACCAAAATCAAGATTGACTGGATTATGAGTCAAGAGAAACTATCCAGTATCTTATTGGACTCCCACCAAAATTTTTTGCGGGTATTGTCTCCTTGGCTGGCATATAGGCATGGGGCTGACTCTCCAGTAGCTCTTTTGAGTATTTAGGTACTACTTTACCTTGTTGCTCCTTTATGTGTATGAATCTTGTCATTTCAATACTAGGTTTTGTCATTTTGTCAGTGTGAAGTTTCTTGAATGTTTCTATCATGGAACGTTTGATGCTCATAGTTTAAAGTAATACTAGGTTATGATGGGGTTTATATGGAAAAGATTTGATGTCCTGTATGCTTCCTGTACCTTCTGATCAATGTTATACCTGTATTGCACTGCATTTCTTTTTGTTGTAACCAATAAAAATATTGAAATAAAATTATTTATTGATGTTTCATTAAGGGGTTTTCTAATGTGATACCGAATACATACTTCCTTAATGCTCCCTAAACCACCTTAGTTCCTCAGGTTCTCATAATTATTTGAACATTAATGAATTCCAAAGGATGCATTTATATAACATAACCAATGCTTTGCATAAAGTAAGGCATACAAATAGTTGAGAGGAAGAAGAAGCAAGCAATTATCCAGCATCCTATTATGAAAGCATATTAGTCATAGAAAAACAATAACACATAAGGCAGGTACAGGTACAGTTGTTTGCATGTATACAGTGACTGTTACAAAGCGGAGGAAAGCAAGTAACATCAGTTTTATCAAGGTGCACATCAAACTGCATAGAGCTCAGTCCTCTAGTTAAGATACTTGGGGGTTCACATCCAAAAAAGCTTCCAATATTAATTGGATTAGAGGCAATGTAGCATTTATAGCACCCATGAACTGTTCATCAAAAAAAAAAAACTAGAATGAAACTACATGGACCTATTACTAAATGCAACACCCCACTACCAATCCAGGTGACTCACTGGAACGTTCACAGTTTTATAATATCAGCTGGAAAATGCTTATTGTAGCAGGTAGAGGGAAGAAGGAAACTTCTTCGGGTAATTCTCACTTGCTCAGGTAAACTTGTGAATAGCTGTGTGACTCATGAGGTGAATAGCAAAACATCATTCTGAAACTGGCATTTATGGGTTGATACCATGCCTGTTTATATCCATTTCCTTGATTCTTTGGCACAAAAGCAAAGCTTTCTTCATATTTAAGGAATGCTGTAAACATTTGTATCGCAGGCTTAACACACCGAGAAGAACCTTGTGTACATTTAGAGTTTAAGTTGAGTTAATGTTGTTCTTATAAGATTCAGGAGAAAAAGGATTCAGGATAAAAAGGAAAACAAAGAGAACAATCAAATTAAAATGAGGTTTTAAGTCTAGTTATAGCTCTTGCACCTTCATATATTTTATCAAAATTTTACCAAGTCAAGTTTCAGACTGTTTGAATTAAACAATAATCCATTTTAAGACACAATTGAGGGGTGGAAGTTTAAATATAGTAAAGCAGAAATAGAAAAGTTGACCTTCAAGTAATGTAGGGTTTCATTTACCAAGAGGGTGCTAAGTAGTTATGAGCAAAACTGTTCTGTTTTTCTGAGCCAAAGATGTTTGAGAAGACTAAAAGTTTGCAAAATGTTGACTACAATGTATTGGAGCCAATAGGAAGGCAAAATTATATTGTGGTTAAAGAGATCCTGTCATCTGAATTTTTTTTTCAAAACGCATCAGTTAATAATGCTACTCCAGCAGAATTCTGCACTGAAATCCATTTCTCAAAAGAGCAAACAGATTTTTTTATATTCAATTTTGAAATCTGACATGGGGCTAGACATTTTGTCAATTTCCCAGCTGCCCCTGTTCATGTGATTTGTGTCTGCACTTTAGGAGAGAAATGCTTTCTGGCAGGCTGCTGTTTTTCCTTCTCAATGTAACTGAATGTGTCTCAGTGAGAAATGGGTTTTTACTATTTTTTCCCATGACAGTATCCATTTAAGGTGTTTTTAGCTCTGCAATAGCATATACACTGCCCTAACTTGTCATAGAAGCTCTTTTCCAATATGCTACAGCTGTTGTTCATGGGGATAAAAAGGCCAAGTCCATCTAAACATGGAGCTGGACAGCACCTTAGATTTACGTGGAAGGCAAGAGGCAAATCGAGGAGGCTTCAAATGGGGTTTTTTTTCTTCCACTGGCAGGTTAAAATAAAGTTAAAAGGTTGAACTTGATGGATGTGTGTCTTTTTTTCAACCTAACTCACTATGTTATATAATAATGACGTCTGCGTTTTTCAAAGCTTTTTTTCCAGCATAACAGACTATGTTTTTTGTTAGAATCCAGCCAATTTCTAGTTCAGTTCTAGTATGGATCTTTGCCTTGCTGATTAAGCAGAATTTACAGGAACACAGTGCTGCACTCATAAGGAACTGTCCAAAGTGGTTTATTTCAAACAAAAATTTCTGAATATTTTTGTTTGAAATAAATCACTTTGGACAGTTCCTCTTGAGTGCAATGCTGTGCTCCTATATATATATATATATATATATATATATATATATGTAGTGTTGCCTAAATTTATACTCGAGCTGTGCTGAGAAATGCATGACTTCACCATCTGTCATGCATTTCTCAGCACCACTCGAGTATAAATCTAGGCAACACTACATTACCTGTATCCAAACACTTCTTATATACGTGACAAACTGCAGATCAATTAATTTTTATGATACTGGAAACGGTACCTAAAGAGAACTTAAGCTAAAGAGAAGGGAGGTATGGTGGATTAGCAAACTTAAATCTTTTCATCCATCAGGTTTAAATAAGGATTATGACCTATTTTTATATCTATAAATATTAATATACCAATTGATTTGAGTTAATTGAGATGCAAGCTATGAGGTCATTTCCCCTTTACTGTCTTAAAAATGTTTCACCTGTGTGATGCTGTTGTTCATTTGGCTATGTGATGTATTCATTTTTTAATACACTTTTTTGCAACATTCGAGTGCTGCTTTATCTGTTCCAATTTTGTATATTACGTGGGGACGAGATGGCATCTCCCATAAGAATGAGCACTGACATTTCTTGTATATGCGCAGATGAGAGTGCTGTGGCATACCTTCTTTTCTTTGTATAAATATATATATCTATATACAATATATATATATATATATATATATATGTATATATATATATATATATATATATATATATATATATATATACACGAGTAGCAAGAGTAGGAATAATTCATAATAATGATTGTATTATCATCAGGAAAGAGCTACAACTATTCTTTATAAATGGTGGCAGCTTAAAGGGATTCTGTCATGGGAAAAAAAATGTTTTTCAAAATGAATCAGTTAATAGTGCTGCTCCAGCAGAATTCTGCACTAAAATCCATTTCTCAAAAGAGCAAACAGATTTTTTTATATTCAATTTTGAAATCTGACATGGGGCTAGACATAGTGTCAATTTCCCAGCTGCCCCAAATCATGTGACTTGTGCTCTGATAAACTTCAATCACTCTTTACTGAGGGAAGGTAACCAGATAGCAGCTCCCTAACACAAGATAACAGCTGCCTGGTAGATCTAAGAACAACACTCAATAGTAAAAGCCATGTCCCTCTGAGACACATTCAGTTACATTGAGAAGGAAAAACAGCAGCCTGCCAGAAAGCATTTCTCTCAGAAAAAATCTGTTTGCTATTTTGAGAAATGGATTTCAGTGCAGAATTCTGCTGGAGCAGCACTATTAACTGATTCATTTTGAAAAAAAAAATTTTCCCATGACAGTATCCCTTTAACTTCGTGTTTTCAATGCTAATGTTAACTAGATTTGTTGCGATGGGAATGTTTATATTACACCCAAGCGACTGCCTCCCCACAGTCCAGGCGATTTCATATCTCCCATAATAATTGCCCTGCTCCAGAGTACTTTAAGCTAGGATTGTGCACTGTCATGTTTGATCCATTCCCCCAATATCCCTGGGCAGGTACATGTGCAATATAGTAGCCTCACCAAATATACTGGCACATGCACCTGCCCAGGGCAGCACTGAGAAAGGGCTAAGCTTTGTTTCAAATGGCGTCAGCAATCTCTTTGTATTGCCAGTACACATAATTGTGTGTAATATATCTTTCAGCTTTCAGTTTCAGCTTCACTTTATACTTTAAAATGACCAAAACATTTACATTTCCTCCATACTTTCATATGTTCATATTTTTTTGGATAGCCTTAAAGGAGAAGGAAAGGTTAAAACTAAGTAAGCCTTATCAGAAAGGTCCAGCTAAATATACCAGTAAACCCCTGTTGCTCTGAGTCCCCTGTCAAAAGAAATACTGCATTTCTTTCCTTCTATTGTGTACACATGGACATCAGCTTAAACCTCATTGCCCTGGGCAAGAGCATGCTCAGTTTGCGCCTCTTCCCCCCCACCCCTCCCTTCTCTACTGTAATCTAAACCCAGAGCAGGGAAAGACTCAGGCAGGAAGTGATGTCACACCATGTTAATACTGCAGCTCCTATCCCAAACAAACAGAGAGTTTCTAGAGCTTTTTACACAGGTATAGTAAAACATTCTACGGAATAACTATAGCATTCTAGCTTGCACTATTGCAGCTAATCTATTGGCAATAAAATGCTTCCGTAGCTTTCCTTCTCCTTTAAGGAAGTTTTAAATTATTAAGTAATCTTTTTTATCATCATAATCATATGGGCTATGTGCTTATAATTGCAGATTAATTTTAAGTGCCAGACTTGTCCCACTTTTTTGTCATATTTTTAGGATGTTTTAAAGAACAGATCTAGATAATGGATCTGTCATGCACTGATGCGTGCAAATTTGTTACAATATCAATGAGTACATCTAATTAAATGTATTTTAATAGAATGAAATGGCATACTCTGTGCACATTGTTTTATGATTGTTTATTAAACAGAGGTGTCTCTATGACAGATGGAGGTACCTGAATAGTTTCAGCGCTAGTGAGCCTTTATAAGTCAACTCTGACTGTAAACTCCCTTCTTAACACTGTGCTGAGTATCAGAGTAATTTGTTACTTTAGTAATCTTAATAGCAAGCATATATTGTTATGGTGGGCCCACCATAGCTGTGATATAGCAATATTGCTAGCAGAGCTTAAAGGGATTTTATACGTGTGGCGGGTAGGGGATGTGAGTCTGAAGAGGGGAGGGCCCAGGTACATATGCATAAAAGTGCTATACACAATGTTCTTCTTCCTTACTTGCTATTATCTATTCAAGTGCTGTATGAAAGTCTCCCAAGAATTGACTCTCCCCAGGTGCATATTGAGCCAATATGACAGATATGCTGCTCGTTGGATGTTATTAGACGGAAGTTACATTGGTGTATGGGACAGTGGGCATTTAATATAAAGTTTATCTATATCACATCTGCGATGGCGGATAAGTATTGGCACTACATAAGATGATCTTATTCGATATGCTGTTAAGCACTGAACTATAACTCAGACACTAGCAAATCTGTATAAATACTGAAGTATTTTGGATATCAACATAAGCGCCACAATGGGAGTTGACTTGTATACCAAAATTGGTCTCCTATTTGTAAAACATTATTTGTGACATACTGAACTCTCACTCTTGAGGAGGCAAGCTTAATAACTACGGTGCATATATAATTAGTCTGTAGCTGATGTATCTCTCCTTGAAACCTTTTCAACATACATACTCTATATATCAAGCTTACAAGTTGGAGTAACAATATTTTGCGGACATTGTATTCAATTTTGGTGGACTTTTTAGTTCAATATTAACAGCAGATATTATTTACAGCATTGTGAAAATAATTTTGCAATATAATTGTTTGTGTCACAGGAGGGAGGGACCCCTCTACTTACAGGAGTCTTAAGCTGGCCATAGACGCAAAGATCCGATAGTATGAATCAAGGATTCGTACAATTTTCGGGCCATGCGTGGAGAGTCCCGACAGGTTAGAAAATTTCTATCAGCTGCCGATAATATCTGTGCGTGTATTGCCGATCGTACGATTTTCAGAGGGAGACTGTCACTAGCTTTTGTCGGACATAACCATCGTACGATTGCTGTCAGGGGCAGAACATCGGCTCATCTGTTCTTTTACTACTTTATTTGATCCGAATGGTAAGACTTTGATCTGAATGGTTAGTGGCGGGTCGGGAGATGGGAAAGTCAGATAGTACGTTGATTTGTACGATCGGATCTTTGCGTCTGTGGCCAGCTTTAGGGTTTTAATGTGTTTTTTTTTATACATTATCTGTTGGCATGGTCGACTAATGGTCTGTTTTTTTGTTTTATATTATGGTGATTTAAGTAGTGACACTCTCTAATATAGTCAATTATCTTTGTTCAGTTATTTTTGTTATTTTAGCTGTATGAAAGTTTGCCTGTTGTGCCTCCTTTGATGCATGAGGGATGAAGTTCAGTGGGTGTCTTGACCAGGTGGTATGTACAAATTTCCCTTAAGGGGTTGTGTATAATGTCACTTGAATGAGTGTGTAAGTGTAAACCCATCCCTAGCAGGCCCAATATACAGCTATTTGGCATCAACACAGCTTTTTGCACCTCTCTTATCCGACACAAAGAGTTTAACCTATTTTCAGCATGGCAGCCATCAGTTGGGGATGGATAGACTAATCATTTGGGGGGGGGGGAGTAGACTGGTAGCATATATGTAGGAAGACCAAATGTAAAACCAACTCTGGGAAGGTACATTTACTGGCAATGATGTATTGTGGCGAAAACATGCAGAACTGCTCTGTTATGTTGCCTGGTAATGAATTACACCTTTATTTTATCTTTATTACTGTAATATATATGTACTGTATATACAGTACAGGTATGGGACCAAATTACTAAAAGACTATCTCTCATAGACACCATTTTATCTAAATAATACAACATTTAAAAAAAGTATTTCCTTTTTCTTTGTAATAATAAAACAGTAGCTTGTACAGGTATAGGATCCCTTATCCGGAAACCTGATATCCAGAAAGCTCCGAATTATGGAATGGCTGTCTCCCATTGACTCCATTTTATCCAAATAATCCACATTTTTTAAAATGATTTTCTTTTTCTCTGTAATAATAAAACAGTAGCTTGTACTTGATCCCAACTAAGATATAATTAATCTTTATTGAAAGCAAAACCAGCCTATTGGGTTTATTTAATGTTTAAATGAATTTCTAGTAGATTTAAGGCATGATGACCCAAAATTACGGAAAGATCTGTTATCCGGAAAACCCCAGGTTTCCGAGCATTCTAGATAACAGGTCCCATACCTGTACTTGATCCAAACTAATATAGAATTATTCCTTCATTGGAAGCAGAACCAGTGTATTGGGTTTATTTGATGTTTACATGATTTTCTTGTAGACTAAAGATATGAAGATCCAAATTATGGAAAGATCCATTATCCAGAATACCCCAGGTCCCACACATTCTGGATAACAGGTCCCATACCTGTATATAATTATATAAAACAAAACGAGAAATTTGAATCCAAGCTGAAACCAAGCTAAGATTGTAATCTTCTGATGTGAATCCTCCGCCAAAATGCTGCTGACACTTTTCTCAACCACACACCCAATCTTTGCGCAATACTTACACATTTGCATTGCATAATAAAAATGATTTTAAAAAATGATTAGCAGATACCTCACCCAATTTAATTTGCATAATTTCTGCTTTCTCAATAAGTAAGAGCAAACAGTGCAGATAAAAGGTTGAGGAGCCTGAGACTCTGCATTCAGTCCTACAATTTAAATTGCCGTCTTGAGCTGAGTTTGAAGGCGACAACATGACATGTAAGTCAGATATCTTTTTCCTTTATTTATTCTGCTTTTAGTGATTAGCATTATTAACATGTATTTATATAGCGCCAACATATTGCGTAGCACTGTAATCAGTAATCGTCTTCTGATTAAGTTCTTACATTTGAAAGATATGCAAATAATTTAAACAGTACCTACATTTCAGAGGTTGATAATGGCTGATAAAAATGTAGATAATTGTACTTACCTTCCAACTAGGTAAAGTTTATCTAACTTTTCTCCTCTCCTCTTTACCCCATGCATAGTAGCTACAGAATTTGTCTGTTTGGGCATCCATATAACATTAGTGGGAGCTGAACAAAATATCATGAAAGAGGATCAACGATGGGAATATAGTACATTTGCTATATAGAACTGATCCAGTTGAGAAGCAGCATTCGTTTTTATTCTCATTTATTATAGTGCTAGCTACTAACAGTTGCTACCAGTCTAAAATTCCAAATCTGATTGGTTGATGGTTTTCTGACTGTAATGTCCATATACTAGAATGCAAGACTGGAACAGCTGTGGCAGATCTGAAATCTCCATAAAGTTCAGATCTCCATAAAAAAACAGAACAGCTGAAGGGTCTAAAAGTTCTTTATTCCATGTAACTATTTTGTCAACTTTACATTTTCAATGAATTCTAATAAGTGATCTGTGTGTAGATCTACAGGTGGGCAACTTCCAATGGAACATATAAAAATCGGATGCATTTTCCCTTTGAACATATTTATGTAATAAAACAGTTCAATTCTTAGTCATGCATGGGGTGAAAATGATTAATAATTAAAAATACAGGTTTGGGCAACACAATTGACAGCGCTTGGCACCGCTAATGAAGATTCTTTATATTATTGCAACAGGTATTTATAGTTTTATGAGATTTCTCAACCACCTTGTAAAAATGAATGCCCATTATCACGCATCAATATTATTAATTCTGTACAGAAAAATGATGCAACAGAAGCCAAGTTAAATGTCCCATTCAGTCCTCTCATCAAACATGGAACCTTCACAACCACTAGGGCAGGTCTTGGCAAGATGGGAGTCTATGTTTCTATGGTAGAACTGAATTATACTGAGACTTGGTAACTCTATTGACTACGTTAATGTAGTAACATAACACATCAAAGACAGTACACATCATCATAGGTGTTCTAATTTAGAGCAAATAGGTGGAGATCTTTGAAGACATGGTTTAAGTCATTTGAGTCATTTTAAATGACAGCATACAGCCATGCATGCAGGCATACTGCCCTGCAATATGCCTCTTAATAAAAGAGGAAACTTGTTTGGGGGATGTACCAAATATTATTGGTAAATAAATTCATGGATTCTGATTTAGCAAGAAAATCGAAGCTATCATTTTTTAACAGCACATACGTTGTAGGGTTGTTATGTCTATCTGCAGGTACAGAATCATTGCATAAAGCTTATTGCAAAACAAACATGTCATGGGTATCTCTAGGCCTAACTGTTATTTTAAGTAGTTGATGGGCAATTATGTCCTTGGTGGGCCTGGGCATGAAGAATTTGCCTTGGGCATAGAGGCATGTCCAGAAGACAGGAACCTTTGTGCCCAGGTTTAATGGTGACTATAAGTTCCTGCAGCAGCCCTAAGCTATAAGGAATGCTATAAATGAGATGCTTGTTTAGGGCTTTAGCCGCCTTTGAAAACTGACATTTGTACTGATTTGGTCAAACTGAATCTTGGCCATAATAGGAAAGAAATTTTTTAACGAGAAAGTATTTATTATGTATAAACAACATATTTCTGATACAAATGGCTTAAGCTTAACTAAGGCATCTGGAAGAAATAGTAAACTCTTTTCAATTGGAAATGAAGGTCGCTCCATGCAAATATGTGCACTAGATGCATCAGTCTGCCTTAGGTTTGTACATATTGAAGTAATAATTTCAACATGTATTTCTGGTTCATCGTTATTAATTAAAATGCAGGCAATTAATTATCGTTGATGAGAGTATAAGTGGCAGATCTCCAATTTACTGTTAAAGGGAAAATAGCATGGGAACAGGTCAAATGCAAAGAGTTAAAGGCATACAGAAAACAAGTATTACCAGAAAAGGCTTTATTCAATGATCAGAGTCAGATATGAATAGTTTACTTAGGCGAATGTGACAGTTTCTGTCTTTTGTTATCTGAACATTAATAAAATAATCCTGGGCTTTGTATTGTATTGTGACTAAACCTGCAAAGTAAATGGACAGAGGGAAACTACTGGTATGAATGGGTTGTTAATAGAGGACACAATATTGAGATTAGCACTCTCTGTTTGCTTATTGTTTACTATCAATAGAACTGAGCCATGACCCTTAATCTGGCTTCCGCATACAATTTCTCTGACTGCAACCCTAGGCACCCAAGAAATACTGTGCCAAATATACTGTTCACAGGTCTGCGCTTATTGTTTGCTAACCACTTGCAGACCTGGTGTAAAGACACGGAGACTCATTTTTTAATAGTTTAATGTCACCAGATTAGGGTTTTGGTACATACCTTGATACTCCACAAGGAACAGAAAACTCCAATACTTTACTTTGTATTTACAGTGCACAAACACTGATTAAAATATCCCCACCCAGAATGTATTTAATATTAATGTATGGGTGTTCCTCTTTATGGAGAAACATAACTGTCTAATGGACAGGCAATCATTGCCACCTGGTGCTATCTATGAACATTGCACGTGAATGCAACCTAGCACACTATCCAATGAAATATGGTGCCACCATAGAAAAAGGATGATTGTGGCTTGAGTGCTGTTTGTTGAATCACAACTGTTGACCTCTGGCAATGATTTCCTCAGAAATGTGGACTGTGGATCAGTCCCTTACAAAAAGAGAACCAGTGCTTCATTTATTTGCATGTGCAGTTTTAAAGGCAGTTTAGTTTCGTTAAAGAAAAAAAAAATTGTCAACAAAGCATCTTGTTCTTTTTTTTTTAGCCCTTGTGCTGAGAAGCTCGGATCTTCAACAAACATCCAATGCAGCTGTTCATAATACCAGTGACTATGTCACCAAAGTCCCAATTGTGAGAAGAGGTCTCGTCATGAAGCTGACATTGACTTTCAGTCGAGATTTACAAAGCACAGAGAATCTGGCCTTAGTGGTGGAGACAGGTAATGAACATCTTTGCTTAAAACCTTCACAGAAAAGTCTCTTTTGAGATTCAAGAGTAACAGAGGATTCCCCATGTTATATAATTCAGCCATGTCTAATGTAAACTATTGTTATCTAGCAGTTTGAATTAGTAATGCCTGACAGATTCATCATAGCTTAAGATTTCCAAGTGTTTTTATTTTAATTACATACCTTTCCACTCTCACTTGTTTCTGTTGCCCATCTTTCAGTCTTGGCCTGGTTGCTAGGTTAAATGGAGTTCTTGCGACCAATAAGTTGATGAGTTTTGGAACAATTGTTAAGTAATACCCAAACCACACACAAATACACAATAATGACACCAATTAGAAACTGTTGGTACAATGAAAATACAACATGCATAAAGGAAATTGTTTGAATAATTATCTTATATTCTATGGCGACAAAATTATGATAATCTACCAGTCTGCTAACAGTCTACCAATCTGGACCATATCACAGCTGCCATGCTATGTCTTCTTCTCAGTGATCCCCATCATCCCCTGCTCCCCAAATGAAGACATGCATATTTGCAATATAGAAATATATAGGGAAAACTTTGTAGTGCCCATGTGCCATCCGAGGGTTGTGAATGGATTCCTAGAAAGACAAGATAAAATGGTGGCTGTGAATTCTGCAGAATGTGCCTGGGAATGGTCCCACAGGGTGGTAACAAATTGGCACCAACAGTGAATTTGCGTTGTCCATTTATTGGACACAATGGAGCACTGCACTAATCGTTTTTTTTTTTTTAACTCTTTCTGCTGAAGAATATCTCTCAAAGAAAAATTTGCAATACTCTTGGAGAGTGTACTAGACAACAGGGGTCATTTATAATGACCTAGAGCAGAAGTGCTCAAGCACTTAAGGGTGCAAGAACATGCCATTTCGAGTTAATGCAGAAAGTACTTCTGCCCTTTGTGTGCCTAAGGTCTGCACCTTGCACCAGATAAATAATCAGGTATGAGGTGCAGAGAGAAGCAACAGTGAACACAGGCCAGCTCCAGCCATGAATGACAGGCACATTAGTAGTGTTTTAGGGTATGGGAGGAGGCATGCCTACATGCCTTCCCCCTCCAGCTCCTCATGTATATAAAATATTCACACTGGAGTAGCTGTTTATATAAGTTGACAGAACTTGTCCAATATATCACTCCTTGACAAATTTTCTTGGCAGGTCCCTCTCCTTCAGCAAGCACAAATACAAGGGCTGTAATGCCAGTATCCAGTTCCCCGAGCACCAACACCTGGAGTGCCACCCTTGAATCAAGCAGCGCTGGAACTATAAATGTATCTATCAATATTCCTGTCAATGCTGTCATCGGTCCTTACAAGATTGCTGCGCAAATCACAAGTGCAGGGCGCACAAACACTTACAATGTTGGAAAATGTAGTGTTGTCTTTAATCCTTGGGCACCAGGTACTGATATGTAATTTCTTATCATAGTTCATATTTTACAACTGCACAACTGCTGCTCTATATTCTAAGAACCCCTTTAAATACAAAAGTTGGAACTTCACAAAACAAGCTCATCTGGTTGCCCATCTAGGACAATAGGATCCTCATGAATGTAGGCATCCAGTAAGGTAACTTCTAAGTCAGAGATTCTATGGATTAACCTGTAGGTAGGTACCTGAAAAATGGTTCCCCATAACCAATTATGAAGTTTCCCACTGAAAACTGGGACATTTCTTTCTACAATAGGAAATAATTGTTAAAGCTAGGTTCATAACTTATCCTAACAAATATTGGGGTCACAAACGAATATTGCCGTCACAAAGCTGATTAATGAATTGGGTCCCCTGAGAAACAGCTAAAGAAACACTGAATTTGCTAGACAATCAGGTGGCTATTTTTCCAGGGTTGGACGGGCTGGAATACCACCAAGATCCTGTTGGGCCATGCCACCTGCGAGCAAACGAGCCACCGTTGTGCAATTAATTTATGTTTTATTAAATTGTTATTGTTTGCCATTACTTTTTCAACTTCTTCCAGGTGATGAGGTATACATGAGTAACGATTCAGAAAAAAAGGAATATGTTCTCAATGAAAATGGACTAATATTTGCTGGAAGTACAAGTTATTTAGGTAACAGAAGGTGGGACTATGGCCAGGTAATTTGAAATACATGATGTTTCCTTGATTCTTCCTAGCCTCTAGTAAAATTATTTATGTTCTTGGTCCTGATAGAACTGATTCCCAGATAAGTACTTGATGAAAAAGGTTGTGTTCCCTCAAAGCAGAAACATATCAAAGTGATAGATGTTTAGAATAAAATGCAATACTGGAGAAATTACTCCTCTTTTTCTCTCCTAAGATAACCTATTGCAGTATCATAGAAACCTATTTCCGTGGTCCATAATAACTTATTATAGAAATGTGCCTAAAATATTCTTATTCAAATTTGACTAAGTACGATCTACTTCTAGTGATATTATCCCATATATACTGTCTACAATCAGAATGGTGTTGGAGTGCCATGGAAATTTATATTTAGTTGTAAATAGTAAAGAGTAAATATAGCACCTGTTGTTATAATGAAATGCGTAACACTCATCACTTAAGCCCAGTATTTAGATCCAAATAATGGGTGATGTACAGTATGTCGCAACACTCTACCATAGTGGGCTGTTGGTCATGAGCTCAATATATGATGGTAGACCATTATTTATTCTTGGGGGACTATTAAAGCTACCCTAGACTAGACCAAAACTAAATACAGATCTCTTGATGTGGGTTATTAGGCTGAGGCAAATAAATTTCCAAACTTCTGTTATGCTGTATTGCATACAGATACTGTACAGTTTATACATACATACCATATCATGTGACTTTTCGCTGCACTTTTTTAACAGTTTGAAGATGGAATATTGGACATTTGCTTCCAGTTGCTACAAAAGAGTGCAGAATACAGAGCAGACCCCGCTACACATGTCTCAAAATGTAATGACCCTGTCTATATCTCAAGGATATTAAGTGCTATGGTAAGGAACTCAATGTGTGGCTGTACAATAGAGGCAATCCTTATTATCAGGCTTCTTATTGGTTGACCTTGGATACATTCTCTCAATGCTGTAGGGGAGTAGGGCAAATTCAAAATTATGAATTAAAAATATGAATAAATGAATACATCCAAATATTTACAAATTGAGCATATTGTCTCTGTTAAATGAAATTTTTTTTTACTGTAGGTTAATAGCCAAGATGACAGGGGAGTAATAGTGGGGAACTGGAGTGGCAATTACTCAGGAGGTCAAAATCCAACTTCATGGGATGGAAGTGTTGCCCTCCTTCGAAGCTGGAGTCAATATGGACCTGTCAGATTTGGACAATGCTGGGTGTATGCTGGAGTGCTCTGTACCGGTAAGTCAGAAAAAATAAAATCACATTCTACTTCCTGTCCCTACAAGAACAATCAAAACAAACCAGCAGTCCACTCAGAAGTTCACGTCATCTGATTATCTGGAATTTAACAGACTGTAACTGAGAGAGGGAGGGGTTTGTCAATACAGAAGGCTGCTCAGTGGACTGCTAATTTCTTCAACTTAGCTTGTACAAGCAGGAAGTAGAATTAATTTTTTTTGTTGCTGCCCTGTTTATTGAAAGAAATAACAAAAGTCATGCATAATAACTAATTAAAGCAAAAGACAAAATGTATGGTCAGCACAAGCCAAATTCATTGCACCAATGTTAAAGAAGTGTAGGAGTGCACTGCCTCTTGATGTCATTGTGGCTCAGTTGATGGATTTTTCCCATGTGCCATGTGTGGGACAGTATGACAGCCATATTTGTATGATGTTCTTGTATGCCCACCATCTGTTGATTAAACAATGACACAAGTATTCTAAATGCATTTTTGAGACATCCCTTACAGATATCTCTAACCTTTGAAGTTAATTTTGCACTGTCTTCTCTTACTTTAGTTATATCAGATGTTGGAATCTTAGATGAGTTCCAAGCAATGGCTGAAGGTCCAACTCTTAATACAAGCATAGTGTATTTTGGGGCCAACTAAACATATAGCAACTCCATCAGCGTGCTTTGCCTTCAGGAGGAAAACATTAGTTTTAGCATTTGTACCATTGTTATGTGTGTATTCCTATATAGGCAGACATAAGTGAGCCATACAGGATGCATATATACGGTATATATATATATATATTTATACTGAAATAAGAAGACACTGATGTACATATGTATTACTATTCTCTTGATCTAGTACTGCGATGCCTGGGAATACCTGCCCGTGTCATAACAAATTTTGAATCAGCTCATGACACCAATAACAACCTATTGATTGAACAATACTATGATAAATATGGAAACAATTTAGGATCCCCTGACAGCGTGTGGTAAGAGACATTCTACGTATCTAGTTCTTATGAAATTGTAAGGGGGAGGGTTCGTTATAGAGGTGAACCCAGCATTTTCAATTCTGCTTAAACGCACACTATAACATGAAAGTATATATATATATATATATATATATATACACACACACACACACACACACACACACACACACACACACATATATACACACATATACATATATATATGTACATATATATCTCGTCAGGAGTGTTCTATAACAAACAAGGGAAAGTTGTGCTCACCACCACATTCCCTTGTTTGTTATAGTTATACAGCAGCAGTGACCAGCTCCCTGTTGTAGCTACCACCCCTTCCAACTATGGTCAGGGGATCCCACGGGTTTCTAATAAAAGGGCAACCAAGTTTGGGAGTTTTACTTTGAAAGCAGCGAGTCAGTTGCAGGTAAAACTTAGTCCCTTTGTAAAATGTATAATGAAGCAATAGAATTCTTAATGAATCCGATGAAAGCTGAGCATAGGACTGGCCAGATACAGGATGACTTTGATGTAGTTGGCCAGCTTAAATATATTGCAATATACGGACAAACAATCCCTGTTTTGTTTAAAGGGGAAGGCATTTTAATAGCTTAAGGCACAAAATGTTTCAATGTCCTTGGTATATTGATAATGGGCTGAGTGCAGAGGATCTCTTGTATTTGTCTATGTGAATTTTGTGGTCACAACCTCATTGCACCCCCGCCTAATGGTTTTAAAAATTAGTGATGAGCACAATATTCCTTTGTTTCTTATATATATATATATATATATATATATATATATATATATATATATATATATACACACACACAGATGAAGCCACTTGGATTTGTGTGTTAATGATTAACTTTTTCTCTGTAATAATAAAACAGTACTTGTACTTGATCTTCACTAAGATATAATCAATCCTTATTGGAAGCTAAACCAGCTTATTGGGTTTATTTAATGTTTACATGATTTTTTAGCAGACTTAAGGTATGAAGATCCAAATTACAGAAAGATCCATTATCTGGAAAACCCCAGGTCCAGAACATTCTGAATAAAAGGTCCCAAACCTGCACTGGATTTAAACTAATGGGACTTAAAGTTGTGTTTTATGGTATCTCTATTTTATCTGTTTCAGGAATTTCCATGCTTGGGCTGAAGGGTGGTTTAAGAGAAAAGATATAGGTTCAACATATGATGGATGGCAGATTCTGGACGCAACCCCACAGGAACCAAGTGGAGGTAAAAAGTTAACTTGAAGGGGTACTATCATGAAAACAAAAATTTAATAAAAGGTTCATATCATGGACATAATAAAATATATTTTTAGCTACTGCCCCTGCTTTATATTACTACATTTGCCAACTGTGGTATCGCATGTTGGGGACCTGAGCTCTTTTAAGTAATCTTTTAATCCTTAGGTGAGGAGACAATTTACCCATTAGTAATTATGCCCAGTATAACATGTTTTGGACAAGTAACATAGTGAGAGGTCACCTTTTGATAAATAGAGAGGGGCATATGATACAAATGTCCCAGTGTGTGCCATTCCTCTGTTTGGATCTATCAGCCTATAATTTACTCTGTTCATCCCCTATTTCTAGCTAAGGCTTTGCATTGCTTTTGTGATAGCACATTAGCCCATAATTTTGGAATATAACACTTGTATCAACATCAGAAAAGCCATATGGCACACATGTTAAAAGCACAAACTAATTAAAGCTATTTAAAATATTAGGGTGATAAAACCATAGGAAACTTCAGCTTTAGTATAAAAATAAAAACTGGGTAAATTAATAGGCCTTGCAAAATGAAAAATGTTTTCAATATAGTTAGCCAAAAATGTAATGTATAAAGGTTGGAGTGACTGGATGTCTAACATAATAACCAGAACACTACTTCCTGCTTTGCAGCTCTCTTGGTTTCCACTGATTGGTTACCAGGCAGGAACCAATCAGTAATTAAAGGGGGGGGACATGGGTCATAACTGTTTGCAATTGATCCTCAGCATGCAGCTCAGATTCAAAAGCAAACACATTGATCAGTTATGTCCCATGTGGCCCCCCTTTAAGCCGCTGACTAACTCAGAGTTAGAGAGCTGAAAAGTAGGAAGTAGTGTTCTGTTCTGTTATATTACATATCCATTTACTCCAGCCTTTATAGCTTACACTTTTGACTAACTAACTTTATTATATTTTTTTTTTATTTTGCCTAACTATATCAGATTTTTTTATTTTTTTTGCACAGCCTATCTATTTACCTGGTTTTTATTTCTACACTGAGCTGTTCCTTTAAAGGGCATGCAAAAAAATAAAATCCCATTTTTACTTTCTTTAATGAAAAAGAAACCTATCTTCAATATACTTAATTAATTAAAAAATGTGCACCATTTTTATAAAAAAAACCTGACTGTATGCAGTGAAATTCTTCCTTCATTTACTGCTGTGGAAAGGAATTGTCAGACGGTCCCTAGCTGCTCTGCAGGGAAACAATCATACTTATGAACAGCAGGGGGAGCCCCCGCCTTACTTTCCAGCCATGCAGAACTCAAGCTGCTTTGTTTGTTTCCCTGTTTTGATCATTTATGACGATCCCTAAGAAGCCCAGACCAGACTGAGTATGTGCGTAGATGGTCTTGCAAAGATGTTTAACAAAGTTACAAGATGGTGACCCCCTGTGGCCAACTTTGAAAGCATAAATCATTTGTTTGATTAGGCTTGTGGTGCATATTTATTTTAGTATACATAATACAGCATTTCTAGCCTTATTCTGTTTTAGACTTTACTTTCCCTTTAACTGACCAATCGCGTGATCCCTGACAGGCCTGCTCATGCTCAATTTTTAATTAAATGTCTGAATAACCAATGATCTGCAGTTACTAAGCTTTAAAACTACAGTACAATGTGTTCTAGGTCATGCTACAAAAATCTCATGGTGTGCTCATGCCATCATATTCTGGTTGGGTTCATCTGCTAAGATATACAGTATGTGTCCCAGTGGAGTAAACCACAGCAAGCAATTGAGCACTTATTTCCATAGTCCTTACTATAGAAAACTAATCAAAATAAATAACTTATTTGGTGATCTAAGAACAAAAGCAATTACCCAATTCGGAAAAAATTCAATGTGTGGTATGTGTTGAATATTTTTGCTTCTGTTTCAGGCAGCTACCGCCTTGGGCCAACTTCCCAAAAAGCTATAAAAGAGGGAGATGTGAACCTGCCCTTCGATGGACCATTTGTACTTGCTGAAGTTAATGCGGACAGAGCAACTTATACCAAAATGCCGGATGGATCGCTTAGAACTCTTTACACTGATACTCGATCAGTTGGGCAATACATCTCTACAAAAGCAGTTGGATCTTCCTCCCGCCTTGATGTTACCAATGACTACAAATATCCAGAAGGTAAGACATTTATAAACCAAAAGTGAACATTTTTTTTTACTTGGTGTCAGTATGTAAAAGAATTTTTTTTTTCACCAGGCATGGGTTCACTTTACCATCTGCTAATTTTTTTTGCAAAACTGCGGCAAAAATCATCCATGAAAAATTTTGCCGCAACTAAAAAGTAACCAAGGCAAATAAGTCACATAAGAAAAAACACTCTTTGACTTTAATGCATTTGGACAAAAAATTGCCAAGACAAAAAAGTCATAAGAAAAAACACCCGTTGACTTAATTGCATTTTGAGTGAGAAAAAATTGTCAAAATTGAGTGATATAGTGGGTTGTATTGAAGGGGTTTGGTTTGGTATGGGAGGATGGTGCTGTTTTCTTGGTAGAGCGAGATGAAATTACAATGTCAGCTCCAATGTCCCTCTGTTATACTATACAAGGTGCACATACCACTAATGGGCACGATTCATTCCAATAACCATAGAGAGTAGACGTGCAGCACAGTTGTCCAATAAAAACGATATTATTCCAAACACATGGCAAGACCCTGGATTACAACAATGTTTCAGGTTGCTCATTAACTTATTTCAAGGGAGTCCATGAGTAAATTCCCTGGAAGATCACATCTGAATTGTGGACTTCTTATATGATTCAGGCAGCACTGGTCTATATTATATTGACTTTGTTTTCCCAAGCAGCACTGTGACAACACCAGGCAGTGTGAGGACATGAGCACATGAAATTCCGCCACTCTCTATGGGATTTTAAAAAGAGTATTTATCAATGAGTGAAAGTGAAAGTTCATCCTTTGATAAATATGCCTTTCAAAATGCCATAGAAATGAATGGAGAGTGGTGGAATTTCACTGTGATGATCTCTACCTTCACTCTTTGATAAATATACCCCTATGTGTATTGAGTTACAGAGGGTCCTAGTTTATTTGCACACACAGTAAGGGTCCATTACCTGGGGAAAATTCATGCTGGCTGCACAGAGCAAAAGTTACAGCTTATAAACGATTTGGTGCAACAATTCAGTACAATATTGGGATACATGTAAGTATTGACATAATATTTCAGATTTTCCCCTACAGTTTATAAAAGTTTTATCACAAGCACCAATGTCTAACATCCAGTGATTAATATAGTGTATAAAGTACCCACTCTTGTAAAATATAAGGATATTAAATGTTACCCAGGCCTTAGGCCTCATGTTTTATATGGTCATTGAACTCCTCTTTAACTTATAATATCCTCATATTCTGCAACAGGTGGCCCTTTATTTATTATAATAGACACGTTTCAGTGAGTCATGGTGACAGAAATGATATCACTAAGCTCCGATTATAATCGATGACATCACTAAGCATGGTTTATCATTTACAGGATATTAATGGCTCTTGTGTATTATATAGATATATTGTGTATGATAACTAGGAATATCCTCTTTTCTATTTATTTTAAGGGTCCACACAAGAAAGGGATTCTTTTCAAAAAGCTAAAAGATTGTTGACAAGACCAGAGAGAGTCATGCTTTCTAGCAGAAGACTACCTGAAAGTGAATCATTTGCCAGCCTTGCTCGAGAAGCAGAAAAGCCACTGGTCCAGGAAGCACCAAAACCTGAAATCACTGGTACCTTCAAGCTGAGTGGGGAGCCACAGGTTGGAGAAGACTTCACAGTCACTCTGAAAATAAAAAATCCTTCCTCTAGCAAAAAGCAAGTGAATGCCAAGTGGACTCTTACAGCAATTGTATATAACAGAACTCCAGTGAAAGAAATACTAAGCAATTCACAGTCGGTCACATTGGCTCCTAATGAAGGTATAGCTGCAGCGAGAAATTCAACTTTATTGAGGGTTGATGCCATAACAAGTTAAAGGGATACTGTCATGGGAAAACATGTTTTTTTAAAACGCATGAGTTAATTAATAGTGCTGCTCCAGCAGAATTCTGCACTGAAATCCATTTTTCAAAAACGCAATCAGATTTTTTTATATTCAATTTTGAAATCTGACATGGGGTTAGACATATTGTCAGTTTCCCAGCTGCCCCCAGTCATGTGACTTGTGCTCTGATAAACTGCTGTACTGTAAGTTGGAGTGATATCACCCCCCTCCCTTACCCCCCCCCAGCAGCAGAACAATGGAAAGGTAACCAGATAGCAGCTCCCGGACACAAGATAACAGCTGCCTGGTAGATCTAAGAACAAAACTCAATAGTAAAAGCCAAGTCCCATTGAGACTGATTCAGTTACATTAAGTAGGAGAAATAACGGCCTGCCAGAAAGTAGTTCCATCCTAAAGTGCAGGCACAAGTCACATGACTGGGGACAGCTGGGAAACTGACAATAGGTCTAGCCCATGTCAGATTTCAAAACTGAATATAAGAAAATCTGTTTGCTCTTTTGAGAATTGGATTTCAGTGCAGAAGTCTGCTGGAGTAGCACTATTAACTGATACGTTTTGAAAAAAACATGTTTTCCCATGACAGTATCCCTTTAACTATTACAGCAAATCAGCTGGTAGCATTTATTGTGCTGCTATTAGAAAGCACGCATCTGATTGGTTACTAAGGCTGTACCAAATTTTGAACTTATGTGCTATGAGACAGAATAACAGTTGTGTTTTGATGCAAATTGATTGCAAGTTGGGGCAAGGATTTTCAGAGAGCTCCATCACTTCTCATTCAGAACATTTTTTATCTGATTAACTGGGATACATCTGCTGTGTCTAATGATGCACCCTGCTGTGTCCCCAGCCTCAGACTCCACTGTACACCATTCATCAGAAGAGGCTGGATGAACACATTGGCAACCATGTGTATCGATGCACATACCTTAAAGGAAAAGAAAATATATAATCACTGGGGGCAAATATCAAGCACCCCAGTATTTATAATCGCTTTACTGAGACCCTGGGCAGGTGCTTCTGGTAATTGAAAACTGCACTAGCCCTGGGGTACTTCTGGAGGATCACCATGTTGCAATCTTCTTCCATGTGTTTATTCTTCTCTGTGCCCCAGGCCAGTGCACATGCATAGTAGAGTGAAAAGCTACTTTCTGCTTTTAATCTATTCACTCTACTGCGCATGCACACCCCAACCAGGATCCAGAAAGAAAAAGATGGGCTTCCTACAGTTGTACCCCAGGCCGTTGCAGCTTTCAATGAGCAGGAGCTCCTGGGTCTTAAGTAGGTGTATATAATCACTTGGTGCCTTACATGTTGGCACCCACCAGAGGTGATACCTTTTCTTCTCCTTTAAACTTGTATTTACTTTAACACAATTTATAGTGATAAAACCAGACGTATAACTGGTTGCTTGGGGCTGTATCACTTAAATACTTTGCACTTTTTTTGGCAAGAATAGAAGTAGCCAAAATGAACACCAGTACAAAACTAAGCTGTCTTTTTATGTAATAAAAGCTGCAAAATTTGCTATCAATGCAACTGCAACAGGGCAAACATTATGCATCTTACTACATAAGGGGGATATTGCATTAAAGGGGAATTATCACAAACATGAACATTTTATATAAGCTTCATCATACTGAAATCTTCACTATCCCTCTCTCAGTATCTGTTTCTCTCCATTCTGTCTTCATGGTTGGGTGTCAGATGAATGATACAATATATCTTATAGGGGGGCTTCCTTTTTTAGCAGATGTATTAGAGCTCACTCAAATAACTGATTCCAGTACAAACAAAATCAAACAAAATAACTGCCTTTTGCAGAAATCCTGCATGTAGAGAGACATTATATCTGGTGATTTTAATAGAGTGAGCTCTAATACATTTTGTAGGTAAAAGGAGCCCCCCTATTAGATATATTGGATCTAACTGTCAATAAATATCTGACACCCAACTAATGCATGAATAGAGAATGAAGTGAAACAGATGCTGAAAGAGGAATAGTGAAGATAAGCTTGCTTATTTCAGAAACAATACCGAATTTTTAATTGATTGTATTTAGAAAGTTTGTTATTTAAGTATACTGAAGCTAATATTAAAAGGATATTAATCTTACCAAGCTGAGATATAGATTTCAATAAATATTGCCATTTTACATCTTTTTCCCTTAAGCCACCATTTTATGATATTCTCTGTGCTTCCTCAGAGATCACCTGTCCAGAACTAATGCAGCTCTAACTGTAACAGGAAAAAGTGTGGGCATAAAAGACAGAACTTTGTCCATTAATTGGCTGATGTGAACTTAACATATATGTGTGCCCTTGATTTGTTTGTTTGCACTGTGAATCATATGGTCCTAGGGGGTGGCCCTTTGTACATAAAATGGCAATTTTCTATTTAGGAATACCCAATGGCAGATACTACTAAAAATATATATTTTTATGAAGATGGTTTATTTACATGAAGCAGGGTTTTGCATAGGAGCTGATTTATGCAATACATTTTTACAGAGACTTACATTGTGCGGAGATATCATTTTCCTCTAACGTCTTTTTTTTTAAATAAATTCTTTTGTTTCCAGAGAAATCTATAGAGATCACTGTTCAGTACGCTCAGTATGAAAATGTCCTAACGCCTGACAATATGATCCTAGCTACCGCAGTGTGTGTTGAAGAAAATGGAGGAAGTTTGTTGGTTGATACAGTTATCACCTTGAAGAATCCACCTCTTCAGCTGAAGGTATATTTAACCCACTAAGCTGATTTACCATTAATGCCCAAGGATGTCTCAATATTTCGTGGTCCTTAAACATTTCATGAGTGCCCTATTTAGTTTATATTGGTGAACTGGTGGACAATCTAAGCTTTCTAACATGGAACATGGAAGAACTAATGAGAAAAACTTTATTTGCTGACATGTCAAACCTTTGCCACATAGGACCTGTGTGCTTGGCAAGGTTAAAAGTGTGCTTGAGGAGTCTTTTTAGGCAAGAGCAGTGACTTTCTTCATGTTTTCTAAATAACAGGTTAATCTTAATGTAAATTATGCTAATGAATAATAGGTGTGCCAAGTCCAGTAACCCACACCAACCAATCAGCAGTCATCTGTTTAAAAGTAAACATCTGATTGGTTGCTATACATTACTATACCTGGTACAACCTTTGTAACCTTTATTAAATTTGCGCAAAGGCTACTAGAAAAAGGTAGTAAAGAAGTGAATGGTTGCTACAGTTAACTGTATTTGTGCAGATCAGAGTATTATACTAATGTGTGTTTATTTGCAAAGTTACCACAAAAACAACTACAATAATAACATATTTCCCTATTATAAACATAGGCCACTGAACGTATCGTTTTGGGCAAAAAGGTCACTGTGGGCGTCATTTTCACAAATCCGATTTCAGAAAATATCACAAAATGTATGATCACCCTACAGGGCAGCGGCGTTCTGAAGCAGCCTCTTCAATTCCCGTAAGTGTATAAATTAAAAGTTTCAATTCAGCCAGAATTTTTATTTTAAATTGTTTTTTATCAATTGTCCAAAATTGAAGTTTAAAGTTTAATGTTCCTGTTTCAGTCTGGCAACTCAGTGATCCAGGTGCAAATTCTGAATGGTTACAATTTGTTCCATTAGTTGATATATTTCTCAGTAGTATCTGTGGAGTATTAGCAACTATTGTATCAATTTTAACAGCTGCCTGTAATGAAAGTCAGGGATTCCTCTCAGCAGGGCCAAAGATAAGAAATGTATCGACTAATGTATCAGTATGTGCAGGTCAGGTAAAACCAGACCCGAACCCGCCCTCCCTCCATCCACGCCCACACGCACCCGACTTTCAGGTTCCTTTTATAGAACCGCGCCGATGAGGTCACAAAAGGGGTTCGGCTAGCAGGTGGACGGCTATAAAACTGGAAGCCAGCAGTGCAAGGTGACTGGTAGGGGGAGCAGGAAGAAGAGCTCGACCAGCCCACCACCGCGAATGGGGGTGCAAGGTCGGCCCGAACCCACGGGTATCAGCCGGCCCGTACATCAGTAGAGTTTACAGAATCGGTTACCCCCACCCCCCGATCTGCTTTAGAAAGACATAAGAAGGTGAAAAATTAAACTTTAAACGTCAATATTAGAAAAATGAACACAAAGAGATTCACAGCATTTCCTGTAGAGCCTCCAGTGATCTGCACCTCTGTTCTGACCACAGAAAAAATTCTAAAATCAGGATGCCACCCACCTGATGTTATAATGGCTCAAAGGGGTTGTTCACCTTCAAAACACTTTTTTCAATTCAGTTGTTTTTAGATTGTTCCCCACTTGTTCCTTACTTATTTTTTTTTACTGTTTTTTCAAAATCTAAGTTTAAAGTTGAATATTCATGTCTCTGGTGTTTGAGTCTGGCAGCTCAGTAATTCAGGCGCAGACTCTGAACTGCGGTCAAATAATTTTGTGAGAAAATGTCATAACCCCATTTCTTTTTTATCTGTTGACCATAGTTTGCCAAATCTGAAAGCCAATCAGAGAATAAGAACCGAAATTGAACTGATCCCATACCGAACAGGCCAAAGAGGCATCATTGCTGGTTTCTCGTGCGACAAATTCTCTGATGTGAAGGGTTACCAGGCCATTGATGTAGCTGCAGCTTAGAACTGTCAGTACTGACAGCGGCAAAATATTTCTATAGGATTGGAAGAAACTTTTTATATGAATATAAGAATAATATATATTCCTATGAATAATGAAGTAATAAAAGATCTGAACCAGACAAGGTTTTCTAACCTTTCCTCATAAGCACACAAAAAACAAATGACCATACTGAAGTTCAACTAAGCTACCATATCCATTAAGCATGCGAACAAAACCTAAAAATATGAATTATTAAATAAAAATATTCTCAAACACTCTCTCTTGTTTCTATTGGGAGCAGCAGCGTAATTAGTCTGCATCAGGCCCCGCACAAAAACAATCTTTGGGGGGGACGGGAAAACAGTGACTTGTACCTGACCCCATGGGCCAGAGTGTGCCAGAGCGGGATCAATATCTGGCTCTAGATAGGCAAATTTAGTTTTGAGGTCCTTTTTTAAATAAATAACATTGATGTCCTTTGCATTTTTAAGTTCTAGTAAGACTTTCATGAAATAGCTATATTTCTCCAGTAGTTACAATTATACTCTTTGAGCTGCAATGTACCCAGCATTAGCCAGAAACCAACCTGTTTGGTAGACTGCACAGCCATGCTCAGCACCCTTGAAAACCCCAAGCTCCTTTGCCACAAAGCACTGATGAGTCTTCCACAACCCAGAACATATAGCAAATATTCAGGTACTAGAACCCCCGGGGGAACAGTGACCATCATATTTCATTTAATGTCTTTTGCAAAAAGTAAATATACACTGGATCAGGGTATAAACTGTAAAAAAAAAAAAACACAGAACCGAAATGGCTGTCATTTAAAATTATATTAAATTACTTTTCTTAATATATTCCCTTAAGAAGGAAATGAAAGGAAATGCCCTTGTGTGTTGTATAGCATCAATCAAGAAGAAAATGAGTCTAACAATAGTAAAAGGATGTGGTTTCCATTAGAATATAATGGAAATATTATGGTGGGACTTTATAAAAGCTAAATCAGTTTTTTTAATGAAGAAGTCGGAGTTTAACAACTCACTGAAGACTCACTCTGTTAGCACCGTTTGCTCAGCTCAATCAAGTCAGTGGCACTTAAATGTTTTCACTAAATTAATCTGAACAAAGCTCCAGGGCCCAGTGTCGGACTTGGTGTATAGAGTCCGACGGGGCTGCAATCTTAAGGGCCCAACACCCTCACTGCATAACCCCAAGTTATGTACGTTCTCTCTCCTCCTGGCCCATGGATCTTAGCCAGCAATAGGGGTGGTGTGACCACAGATCTCAGGCAGTAAGTGGGTGTGGGGAGCCCGCAGACGCTGGCAAGCAGGGAGGGAGGAAGGCAGCAGTCCTCCTCTCTCCTCCTATTGGTCCCACAGTTCTCAACAAGCATGGGTTTGGTTCAGCAGTGTGGCGTTGGGCCCTGCAGAACCTGGGACATTGAAGGGAAGAAGGCAGCAGTCTGGTGAGGGCCCGGAGACCATTACGTTTTTTTCTCAATGCCCAGCAGCCCAGTCCAACCCTGCCAGGGCCTAATGGTATGCACCCTCATGTATTTATAGGACAAGGAAAGTCATAAAATAGAATTCAATTTTTACTTTCTTTAATGAAAAAGAAACCCATCTCCAATATTCTTTAATTAAAAAATGTGTACTGTTTTTATAATGAACCTGACTGTATGTAGTGAAATTCTCCCTTCATTTACTGCTGTGGATATGATTTGTCAGAGGGTCCCTAACTGCTGAGCAGAGAAACAATCATACTTATGAACAGCAGGGGGCGCCCCTGCTTTACTTACCAGCCATGCATAACTCAAGCAGCTGTGTTTATGAAGATCCCTAAGCAGCCCCGACCACACTAAGCATGTGCAGTGTCAGATGGCAAAGATGGCTGCCCCCTGTGGCTAACTTTGAAAACAGAAATCATTTGTTTGATTAGGCTTGTGGTGCAGTAAGTTCATGCTTATGTTTAGCATACAAAATACAGCATTTCTAGCCTTATTCTATTTTAGACTTTCCTCCCCATAGACGGAAAGATTTTTTCTTTGCTGAACAACAGATTTTAGCGAAATCCGACCAATCCATCAAATTATAAGAAGTTAGTGGGAATCGAATGATTGTACATCTTACGATTTTTAGTCCGACATCTGTCAGAAAATTGATTGTCCAGGTTAAAAAAATGTTATTGGTCCCAGTGCAATCTATCTATGTTTGCAGGCAATATCGCCTGAAATGGTCTTTTTAGTTGATGGACAAATCTTACATTTAAACTATCGTTTTGAGATAATCGTGATAACAGAAAGATCTTTTAAAGATCTTTACATCTATGGCCAGCTTTAGGTTAGTTTAGTCCTCAGACTAACTTTCATCTGGTATGGTATCTACAGATTGGAGGTAAACTGATGTAATTCCATTATTTAAAAGAGACATCAACCTGGAAACTACAGACCCATACGCTAACATCTGTGTTGGGCAAGTTATTGGAAAGTTTGTTAAGGGTTCATAAACAAGATTATGGTCTGGAGACGTGTGAAACTTGGTGTGGTTGCAGTAGATGTGATCTATTTGGGTTTTATCAAAGTTTTTGATACAGTGCATCTGGGAATTAAAAATATGGAAGCCACTTATACCCGTCATTGGGACTAAGTTAGGCGAATCCCTGATGGAGCAGGACCTGGCTGTACTTGCGGAAAATAAACGTGGTTGTTGCCAAGTCAGCAAATGGAAGGGTCAGCAACAGGCAGGGCCAGCAAAGTATTCTCCTGTATTAATAGAAGTATAGATGGGTACAAACCAAACCCAGTTTTATTGTCTGAGACTTTATTGATAAGTGCAGTAACATGTTCGTTATTCATTATATTGTGGTGCAAATAAATGCATAATAATAAGGGGGTATAGATTAATATGTGTACATAGTAATTCTTCCCCTTTACAAAGCACCGGTAAGGCCTCTTCTAGAATATACAGTGTCATTGACCAGAGAAAGGGAAAGAGACTGGCTAAGTTGGGATTGGTTATACTGAATAAGCAGCACTTATGGGTAGATACTGTATCATAACTAGGTATAAATATATAAGGAAACCATACAATAAACTCTCTGATGCTTTATTCACCAGTAGATTCTTCCAGGAGACACAAGGCCATCCACTGACAGTAGAAGAAAGGAGTTTCTGTCTTATTATTTAAAAAATGGGAAGATGTGTACAGAGTTGTGGAATTCTGTACTTGAAGTGGTTATGTTGCCAGATACATTAGATCACGTTTATGTAAGGATTGGATTGCTTTTAAGCAAAGGAAAAAATACATTGTTAGTGAAATTAGTCTTGTACAAACTGGAGAGGCTTCAGATGGGGTTTTTAATTTAGGCCAATGGTTGAACTTAATGGACATGTGTCTTTTTCAACCTCAACTGCTATGTTACAATGACATGGTCACATGGATGATATTAGTTATCCCTTTGCCCTTCAATATTCCGGCACATAATTAAGATACATAGGTACAAGGAAAGGGACTTTTTAAACTATATTTTCCCTGAAGCATGTTCATACTGCACATAAAACTGATCAGCTGGTCACCCTACGCCCCCCTTTGGTGCAACCCGAACCTAACACAGGTACAAACAGTGCCAGACCCTCAGCTGTGGGCCAGTTTCAATATTAAGTATGTTAAGGATGTTTGTGTAAATGGTGTTATCTGTGATTTCCAGTATTTGAAAGACAAGTTCCATATTCCGAACTATATGTTATTTAGGTTTTTCCAGTTGAGGCATGCCTTATCCGCCCAAGTCACGGGCCACGGGACACATCCTCGAGACGCATAGAAGACGGGGTACACAACCCTCAGCTAACTAAACCACTGTCTATGTTTTATGCCCAACTACTTTTGTCTTACTCAATCTCAGACCTTACTCCTCTTCGCCACTGGTCACAAGACATTCCTTGTATAACTGAGGATATTTGGCTAGATGTTCTAGACTCACACCAAGAGTATTTGGTTGCGGCTAGAGACAAATTACTGCAATTTAAGGTTCTGCACAGAACCTATCTCACTCCCTCCAGACTACATAAAATCTCAATGCAATACTTGGAAGAATGCCCCAAATGCCACCAAACCCCGGCAAATTTTATGCACATGTTTTGGTCATGTAGCAAAATACACCAATTCTGGAACTCGGTTACGGATTACACATCCGAGGTTATAAACATCCCAATTAAACTTGACCCGTCGATTATGTTGCTTAACCAAGTGGAGGATTTGACCCCAACAAGGGCAATTAGAACTTTCTTAGCAATTTTATATACTACGGCCAAAAAATGTATAGCTATGAAGTGGAAGGCCCAAGACCCCCCCTCACTTGTCATGTGGCAGAAGCAAGTTAATTCAGCAATTCCTCTTTACAAGCTGATATATATTAGAGAAGAGGGTGCCCTGAAAAGTTTACAAAGACATGGGACAAATGGCTAGAGGCTCACCCAACTCCCACAGTATAAGGTAAATTATGAGATTACATGTAGAGTATACGGGGATATAGCTGTTCCTAATCTTGGATAATCCCCCCTGTGATCTACTAAATGGTCACCTCAGATGGTACAGCGATGCAAGGAACCACACAAAGTGTCACTGATTCCCGCATGTTCTTTAGTCGGATTAAGCAGGTGTCAAAAATCCCTCCCTGTTAGTTTAGTTAAGGTATAAGTATGAGTCCTTGAGGCAAATTGGGTGAGCAACTAGTTTCTTATACAAACTCCCTATCCATCTTGATACCCACTTGCCTAATACACAGGGTAGACACTGCAAGGTGGTAGAATAGTTGGAACTTACAAATTGTATGTTATGCCTGCTAACACTGTTTGTACTGTATTCACTTGTAATGTGACTTTGCATTACCTACCTGTGTCACACTGCTGTTATTCTGATATACTTAATAAACTTGAATTGTTAAAAAAAAAAAAAAAAAACTGATCAGCTGAAAGGTTCTTAATACCTGCATGTTACAGTAGATGGCTTCTTGTTCTATCTGGAATGCACATAGCCACACCCTATAATTTACATTTATCTGGTATATTGCACTTAAAGGGTGTGCACTGTTATTTACCTGTTTGGTGATTAAAGAGTCTACGAACTACAGAAACATGGTGTTGCATTACACCTTTTCATTGCTAGGACCTAGTATAAGGCTGGCTAAAAATAGCATATTTTTTTATCAAGAGTTAGAAAATTTTTATCTGAAGTCTATATTTTCAGATGACTAGAGTGGCCGGTATGTTCCAGTAAGGAACAAAAGGTAGAATTAATATTAATAGCTAAATTAAAACCAGTTTTCATAAAGTATATAATCATACATATTGTTATATAATGTTGGCAAGCAATAGCTACATTACCACTATTTCTTAACGTCTTAGTATTGTTTGTACATGAATAGAAAACTGGTTAAAGGAGACATTTGGTATAATACTCATTTTCTATTATAATATTCCCCCTTCTTTACAATATGTATTGGTGCTAGAAAAAAAAGTTTTAAAAGCTTTTTACCCCCTAAAATTATGTTTATATCAGAGCTGCAGAGAGATGCTTCTAGGCTGAAATGCTGAAATGAGGAATGGGAGTGTCTCTCTATTCTATCGGCAGGAAGTTGTCATAGCTTTTACTGACAGGCTGACCTTAGTATAAGTAGAGAAATCCCCTCCCGAGTTACTGCTTCCCTGTATCTTCATCTTAATTCTATTTATGATATATTAATAAACTTTATATTATTTATTTTCCTCCAGTTAAAATTTATTTTAAAATTTTGGGGCTTGGGTATGCAATCAGCGTTACAGTTAGGGAGATTGTAATGTACTAGTTAGTTGGAACCTTTGGTGATTGCAGGTACACACTGATGCACAGGGCACCCCTGTGGATTCCGGTGTTCACCAATGCCCTTTTAGGGCTTTCTGCTGCGGAATCTACAATGAGTAGTGCAAAATACTAACAGGCCCAAAACTAAGTACCGTCAAGGATTAAGCAAAGACGTAGTAGAAGGTCAGGCAAAGGGATCAAGGCAGGAATCAGAGTCAAAAAGTGAGGCAGAAATCAAAAACCAGGAGTTCAAACAGGATAAATACGCTCAAAAATAAAACATAAATACACTCAAAATGGAGGACTGGCCTTTTCAAGCTGTTTTGGTGCCAAGAATTCAAATTCTGCGCCTTTTCGTGACATCACAATGCGAGCATCATGATGCTCAGCGTCAGGCACCAGTGTCACTTTGGCCCTGAACCCTGAAGTGTGAGCCTGCACAGAGAGACGCGCTGGGAAGTAAGCGACACAGAGGATCTCCCAGCGCATCTCACAGAGATGTAGGAGCTACTCACAGTTTGCAGGAGAGAGCAGAACGGGGTGTATGGGAGGTAGCCTGGAGGAATCTAAACACTGCTGGCAGGAGAAAGATGAACACTGCGGGTGGGAGGTAGCCCAGAGGAATCCAAAGATTCCAAAGCCATCTGTAGTGAGCTGATTAGGGTGGATGGGAGGGAGCCAAGAGGAATCTAAACACTGCTGGAGAGAGCTAACACTGCAGGTGGGAAAGAGCCACAGGTGTGATATAGATGAATACTGTAGGCAGGGTTACAGGCAGCTCCGCAGTGCAAGAGTGAGCTGACCAGAATTTGTTAAAAGAAGCGCCTCCTACCTCTGACCACCCCATCCACAGTGCCTGTATGAATCCTGCCATCTACAAGGGAAAGAGCCGGCAGCCCCAGAGACAAGTGGTGAGGACTCAGATAGGAAATAGGGGAAAGGGACAGGATGATAGTAGTTTTTGACATTTTTAAAATAAATTTACAGCAGAAAGGTTGAAGGAAAGATTGATGGCTTCTATTTTAGATTATATACCATCTATCTATGCAGTATGAAAAATGATGATATATATTCCCTTTAAAGGATGATGTACAGAGGGTGGTTGTCCATGGCGCATTCTCTATTTGGAGTGGGATATGTGGGGAGCAGGGTTCTGTACTGGACCCACTTGTAAAATTTAGAAAATATGAATAAAGGATTACTATCTTTACTTACTTTGTTGTACTTTATTTTCCAGGATTCTTTGAGGTCTAATATGGTGCAGAGAGGTTATCACATTGCTAGTGTGGTGTTAATATCAGAATGGGATCCTCTTTTTAACCTGCTTTTGGACCAGTGTTGTTAGTTGGTCTGCCCTTGGTCCTTTGTTTTTTTAACTTGTTTATTAATGACTTGAGGTGGCACTGAAAGTACTGTCTCAATTTTGCGGATGATACAAAGCTGTGCAAACTACAGTATAAACCTGATTTATGAAAGCAGCCATGTTGTGTGCATGGTAAAATGAATGCAAATATGGTGCTTATTGACACCATTCACAGGTACTTTCTCTAATAATGTACTTTGTGTTATATCTATATGCTAGTCTTAATGTATTATTCTCTGTTAGGGATATTTCACCCACACTGAGTTAGTCACTCAATAAGTAACTTACTCTAATTGAGTCTGACTCTTAAGTTTCCATGACTGACTAGAACCATTCAGGTCCACTCAGGATATTAACCAGGCAGCTTTATTAGAGGTTTACATTAATAGAGAGTATGCATTTCTTCATCTATGGGGATGATTCTGTGCTATGCAGTCATCATCTTTGTTTTTTCATGCCTCTCTTTGTTCATCTTTAAGGAATGGCTGACTCACTTGCTCAGCACAATAGCCCAACAATTTATCTTTCTGCTAAAATAACTGAATTATTATGTCAGCACAGTGTCCAAAATTATATTCATGCCGTTGGTGTTCCTGAGATTATCTGTGACTTTCTTAGCTTGCACAAGTAATACTCGTGACAGGAGACAACAGATGTTTGTGGTGTTCTGTAGAAACATTCCAAGATTCTAGCAAGTAGAATGACATTGAGTTCTAAATTCTTTTTTCCAGTGTTCCTTCTATTATCTTTGTTCTTTATGACTTAAATCTAAAAATTCTATCTACAATTTGTACTTCTATATAGTTGCTTTAAGCTCCATTGTGTCTGTCCTGCCTCTTCTGCTGAACCCTGGCCAAGTGTGTCAATTGAAACCAGGAGAACTTTCAAGCTGCTGCTGCTCAAACATGGGATTAATGCCAGGGTTTTCATTATGGGTTGCAGCAATAAGTGCAGAAGATGTGGGCTTAAAGAATCACAAGCTAATGTCACACCAGAAGTAATACAATCCCCATTGTGAAAATGATATTCACAATTACATCCAATTTTCAAGAATGTGCATGTGCAATTGAGTTTCATCAGGCACACCTGCATCATGCAGAAGCTGGAGTGATCCTGGAGTTCTGGGGAAAAAACTGTATTTTGTTAAAAAACATGCTTCAGAAAATTGTACTTTGCATACTGAACTTCGTTCAAAAATGACCCTTAATAAGTTCCATGCAAGACATTACTGCTTTGCAGAGAGATGTGACTTAACTGGAGGACTGGGCAACAAACTGGCAAATGAGGGATCAGTTTTTGATAAATGCAAGGTTATGCACTGCTGTTGAAATAACATTAGCATAATTAGATCCTTTATGGCAGATGCAAAGTTGCCGTCGCTGGCGAAAATTCGCCAGAAATCCAATCTGTAGGGACATCGCCAATTCACAGGTGCAGACGACAATTCGCTAGTGAAAGAGACCGTCACTAGCGTTCGCTCACACTTTATAGCCTGGCGAATGGTTGTTGCTCTGCAAATTCACCAAGTTGCGAATTTTACTGAATGTTTCCTTTTTTGCCAGAGTTTCCTTTGCCACCTCAGACCAGCAAAGTGCTGAAACAAAGCTACATCTTCCTCAATCTGATGTCAGTGACATTGTAACCTAACCTGCAACCCGGAAAGTCACAAAAAGTGTAAAAAAAAACAGGCGACTTTTCTATTTTTAAAGAGGGATTGCCTTAAAAAATCTGAACTATTAAAGATTTATGTGTGAACTTTTTTTTAACACATTTGATGGGCCTGCCAAATATATTTTAGGGTGGGCTCATGTCTAGGACATTAGTGGAGCTTTTATGTCTTTATTAATCTCCCTTGGACATTTGTAATAAAAAGTGGCCACTTCAAGCATTTACACCAACATCTCTAAAAAAGACATGTATACAACTTTTATGCGCCTCCCCTTTTTAAACTGACCTAAGCCTAAGATTACTAGCGAAATTTCGCTAGGAACAAACGAACGCTAGCGAAATCTTCACTATGAAATGCGTGCACTGAAGAAGTATCTCTTACGAAAAGTCACCAGTATTCGGCGCCCAGGATGCAACCTCGCATTTTAGGGAATTAGCATAGTGGTAATGAATTTGCGCCTGGCAAAGTGGTACGAAGTGTGCAAAGCGGTTGCTGGCGACAATTTGCCCTTTAGTGAATCTGCCCCCTAGAATGAATAACCTTCTTTAAAATTGTCAGTAGCTCAAGGGTTCTAACCAGGGCCGCCATCAGGGGGGGACAGGGGGGACAAGTTTCCCGGGCCCGGCAGCACAGCACCTTTGAAAAAGCCCCCCTTCCGAGCGCTGAAGATTTGCGGCCATTTTTGAATTCGAACAGTCGAAAATGCGGAAATGCCGAACAGCCGAACTCCCGAGCGGCGAAAAGACCCGAAGCCACGAAAATAGCCGAAGTCCAGAAATCGGCAAAAAGACCCGAAGTTATGAAAACAGCTGAAATTTAAGTCCTGAAGTGAAGGAAGGACCCGAAGTCACAAGAACAGATGAAATTGAAGTCCTGAAGCGACGAAAAGACCCAAAGTCACGAAAAGAGGCGAAGATGAAGTCCTGAAGCCATGAGTTAAATTCTACTGAACACCAATTTGTTCTTTTTTTTTTTTTTTTTTTTAATCCCCTGGCCCCAATGTATTATTTTAATATTCTATTTAATATTTTTTTTTAACTTGTAAGGGCGCCAATGTTTTTTTAAAAACAACTTTTATGGGGGGCCCTGGGCCAATGTTTTTTTTTTTTTTTTTTTTTTAACTTATAAGGGGGCCCTGACCATCAATAGCTTTTTATAACTTGTGTGTGTGTGTGAGTTACATTTTTAGCGCTGATGTCTGTGTGGTCTTTTAACTGTGATGTGGAGTGGGCGGGGTCTGTTGTTGTACGGGGCCCCGTGATTTCTAATGGCGACCCTGGTTCCAACAGCAAACTTACAACTAAAGAGTCTTGTGCAGATGTCATTTTGCTAAATGAGAGTAATTGCAACCGATTCCCAGTACAACTGCGGTGTTCTAGTACTCCACCACCTCGCAGACACAATCACTCTAGAAATAGCGAGGGAGAGTTGCATTGTGAGTAAAAAAACAAAAACTCAGTGACTTCCACCTGAAATTTTACTTTGCAACAGCACTTCTCTCATAAATGAGTCCATGGGTTTTCTTATGTGTTCTTTGATAGAACAAAGTCATCACAGCCCTTTAGCAGTGAAGTTCTGTGGATATTATCCAGTTCCAGTTGTTGCAACCCTGCCAACACACCATTCTTTGCCTTTGCACCTCCATCATTCCCCACTTCCTATCAACTGCCATTCCATTTCACATTACAAGGCCTATTTTTGAAGTCTATATTTTTTTTCTGATACTAATAACGCTCAAAAGCTGCAGTCTATAAGGCCAGTCTCAAGGGCCAAAGTCTCTTGGAATATAGCCCCCAGTCCACAAGGGCCCAAATATCAAGTTTCAAAAAATTATACTCCAAAATGTTCTATTCAATGTTAAAAATCAATATTTATTGAAAACAAAATTTAAAAAAGTAGGCATACAGACCATTGCTGTTCCGCCTTACGCATTTCATACCCACTGGTACTTAATCATAGGCACTAGTAATGCTACATTTGGCTCCAACATTTAAACCCATGGAGATCCCTCCCTCCCTCAAAACCTAAAACCAATGACATGTTGCCACACCAAACTCTGCTGTTAAAGCAACAATGCATATAAGATCGATTAGGTCACATTTCCTTTTCATATGCCCTTACTTTAAACATATTGGCACAAATCCCTTGCAAGTTTGTAGAGAATATTCACATCACATAGATAACAAGTGATTACTATTAAAAACAGTATAGTATAATATACACATCAAATGTCATTACTTTATAATGACGAATTACTAGCAATGCAATACATATTATAAATATTTTAAATATTATAACCCTGTATCATCTGAACCAATTATCAAGTAAAACATGTTACGTCAAATGAATAATTTAAACCAAGTGGAAGTCTAGTATGCAAATAAAAAATCCAGAATAATTCCCTTTGCATGAAAAGGCCTGCCAGATCTCCTCCCCTACTTCCTAGCCTCACTTTTTCAATGCCCTGTGCAGAAAAATATCCTACAGTACATCACTCCCATTGCAGTGTGCAAAATCTCTTGTTATATTACTTTTTTTCACTGCCTTTGAGTTTTTAGTCTGGCTCAGGTGCTCGCGTATACGCTCTTTATTGTTCTATTTGTGCAGCCCACATACTGTTTTTGACATCTTAGGCATGTCACCACAACCGTGGATGTATTACAATATTAACAGGGCCGGAACTAGGGGTAGGCAGAGTAGGCAAGTGCCTAGGGCGCAAAGCTGGGTGGGCGCCAGGCACGTACCTCCTCTGTCACCTACCCCAAGTCCGGTTCTCTTCTCTGCCCGACTCTGCATTTTTTCCTTGCTTCTTTGCTCTTCTGCACATGCGAGTGAACTTCAATTCACGCATGCGCACGCAAGCGAAAATTTGCACATGCCCATGTGAGCTGCCGGGCCTGCCTAGGGCGCCTGCCCAGCTTGGCCCGGCACTGAATATTAATTAGTTTCAGGGGTATGTAGCATCCCTTGGTGCTCACACACACTGAATACATATACCGAATATATGTATAGTGAGAAAAATAAAAGAGATAGAATAGGGAACATGGGCCCTTTAAGGGTGGAGGGGTGCTATGAGTGTGGCAGCCGTAGTTGTATAACATGCCAACATTTAAAAATATCAAAGGAGTTTAGGTCAACTGTAACAAACAAAAGCTTTAAGATTAGAGACTATTTAAATTGTTGTCTATCTGGAGACATGCCTAAAATGTCAAAAACAGTATGTGGGCTGCACAAATAGAACACTAAAAGAGGGTTTTTAGGTTTTGAGGAAGGGATCTCCATGGGTTTAAATGTTGGAGACAAATGTAGCATTACTAGTGCCTATGATTAAGTACCAGTGGGTATGAAAGCGTAAGGCAGAACATCAATTTTTTCTGGTACAATTTAAAGATGTTTCTTGACATTGTGATCTGCACTGGTTTTCGTACAACTCAGGTTTTCAGGTGACAACTCAAAAAAGTGTATGATTCAGGCGTCAAATTAGAAAAAGTTGTGCGATTCGAATTGTCACACGATTTTGTCCAGACTTTTCCTGCACCGACTTTTTCAAACTGATTTTTTGATAAACTATTTAAATTTGTGCATGTGAGTCGACTATGTTTTGATAAAAAAATGGGATAAATTTGAGTATTAGTAAATGCCCCCTTATATGTTGACACCACTTCTTCCACCTTCTTCTCAGCTGCTTCACCCTTTCATGCAGAAATTACACAAACTCACACACATATATAAATAGAATGAGAGAAACTATAGAGCAACATTGTGATTTGGGATCCTTAATAACTTAGTGGTGTTTCATATCATCCTGCTTCCTTAATGTTTCCATCTGAAGTGACTAAGAGGAATAGATTGCAGGAAGCAAACGTGAGCAAGATCCCCTGGATCAATCTAAAGTCTAATTAGACTATTAAAGTTACTCTGAATCATCTGTTTGTCTATGGCACGAAAATAAGAATTATAAAGAGCAGTAGTGTTCATGTATGTGCAAAAGACATACATGAACACTAGGCTTGGATATGTGGAAAAGCCATAAAGACCTAGATCGACAGGATTTTATGCATGATGGCCAGCTGCATTGGTTACAATTAACTTTTTTTAAAAAATTTCCCACACCCAATCAACTTCATAAAGATGAAGCGATCTGAGTGCCACCCCGCTGGCGATTTTTATTCTAGCCGACGGGAAGGCATTTAGAGGAGATCAGTTGCCCGAAGAAGAGGAGATTTGTCGCTGGATGACTAATCTCTGATAATACAACTTATCAGTCTCAATGCCAGACCATCTCTGGGTCCTCAATTCTTTAATTAGTGTGTGGTTGCAGAATAAACAAGTTATATATATATATATATATATATATATATATATATATATATATATATATAGTGGTGAGGTCACTACCAGGATACCTGGGAAAGTCCAGGACGGAGCTTATTTATGCCCCAGGTTCCGGGACTGCTAGTCCAGCCCGGGTGTTTTGAGTTGTCCTGAGGTATCTCAGGTGGTTAATTAAAAAGGCAGCTCAAGCCAGAGTGGAGAGTGGAGAGTTCCTGGCTGGGGAAAAGACACAGGAAAGCTGCCTGTGTGAGAGGGATTGAAATCACCAAAAGGTTTGGGATTTTATATATTCCTGTATGTCCTTTGTTTTGAGGAGACAGGCGGTAGGCCTTCTCCTGGTTAGTTAGGAAAACTGACCAGTATTAGTTAGAAGCCCATTAAGTGGCAAGGATTTTATTTTGAATTGTTTATGTTGTTTTGCTGCAAGTGAAAATAAACTGCCAGAAAGAAACAACCCCCCTTATGAATTCTGATTGTGCCGTGGGCTGCTTTACCCCCAGAAAGCTGATCCCAGCTACCTAAGCCCTTACATATGGCGGAGGGTGCTCTGGCACAAAATAAAGCAACAAAAGGCAGTATAATATTGCAGAGACTGTGAAATAAAGGGGTGGTGATCCCTTAAGAACTGTGCAGCATGGAGGAGATTGTGAAACAGTTAATGCTGTCTAATGCTGCACTTCAGCAAGCCAATGTTGAACAGAAGGCAACAAATGCCTCCCATCAACATGCACAGCAGCAAGCGGAACCCCACCATAATGCCACCCAGCAGCAAGCGGAAGCCCGCCATAAGGAGCTGGTCCTACAGTTGCAGCAACAGACAATGACTCAGCAACAGGCACAGCAACAGCAGATGATGGCCATGTTTAAAAAGCTGGCAGAAGATGCAGAGGAAGACCGGCAGGTACTGACAGGATTGGTCCAACAGTTGGCACAGAGACCCCAGGAGCCACCTGCAGTAGTACATAGCAATGGACCCAAAATCAATGTAAGCCGCTTCCTCCAAAAGACATCAGAGGATGATCTGGAGGCATATCTCACTACATTTGAGTGGACCGCCGAAAGAGAGGGTTGGTTTAAAGAGCAGTGGGCAGGTCTTTTGGCACCCCTGCTAACCGGTGAATTGCAAAAAAGCATATTTTGATCTTGACTCTGTTACTGCCAAGGATTATGAGAAACTGAAAAAAGAGATTCTGGCCCGCCTTGGAGTTACCCTGGCACTTCATGCCCAATGAGTCTACAGCTGGGCTTATCACCCAGACAAGCCTCCACGCTCCCAGATGTTTGACCTGATCCACTTGGTGAGAAAATGGTTGCAACCGGAGTCCCTGACTGGACCGGAGATTATTGAGAGGGTGGTGCTGGATCACTACATGAGGTCCCTTCCTGGGGCCCTGCACAAATGGGTAACCCATGGAGACCCTAAAACAGCAGATGACCTTGTGGAGTTAGTGGAAAGGTACTTTGCCGCTGAGAATTTTGGCACCTCTTCGTCATCATTCCGGGCTCCACACCTAAAAGGGAGGTACCCTCTGGCACCTGGTAAGACTGTTCATGGGGAAACGGGTGGTGGTAAAAGTAAATCACCCTTAAAGGGAGAGACTTTTGGAAAAAACACGGGAGGCTGGCCATCTAAGACTGGAAAGTCTGAGACTCTTAGGTTTAATTCTGAGACTGTTAAATGTTTCCGTTGCCATGATTTTGGTCATATTGCGGCAAATTGACCTTTGCTTGATGACCCCATGCAATGTGATTTTTCTTCCAGGAATAGACGCCAGTCCCTGTTTGCTACAGTTGCCTGCACTGCTGTGCCGGTTCAAGAAAAGCAAATGTGTAACGTGAGTGTGAATGGGAAACAATTGCTTGCATTGCTAGACTCCGGTAGTTTAGTCACTTTGGTAAAGTCAGACTCAGTAGGCCCTGTTAAGTTCCAGTCAAAAAGGGTTGGTGTGGTTTGTATTCATGTTGACATACGTAAGTATCCTGTGGCAACCCTAAAGTTTAAAACGGGCCTTGGTACAGTGACTCACTCTGCAGGGGTAGTACCACACCTTCTACATGATGCAATAATTGGGAGGGATTTTCCGCAGTTTTGGGATCTCTGGAATCAATCAGTTTCTCCCTGTTCTGATGCATTGGTTGAAGGACCTGTGCCCATAGAAAATTCAGAGCTAACAGGTTCAGAGGATCCTCCTCAGGAAACCCCAGCTTTCCCTTTCTCTGTATTAGCAGGAGACTTGGAAGACCCTGAAGATGGTCAAAACCCTAGTGGGGAAACTAGTGAGTCAGGTAATATTAACAATGTTGTGGATTTCTCTGATTTGAATGTACACAAAGAGAATTTCGGTACAGAACAGTTAAAAGACCCTATCCTTATAAAAGCTAGAGAAAATGTGAAAATAATTGATGGGGAACCTATTGAGCCAGGGCTCAGGTTGTCCTATCCTCATATGGCTTTAAAAGGGGATCTATTGTACCAAGTATCAAAAAAATCAAATGAGGTGATTGAACAATTAGTGGTACCCAAACCATACAGAAAAATGGTGTTGGATCTTGCCCATGGTCATGTAATGGGGGGACATTTGGGTGTGAAAAAAACTACCGAAAGAGTTTTGCAGAGATTTTTTTGGCCTGGTGTATATCAGCAGGTAAAGGATTACTGTGAGTCCTGTCCTGTTTGCTAGATTTCCACTCCAAGGCCACATTGTCGTAGTCCCTTAATCCCATTACCAATTATTAAAATACCCTTTGAGCGGATAGCCATGGATCTCGTGGGCCCTTTGTTAAAATCTGCCCGGAGTCACCAATATATTTTAGTGATCATGGACTATGCCACTCGCTATCCAGAAGCTATTCCTTTGCACAACACTTCTGCTAAAACCATTGCCAAAGAATTGCTTCATGTGTTCAGTAGAGTTGGGATCCCTAAAGAAATCCTCACCGATTATGTCCAGAGTAACTAAGGAACTCTGTAAATTGTTTAAAATTTCACAATTGCGAACCTCTGTCTACCACCCTCAGACAGATGGTCTCGTGGAATGTTTTAACAAGACCCTAAAAAGTATGTTGAAAAAGGTAGTGGACAAAGATGGGAAAGACTGGGACTGCCTTTTACCCTATCTTATGTTTGCTATTAGGGAAGTTCCCCAATCCTCTACAGGTTATTCCCCATTTGGGTTACTCTATGGGAGACATCCTAGGGGGCTCTTAGACATAGCTAAGGAAACCTGGGAAGGGGAAGTGACACCCCACAGGAGTGTGATTAAACACTTTTCACAAATGCAAGACAGAATTGCTTCATATTTGCCCATTGTAAGAGAAAACTTGGCCCAAGCCCAGGCTGCCCAACAAAGGATATACAACTGTAATGCTAAAATACATGTCTTTTCACCTGGAGACAGAGTACTAGTTTTGGTCCCCACGGTGGAGAGTAAGTTCCTTGCAAAATGGCAGGGACCCTTTGAAATAATTGAGAGAGTTGGGGAGGTAAATTACAAGGTACACCAACATGGCAAGAGGAAGCCAGAACAAATTTATCATTTTAATTTACTTAAACCCTGGAAAGACAGGACATCATTAATTGCAGTACCAGCCTATGCTGTTTCTAAGGACATGCACGAAACCCATCTGGTCCCTGAGGTTACCATTGCAGAAACTTTGTCCACCTCCCAAAAACAGGAGGTAAAAGAATTCTTAATGAGGAATAGGGATACTTTCTCTGACCTCCCAGGAAAGACTCCCATTGTTGAGCATGAGATTGTAACCGAGCCAGGAGTTTGTGTTAAACTCAAACCCTATAGGATTCACGAAGCTAGACAAAAAGCTGTGGCTGATGAAGTGCCAAAAATGCTTGAGTTAGGAGTAATTGAAGAGTCCAATAGTGACTGGTCTAGCCCGATTGTTCTTGTTCCTATGCCAGATGGTGGCTGGCAGTTATGTAATGATTTTCGCAAGCTTAATTCGGTATCCAAGTTTGACACTTACCCAATGCCTAGGGTAGATGAGCTCATAGACAGGCTGGGTACTGCTAGATATCTGACAACATTGGATTTAACAAAAGGGTATTGCCAGATACCATTATCGGAACAGGCCAAGGAAAAAAACTGCTTTTGTCACTCCAGGCGGTTCTTTCCAGTACAGAGTAATGCCCTTTGGCCTACAAAATGCCCCTGCCACATTTCAAAGGGCTATGGATAGAATATTAAGACCTCACCAATAGTATGCGGCTGCATATTTAGATGATGTGGTGAGACACAGTACAGATTGGGAGTCTCACCTGCACAGAGTTCAGGCTGTGTTGGATTCCCTCTGTAAAGCAGGCCTTACTGCCAACCCCAAGAAATGTGCCATTGGTTTAGAGGAGGCCAAGTATTTAGGTTACACCATTGGCAGAGGTGTGTTAAACCCCCAGGTAACTAAAACAGCAGCCATTCAACAGTGGCCACGTCCTCTTAATAAGAAGCAGGTTAGAGCTTTTCTGGGTATCCCTGGCTACTACAGGAGGTTTATTCCTCATTTTGCCACCCTGGCTGCTCCCTTAACAGACTTAACAAAGGGAAAAAACTCTGTCATGGTCAAGTAGTCCCCTGAGGCAGAAAAATCTTTTTAGGCCCTCAAAGATGCATTATGTGCATAACCAGTTTTGTATTCCCCAGATTTTTCAAAGGACTTTGTGGTCCAGACAGATGCATCAGATGTGGGGTTAGGGGCAGTATTATCCCAGCTTTATAATGGAGAAGAGCATCCAGTGGTGTACTTAAGCAGAAAGCTCAATGACTGTGAGAGGAAGTATGCCACAATTGAAAAAGAGTGTTTGGCCATAAAATGGGCCCTAAATGCCTTAAGGTCAAATTTTCTGCCTAACACCTTATTACTGACCATGCACCTCTAAAATGGATGGCCCAAAAGAAGGAGACCAATAGACGAGTGAATCGTTGGTTCCTCACGTCACGCTGCAGCATTATTGTTTCACAGTGAAACATAGGGCCGGGTCAGAAATGGGCAATGTTGATGTCCTGTCCCGGGTTCATTCCTGTTGGGCCTCAGTTGTTCCAACCATTGGGTTGAAACAAGGGGGGGGGGGTATGTGGTGAGGTCACTACCAGGATACCTGGGAAAGTCCAGGACGGAGCTTATTTATGCCCCAGGTTCCTAACAGAGTGGTTCCGGGACTGCTAGTCCAGCACGGGTGTTTTGAGTTGTCCTGAGGTATCTCAGGTGGTTAATTAAAAAGGCAGCTCAAGAGTGGAGAGTTCCTGGCTGGGGAAAAGACACAGGAAAGCTGCCTGTGTGAGAGGGATTGAAATCACCAAAAGGTTTGGGATTTTATATATTCCTGTATGTCCTTTGTTTTGGGGAGACAGGCGGCAGGCCTTCTCCTGGTAGTTAAGAAAACTGACCTGTATTAGTTAGAAGACCATTAAGTTGCAAGGATTTTATTTTGAATTGTTTATGTTGTTTTGCTGCAAGTGAAAATAAACTGCCAGAAAGAAACAACCCCCCTTATGAATTCTGATTGTGCCGTGGGCTGCTTTACCCCCAGAAAGCTGATCCCAGCTACCTAAGCCCTTACAATATATATATATATATATATATATATATATATATATATATATATATATATATATATATATATATATATATATATATATATATAATATCCAAAGGCAGAAAAAGCTGAAGCACACCAGGATTTTCTTCAAAAAGATAAAGTATTTATTACATCAACGTTTCGGCCCTCGCATGGGGCCTTTATCTCTTCCAATTTTCTTTGTAATAATAAAAACAATACCTTATACTTGATAGTAACTGAACTGCATCACATTCCTTAAATTATGAAGAACAAGCTACTACTAAAGGTTTTTAGAAAAATTAACGTTTCACCTCTTTTATATTTTATTTTTAGAAAAAATATATATTTTCTAGACAAATATTATATATTTAATATATATTTTTAGTTATAAAATATAAAGATTTTAGTTTTTACATAACAAACAAACACTCAAACAAATTTTTTTTTTTTATTTTTTGTTTATTAAACTCAAGGTGGGGCTTGATTTGAATCTGTAATATAAGCTTGGATTTACGCTGCTTTTTTTTAGGCAAACTTAATATGGTGTGTATTCGTCATCAGTTAAACCTGTCTCCTGAACAAAGCTTCACCTACAAATGCACCCCCATTTTACATATGATTATTTTTTAATGTGAGATAAAATATATATTTTTAAGAAAAATATAGTTTAGGGGCAGTGTCTGACTGGCACACTGGGATACCAGGAAAAGTCCCGGTGGGCCCAGGTGTCAGTGGTCCTCATGCTGCGAAACATTGGGCCTATTTCATGGCCATTACCTATTTCTATAAGAAAAAAGAGGCTAAATAGATGGAATAATAGATTATAGTATGTAAAGAAAAGAGACTAGGAGAATAGAGGTTGAGTGAGGAGAGGAAGAAAAATAGTACTAAGAGTGGGCCCCTGGTCTCAAATTAATTGGTGGGCCCCTGGTCAAAGGTTTTTGGGTGGGCCCCTGGTGTACCAGTCCGACACTGTTTAGGGGGCAGATTTATCAAGGGTCAAATTTCAAATTTAAAAATACTTCGAAATTCGACCATCGAATTTAAATACTTTGACTTTGAATATTGAAGTCAAAGTTTTTTTCATCAAATTTGAGTATCCTGCATTCGATGTAAAATCGTTCGAACGATTAAATCATTCGAATCAAACAAAGGATTTCATCGATCGAAAGATTTTACTTCGACTTCCAAAAACATAGAAAAATGCTCTAGAAGGTCCCCATAGGCTAACAAAGCACTTCGGCATGTTTAATTTGGCGAAGTATTGAAGTCAAAATTTTTTTTAAAGAGACAGTACTTTGATTATCGAATGGTCGAATATTCAAACTATTTTACTTTGAATCTAATTTGAAGTCAAAGTCATAGTATCCTATTCAATGGTCGAAGTATCCATAAAAATTACTTTGAATATTTTTACTTTCGAAAATTCCCTCGAATTCACTTCGACCCTTGATAAATCTGCACCTATATATATATATATATATATATATATATATATATATATATATATATATATATATATATATATATATATATATACAGTATTTTAGTAAAAATAAAATATAAAAAAATTGTTTTTACATAAACACAATCATTAAAATAAACACTTTTTCAAAGCATGCGGTTTTTATTAAACTCACATTGGGGCTTGATTTAAATCTTTACTATAAACTTGAATTTATGCTTCTTTTGAAAATTAGGCAAATCTAATTTGGTTTAAAACCATAAGGCATTCCCTGAAACTCTAATGGAAGAACTTTGTCAGTGTCAACAATGTTAGCAAACAGGTTCTGCTAATTTGAGCTACTTTAACTAACGCCCAGCACTGAGTAATCTTAATGTTTCTGCAATGCATAGGGAAATTATTTTTAAAATTGTTAAAATAAACCTCACCCAGTGCAATTTGCATATTTCAGGCCCAGTGCTTAAGGACAGCCCAACAAGTATAAAGAACCCCAAAATCAGTCTACTTGTTTTCATAGTACAGTAAATCCAAAAACAGCAACATGGCCAGTAAGTAATGATGATCTAATATTCTTTTTTTTTTCTTGCATGCTTATGTGTCATTGTTTTTTTCTTCTAAATTGTATATTTTGTTTTTCAACTTGGTTACAGACTAATGATGGAACTGAATTAGTTTTAGTTTTAAAAACATTGACCTTGTTGCAGCAAGGGGAGCCTGAGCTTTTGCCAGCATTTAGGTGCTAAAGTTTTTCTTTGCCCATTCGGGCAAACCTACAAAGATTGGCAAGGTTTTTTGGCAATTAGTAAACTCACATAGGGGTTCCTTAATGATTGCCTGAGCACGAAAGCTCAGCCAATTATAAATGGGCTCTAAGTGTGTTATGCTAAATATGGAATTTAGACTTTGAGTTCCTTTGGGTACTGGGGCTTATGTGAATGATAGCAAACTTATTGGGTTCTTTAGATTAGCAGAATGTCTTTTTCCATGTTATAAATTACAGACCTGTACATTTTAGAGTCTCAATAATGTATCTGGACATACTGTAGCTTATTTATTTCTGGTGCTATTTTGCTGTTTATGGAGAATTGTTTCATCTAAGACAGGCTATATTCAGAGATGTGAGGGTAAGGAAAGTCATTTGTGCACAATAACATAAGCTCTTATATTAAGTGCAATATAATTAAAGGAGGAGAAACCCTTAAACTTTGGACTCTGATCTCACTGTTCTCAGGTGCCAGACAATGAGCAGGCCTGGATTCCATTTTTAGTACGATCCGAGGCCACTCAGTGGCGCAGTTTCCAACGGTGCACTGCAGGGTCCTAGAGCCCATCAATTTTAGTCCGCAAACCCCTGCCCCCCCCACAAGAGCACTCACTCACAACCTCCTGCCCCCCCCCACAGGAGCATGCTAGCATGTGCCGCCGCACTGATGATTAGCGCTTTTTATAATGCGGCAGGGCAGCACACCACCCCTACAGCCTTGTCACCCTTGGCCCAGGACTTTGCGGCCTCGCCACAAATCCGGGCCTGACAATGAGGGTCAGCAATGTGAACTCAACATATTATGGACCAGATTAAATTAATTTAATCATTCTCATGATTTATCTCTTAAAAACTCAGGGATGAGATTCAATTTTAAGGAGAAAAAACTTCTCTCCAAATTAATTTCCAGTTTTTTCCTATAGACTTCAATAGAGTTGTAACAGCTATATGGAAGTGTATAGATATGGGGTACTCCCAATCTGTTCTTTTTTACTGACTTATGTTGTCAAGACCTGGGCAAGGTGTCTGACTCATGGCAACTCCCAGAAGGCACTGATATACTTTGACTCTGTATCTTCAGATGGGCCCTTGCTTATGGTATGGAGGAAGAGATATCATTCTGGAATCTCTCAACTTTGGGCATCAGTGGTTCTTAACAACAAGCAATCACTTGGTACAATTTGGGTTGCCAGTCTCTTCCAATTTGCAGGGTGTGCTCAGTTGATATAACAAGCAAGTGGCAGGAGGACAGTTACATGAAAAGTACTCACAATCTTTCTTTGTTCCATAAACTATCTCAATGGGCAGTATTGCCTACCTCATAGTCACCAACTCCACATCCCTAGGCAAAGCCAGTAGACTTGTGTTACTCCAGGATCTACCTAATCTTGAGCCTGACCACTCGAGTCTTTATAATGGCAGGGGAGGTGCTGCAGGGTATTAACTAGTGATGGGTGAATTTCTCCTGTTGTGCTTCGGACAAAAATTCGAAATGGCAAAAACTTAGTGCTACTCGAAAATTGATGCCTGCATCAATTTTGGACGCGCGTCCAAAAAGTCGCTCACATCAATTTCGTCAATGGGCGAATAGTGTTGACACACTGCAATTTTGACACAAGCGACTTTTTGAGGCTTGTACAAAATGTTTTGACACTGGCAAGTTTATTTGCCCATCACTAGTACTAACCCCTCATTAGACTTCTCATTGGAGCCTTACCTGCTCACTAAGTTTACTGATCCTAACTGTCACTCCTAGAGTGACCCATAACAATTTCTCTCTTGAGATTTACTTCTCCTATACTGGGGTCTACCTAACTGCAACACCCCGCTTCCTCAAGCAAGTGGGTGCACTTAAAAGAGACAGAGCACATGGGGACTACTCCCCCTCCCCTCTGGGAAAAAGGACCTAGCCTAGCTGGCCAACTCAATCCCTGGGGCTTAGAAAAACCTTACCCCCTACACTGTTTTCACGTGATAAAAAGTGAGATACACTTTTCTTAATTGAATTGCAACTCAAATTGAATCTTGTCCATGAGTTTTCACATGATAAATCTTTTTCTCTGTGAATTGAATCTGGCCCAATATCTGAAGGAGAGTAGGAGATGATGTAAGATTAAATATGACAGTTATGTGTTTCATTACACTTTATCAACAACAACAACTTGGTATAAATGCCCTTTCTATTAGTTCTTGGACTGTTTTAGCAAAGCCATCCATAGTTTTTCCCCACCATCTCTACAGAGGATGCAAATTTATTGATGTATGTGATGAAAAGGTTGTGTAACACCAAGTAACGATAGATTCAGTAGGTAAACCTATAACCACGGCTTCCGTCCAGTGAAGCAATATAATCAAACAATAAAGGTGGTGGTTAATGGTCCAATACTTAGAAAGAGCTCAGCTCAAAACATGTCGTGACACATTAAAGCACTTGAGTTTTGCAGTAAAGTTCTGCGTATTGGACCTATTATTAACCACCACCTTTATTGTTTGAAAAGGTTGCGTATTCTGGCATCAGTTAAACTTGCCTCCCCCCATTTTACACTTTACAGTGCATCATGAAAAAAATGATATAACATGATTGGCCACAGAAAACAGGTTGTAAAATTGATGTGTCATTACATTCATCCTTTGCTCATTGCTTCATACCTTTCTTATTATGTTTTGAGCATTTGTACTTCAGAAAAGTGCCTCTCTACAATAGACATAGATGTTGCTTTTTGAGTTAAGATGGTCTGTGACTTCTTTTTTTATGTCTTTGCACTGTTTCCTAAATGAAACCATTATGTTCAGGCCCTTTAAGAGCACTTAAGATAACAATAAGAACTACCGGAAAAAAATGTTAAGCTATTTTCTACATTTTTGAAGCAATCTTTGAATGTTCTTTCCATTTTAGCCCTTCAGCTGAGAAGTGTAATTCTTCAGAAAGAAACCAATGCTGCTAATCACCATACGAGTGACTATGACTATGACTACAAGACCGTTTTAGCAAGAAGAGGAAATTCCGTCCAAATTAAACTGAATTTCAGCCGTGTTTTTTATACTGGAGAGAGTCTGTCAATATCTGTGGAAACAGGTAATGGTGGCCAGTTCACACACAATTGTTTTTTTAGAGATGTTGGATTTTAATTCTATTTGCACTGCATAACTGTGAGCAGGACCATTAAAAGGGGTTTAAAATGCCATATAGCTTTTGAAGCAAAGGTCTGTTGTTTATACATGGTTAGGAAACTGACTAAATGAACATGTTGAAGGGTAATTGTAAATGGGACATATTGTACTTGGAGTAGAGTTTTAGTGGGTCCCACAGGCTTCGGTAGTAGCTACACTTTTATTCAGTTTCTTTAGTGATATAAAGGTCAATTATTAATGTTGTGACAATGTTGTGACATCTGGACAAGCTAGCAGTCTGGGTGGCTAAGTGGCTGATGAGATTCATTATGTAGATAAATGTAAAGTTATGTGTTTGGGACTGTGAAATATGCAAGTCACGTATAACCTTAATGTGACTTATCACAAACAGAAAATTATTAGATTGCTAAACCTTCAGTTTTTCTCCTACTGCCGGTCCAGACAAGCCCGGTTTTGTGTAAAGGCCACATAGGCCCAGTCCTTGGGTGGCAGGATTTTAGGGGGGCGGCATACCACCTAACCGTATCCACACTGGTTCAGGAACAATGGGGATGCGTGGGAAATACAATTGTTTTTTACCATTTCCTGTGTACAACTCCCCAGTGCTCCAGACCTGATGAGGAAAATTTGTTCATGAATAAAGGCGAGGGGACGGGGCGACGAACAGCAGCAGGCCTAGGGGCACCCATTATGTAAATCCGGCCCTGGGTCCATATACAATCTCTTCAAGTATCAATACTAAATGGCCAGTGCTGCACAGCTAGCGCAGGAGTAAACAACATATAAAGTGCTTATAGTGTATTATGTTATAAAATAATCAAATCAATTGCGTGTCTTATAAAGTTATAAAGAATTTCCTACTCACAAGATTACACTTTTTCAGATGCGTATCAATAAAATAACTTGCTTCCCACGTGGATCCTTAGCAGCACTCTATCAATAGATTAAAACAGAAGTACATCGTCCATAGCGTAAAAAAACTTTTATTATTTAAAAATCTTAAGTAATGCACTTACACTGTGCTTTAAAATAATCGCTTCCCAGTCCCAACATTGAAGCGGTTTTGATCCAATCCGAATCCATAAGAGATCAGGTAGCCGGAATTCCTTCTTCTTTTGTGTCAGCTCACGCTGAACCCGGAAGTGGTCATCACCTGACTAGTTTCGCTGTCCAATAGCTTCATCACGCTATGGAGCAATGTTCCTCGGTTTTAATCCATTGATAGATAAGGATCCATGTGGGAGGCAAGTTATTTTGATATGCATCTGAAAAAGTGTAATGTTATGAGAACGAAATTTGGCTGATGGAACTAGTGCTGTCTGTTTTGGACTAATAGGATACGGCATGATTGAAATCCTCACATTACAACCACCTCCCTGGCACCTGTTAAGGGTTTAAAGGGCAACATAACCCAAACTTTAAAGACACACAGATTTGATTTGTCACAAAGGGTGATTTGATAATACACTATATGCACTTTATATTTTGTTGTTTACCCCCCCACTAGCCATTTCGTTGGACTTAATGGGACTAACTAAACCCTTGATTAGGAGGCCCTAGGGGTAATTTGGATAGTGAATCAAGTGTCCTGTATTAAAAGAGGTATACATTTACAGGAGGAGATAGTTATTGTTTCCCTTTACAAAGCACTGGTAAGGACTCGTGTAGAGTATGCTGTGTACTGTACCTCTTGTCTCCATTTCTTATAACAAATATTAATGAAAATAGAAATAGAAAAACTCCAAAGAAGGGCAGCTAAGCCAATAAAAGGTATGGAAGGTTTTCGTGATATATAAAGGCTGCCCTAGCTGGGAATGCTTACATGTACATTGCTTACTCCTGGCAGTGTTACATATAGGAGGGAATGCACATGGACTTTCGCTCACCCTCATCATGATGCCAGGTTTCAAACAAGATACTGGATATTTTTCTTTCAATGTCATTTAAATGTGTAAATGGCTACAGTTGACATGTTTCTCACTGGTAACTAATCTTGGCAGGTCCATCGCCTTCAGTCTCCAAGAAAACTAAAGCTGTAATGCCAGTCTACAGATATGCAAACCCAAAAACCTGGAGCGCATCCCCTCATCAAAGAATAGGGGGGACTGTGACTATTAACATAAATATTCCAGTAGATGCTGTCATTGGCCGTTACAAAGTGACTGCAAGTGTCAGCAGGTCTGGCCGTTCAATGTCTTACAGACTTCCTGAATTGATTGTTCTCTTTAACCCTTGGAATCCGGGTATGTATTATTATTTATCTGCTACAAACCATTAGCTTTTTTCAAAAGGCATAACTTTTAGATGAAGAATACACAGGACTTAATGCCCTTAATGACATTCCCCCTAGGACCTTAATTATCAACGGATATATGTGTTTACTAGTACCCCATAGCAACCAATCTGACCAGTAAATCCTACTCAGTTACTGTGATTATTAGACCAATGGCAAACGTTGTTCCTTTAATAAATGATGCACAGAATGGATATTTTAAAAAAAAACACATTTTCATTTCTCAGAGGACCAGGTATACATGAGTAATGAAGCAGAAAGGAATGAGTATGTGCTCAATGAAACAGGACTGATTTTCACTGGGAGTGCAAATTCTAGAGGAAGCAGAAGATGGGACTATGCCCAGGTATTATATTTTATTTGTAGTACAAAGTTATTGTTGCTGTCGAGATCTGAGAAAGACTGAGATTCTAATGAGAGATATCATTAAAGTGAACCTCACACCAAAACTTTTCAAAAATGTTTTTTTTTTTTAACCATTCCTATGTGTATTTCTGTTTAATAGTTTGAGGGGGATATTTTGGACATTTGCTTACTCCTGCTAGACAAGAGTCTAGAATACAAAACAGATCCCACCACAGATGTCTCTAGAAGAAATGACCCTGTGTATGTGGGACGGGTGTTGAGTGCTATGGTGAGTAGATGCGCGTTCATTTCTTTTTGGAAAAAATGTATGCATTTTGCCTAAACTTAGGGAACAAATACAGAATTTAACTGTAATACTTTTTAGGTCAACAGTAATGATAATGACAGTGGTGTCTTAGTGGGAAACTGGAGTGGAGAATACACAGGAGGTCAAAGTCCTGGGTCATGGAATGGAAGTGCGGCAATACTCCGGAGCTGGAGTAAAAATGGATCAGTGAAATTTGGACAGTGCTGGGTATATGCTGGTGTACTATGTACAGGTTTGTGATTTTTTTTCCCCTTAATATTTATATAATGGAATGAGCTATGTCCTGTCATTAAGACAAAAAAATACTCAACGCATAGAATTGGCATTAGTGATGGGCGAATCTGTCCCGTTTTGCTTTGCCGAAAAATTCCCGAAAAATTGCGGAAACGGAAAGTTCACAGAAAATATGTGAAATTCAGACATTTTCATGAAAAATCAAGCAATTCGAAGCTTTTCAAGAAAAAAAGTAGCGTTTCGAATGTTTTCACGAAAAAATAGTGAAAATCGGAAATTGCAGCAGGCGAATTTTCGCAAGAGATTCGCAAATTTATTTGCCTGCGGCAAAACGCGGGTATTCTCCACAAATTCGTGCCTGGCGAATTTATTCGCCCATCACTAATTGCCATGACTAACCCCTATTTTCTCAAAGTCTGGATGAAAGGATATCAGTAATAAAATGTAGCCATAGGTATTCCCATGTTCTGAGCACAATTCAGGACATATTTTAGGACAATATAATAAAAACACTATCTTTTTAGGACACTATCATAAAAAAATAGTGCCAATATTAAAGGAGTGGAAAACAATCCTCGAATGGGATAAATAGTGAGCTTAAACTTAATTGAACGATTCCAACGATTTTATCGTACGATCGAACGATTTATACTTCGACTTCAAAAACTTAGAAAAATGCTGTAGAAGGTCCCCATAGGCTAACATAGCACTTCGGCAGGTTTAATTTGGCGAAGTATTGAAGCCAAAGTTTTTTTAAAGAGACAGTACTTAGATTATCGAATGGTCAAATATTCAAACGATTTTTACTTTGAATTGAAGTCGAAGTAAATTCGAAGTCGTAGTATCCTATTCGATGGTCGAAGTATCCAAAAAATTACTTCGAATTTCGTTTTTTTTTTTTTACTTAGAAAATTCCCTCGAATTCACTTCGACCCTTGATAAATCTGCCCCTAAAAATTGGCTAACGCCTTTCCTTCCCACCATGGTAGGTAATCATAGGCTTGCGCTGGTGGGAACAAAAAGCTTCAAGCTATGATTAATGTTAAGTTTGCAAACATTCAGTTGCACTAGATAATATAGTGAATAAAGTACCCCCTATTGTAAAATATAAGGATATTAGAAATTACCGAGGAGTTTCATGACCATATAAAAACACGATTATAACAATATAATTTACAAGATATTCATGGCTTTTGTGTATTATAGAAAGATAAAGCCCACAAGGCATATTTATTCGACATACATTCAATTGTTTTTCCTGGCAAAATTTGCATTTTTGTTTTGATCAGTTTTTTTTTCAGATTTATGAAAGCTTATCTCCAAACATTTTTCCCAGCATTGTGAAAACGGTTGATGACTTTCCTCCAGAACTCATCACAATTTCAATAGTTCTGGGAAGTTTCTCTAAGGGTGCAATGATAAAGACATACTGACAAATAAGTTTTTTTTTCCTTTTGTAATTAAATAGTGTAATTAAATAAAAGTTAATTATTTACATTTTTAAGAGATCTAAGTAATGGCCACCCAAAAGCAGTGTATAAAACAATATAAGGCCCAATTTATTATCAGTAGCTGCAGTGCCAGGAGATTCACTTTGGTATTAGTCTGAATATTTCATATTTGTATTCGGTACATCCCTATTTAAAACCTAATTTCTCTTACCTCAAACATAAATGTGTGGATCAGCATTTCCCTAATTAAATGACTGGCCTCTTTATACGTTTATAAATATTATCTTTGTTTTTACATTTTCTTTTGCGATTTAGCACTGCGATGCCTGGGGATACCTGCACGTGTGATTACCAATTTCGAATCAGCACATGACACCAATACCAACCTGCTGATTGAACAGTATTTTGATGAATTTGGAAAGAGTCTCCCTTCCCCTGACAGTGTGTGGTAAGCATACCTTCCAACTCTCCTCTTTTATTAAAGGTAAACAGTGAAACCTCAATTTTAAGTACTCTGATTTTGTTTTCCTGCATTTTACATTTTTTATTTGTGGTCCCACCAATTTATAATGCATTTCAATGTGTACATTTCCCTGATTTTAATGTTTTCTCGGATTTTACATCCTGATTTTATGTTCCCAAAAACTGCTTTTTTATCCTCTATGAATGTTATTATTTGTGAAATCAAAGAGGTTTAAAATACTGACCAGATGTATATTTTGCCATGGTTTTGCCTGTAAATGGTCAATTCCAATTAGTCTGCCCCTTATACAGTCCTGCACCAATCACTTATTGAGAGGCCTTGCACATGAACCCCATAGTGTAACATTAAGGGGCAGATTTATCAAGGGTCGAAGTGAATTTGAGGGAATTTTCAAAGTAAAAAAATTTGAAGTAATTTTTTGGATACTACGACTTCGAATTTACTTCGAGTTCGATTCAAAGTAAAAATCGTTCGAATATTCGACCATTCAATAATCAGAGTACTGTCTCTTTAAAAAAACTTCAACTCCAATACTTCGCCAACTTAAACCTGCCGAAGTGCTATGTTAGCTAATGGGGACCTGCCAGAGCATATTTCTAAGATTTTGGGTTTCAAAGGAAAATCATACGATCGTGCGATAAAATCGTTCGAACCGTACGATTTGAAGTACGATTGGAGTACGATCGTATGATCGTACTACGATCGGAATACGATCGTACGATGAATAAAATTCTCTGACTTCGAATTCGAAAGACAGAGGATTCTATTCGATGGTCAAATTTCAAAGTATTTTCCAAATTTAAACACTGCAATGCTTAACCCTTGTTATTGACACAGTAAATATTGTATCTCAAAGTAAAACAGACTCCTGTGCTTATATCCTTTCAGTACTTGAAGAGAAAGTTACTTTAACACATTTCCCTGATTTTACATTTTACCGGATTTTACATCATTTTTCCGTGTTCCCTGAACTGAAACTTAAAATGGGGGTTCTACTGTATCTATATTCAAAGCATAGTGTGCAGAAATCTCTGCATTAGGTGTAGTAGCTGTAACACTGCAACTTCAACCATAACACTAAGGGGCAAATTGATAAAAATGTGAGATTAGAACTCAACACAGAAAAACTCACCCATGTTCTATTCATTCCTATGGGATTTTTGGAATTGTAATTATGAATGAAGCTCTCCATTTGATAAATAGGTATAGATAAATAGAGTTCTAAATTCACACTTTGTCTACTAAGTCTACTCAGAGACACCAGGGGGCAAATTTACTAAAGGGTGAAGTGACTAACATCATTTCGGAACTCCGCCGATTTAATAAACGGTCGCTGGCGTAATTTTGCTAGCGAAGGAGATAGACTCTAGCGGTACTTCACTCCCTAATGCCAGGCAAATTTGTGTTCTGGCCAAGGGATATAACTGCGCAAATTCACTAAGATGCGGATTTTCCTAACATATGGCACATAAACTATATAGTGGGGACATAAATTATATAGTGGGCTCATGTGTAGGGCAATATAACAACTCTATTTATTAACAACTCTTTTTATTAAGGTTTCACGAGCTTGTGAAATGTAATGTATTTGCTGCAACATATACATCCATTGTACTTTAACTTCCCATATGCAAATTAGCCAACGCTAAAGCAACTTCGCTTTGCTTGCCACAGTAATGCTAGCGCAACTTTGCCAGCGTTTGGTGCCCTGGATGCAACTTTGGATTTTAGTGAATTAGCGTTGTCATGGCGAATCTACGCCTGGCGAAGTGTTGCGATATGAGCAAAGCCGTCTCTGGCGCATTTTCAGAGGTTAGTAAATTTGCCCCCAGATGTTGGGTTGCATGGGGAAGTAAGGTTGCACTTGTTAGAACAACATACAACACCTATACAGAATATATGTAGACAGACAAAAAAATAAATAAAAAAAAAAAAGTTTTTAAAAAATCAGAAAATAAAAACCTGATTGAATAAAATTGAGAAAACACTATAATATATGAGTTCACAAGCTCAAAATACTTTAGAAAAATGTAAAAACTTGAATTGGGAAAATTGCTTCTATTTTGCCTAGGACAACTCCCATTGACTTCTACATGCAGCTTTTGAATGCCAAATTTTTTAATTTGCCTTTTTCAAGGTTTTTTTGTGCTTAATAAATCTCTAAAATTCATGTTTTTTAAACTCTCATTTAAATTTGTGAGTTTTAGCTCAAAAAAACTTGAACTGCATCAAAAATTTGAATTTGTGCGTTAATAAATATAAAATATGAGGCTCATTAACCATAAACCATTGAATGCAAACTGTAAAATCTTCAGTAAAATTTCCCCATCTACAGCCTCAATTAAGATCATAAGCTCTGGCATGATTTCATAATGCTTCTTCTTCATTAAAGCTGCTGGGACACTAGGGTCTAAAAACCATCTTTGCTGGTCTAAAAACCTGACAAAAGAGGTGGGGCAGTGACATCTGGGGGCTGGGTAGTCATGTTGAGGGGCAGATATGAATTTTTTTTTTCAGGAAAAAATTTGATAAATTCAAGTTTTAGTGAATCAGCTTCTGTGTGAAGTTTTCACTTCACTTGGTTTCAGATCCAGACATTTTTTTGAACATTTTGTGCTGTCTATGTTTAGGGGGCTTTTTTGGAGGATGTTTTAGTTAGCCCAAGATCATTATCTTTTTTTTATGGGCAAACTAAACCTTGTAAATCTGATTGATGTCTGTAGCAAGATATGGGTCTCTAAATACCAAGACAATAGGTCATATTTTTCATAATATATCAAAAACATATTTTATCACAATGCAATGTTCTGTCTCTAAGGCTGCTAAGATGGCTCCAGAGTTTCTGCAGCAATGCAATTTTCCAAGGAAGAGGGCTCTATCTTAGCTTTCAGAATAATTTATATTTATACATTTTGGTTGGGTTGAAAATATATAATGAATAAAAGTATATAAAGACATGCATTAAAATTGTTAGTTCTGGTGCACTAATAAAATCATTAGATTAATCATCTATAACTATTAAAGTCACCAAAGTCTTGTTTTACTGGGTGTGCATTCACCAGACCACCAAAGTCTTGTTTTACTCGGTGCTGATTCACCAGACCACCATTCATATAAGTATCATATTGAAAACTTCTCATTTTAATGGAACTTGCTTAAAACACGCTTTAATGGTCTGGAGAATGCACACCCATTGAAACAAGACGTTGATTTTTTTTTCCTTGCTATGGGCTCAGCACCTTGGCCACCAATAACTCCTGGTCAGTGTACCAGAGATTTCAAATCAATTTTCAAGACTTTAGTGAGCTGAGGAATTGACTATGAATTCAAGCGATGGGCTCGGGCCCTGAGCACACAAGCATATTTCTAATTTGGTGTCATCACCTTTGGGGTATAACCCACCAAAGGAAGTAAAGAAAATGTAAATTCTGTAGCTCCAACGAAGTAAAAAAAATTCACACAAATACAGGCATAGGACCTGTTAACCAGAATGCTCGGGACCTGGGGTTTTCCAGATAAGAGATCTTTCCATTATTTGGATCTTCATACGTTAAGTCTTCTAGAAAATCATTTAAACATTGAATAAACCCAATAGGCTGGTTTTGCTTCCATAAAGAATTAATTATATCTTAGTTGGGATCAAGTACAAGCTACAATTTCATTATTACAGAGAAAAAGGAAATCATTTTAAAAAACTTAGATTATTTGAATAAAATGGAGTCTATGGGAGACAACCTTTCTGTAATTTGGAACTTTCTGGATAATGGGTTTCAGGATAATGGATCCAATAAAGTACCTCCTACCACCACCCTGACATAAAATATTAGCAGTAGAGAATCCATATTCATTATTTCTTTACAGGAATTTCCACTGCTGGGATGAAGGTTGGTTTACTAGAAATGATCTTGGTGAGGATTATGGTGGATGGCAGATTTTGGATGCAACCCCACAAGAACGAAGTGAAGGTAAGGAGTCTGGATAATGTGACTTTGCAGCAGCATCATTCTTGAAGGACAAGGAAAGAGTCAATTAGTGATGGCCACTAATTTGTCGATAACCTCAGTGAAGTTGCTGAATAACACAGTGGCCCCTAGTACTATTCCATTCCAGGAATCCCTTGTGGCTACCCTGGGTAGTATTCACAGTAAATTATAAGCTTTAATTCTGTTCTCTAACTTCTGATATAATATACAACTACTGAGTTGGAGAGATCGGTTTGGATTAAATTGACTGTGATTGATATCATCAGGTTTAGATGGAAAGGAGTCATACTTGGCTGTAGCAAGACTGTGAAGTTAGATAATATATTCATTAGAAGCTACACTGCAGTGTTTGGTGATAACATGAGTCTACATAGCAGAGTTTTGTGCTTTGTGTCTTCTAAAATAACCACTGGAAGTCTTCATTGACAAAAAATGGTGTGTCCTTTACAATTAAAATGGTTGTGTTTCTGCTATTCATTTTTATATTCTTGTTATATTAGGCATCTTTCGCCTTGGGCCTTCCTCCCAGAAAGCTGTCAAAGAGGGAGCAGTGACCTCGGATTATGATACTACCTTTGTATTTGGTGAAGTAAATTCAGACAGAAAGCAATTTATCAGATTTAATGATGGAAGACCTCTTTCAAATGTCTACACTGATACTCAATCTGTTGGGCAATTTATCAGCACCAAGGCAGTGGGCTCTTTAACCCGCCTAGATGTAACAAATGATTACAAATACCCTGAAGGTAAAATTCATTATGGTTTTGCAAGAGAATACATTTATTTTGCAGAGGGTGCAGAGGTATAAGTAAGCAGATCCTGCAGCTGCAGGGGGGCCCAAGAGTTAAAGGGGCCCCATGAGGTCCTAATTCATATACAATTTCAATAATTATTGGTAAAAGTGGTCAACCTGGGGGCTTGACAAATAATCTGCTGTGGGGCCCAGCAATGTCTAGTTAAACCACTGAGAGGGTGTAAATATAAATTGTGTGCATTCAAGTTGCACTACCCTGAAAAAGAATACATTCCTAATTCCCCATTTTTGGACCCTCTTTTCACACCAACAATGTACTTTCAGTACATGAAGGCTTGTGCCTATCTTTGAAAGCTACGTTAAAGGGGAGGTAAAGTAATTTTTTTCTGATAGAATCCATAAAAACAGGCAACTTTCCAATGTAGATGCTTTATTTTATTCTTACTGTTGTAAAGATAAAGGACCCAGTGTCTCGATCCCACCACTTGCATTCCTTGCCCCGTGATGCAATCATTGGGCCCTATGGCCCACGAACAGATCAGCCTTATATCGCCCACTCAGGGTGGGCATATTGGGGCCCATATATGGACACCTTAAGATGGCCACTGGGTGTGCTTATCTCTCAATGCAGCCAGACCCAGCTGTAACAAAGAATACACAGATAACAATGAGCATGCTTGCCTCTGATTGGCTCCTGCTGCACTTATGATACTGAACAGTAGTAGGCAAGGGATTAGGTTACAAAAGAAATGAAGCAAGGCGCTGAATGAGGCTGCCTGTGGCAAAATTAAATAAAGCATGCATATTGGGAAGTTGTTTTAGGGTTTTTTTTAGAATTCCTTAAGTTAATAGGATGACTTTACATCCCCTTTAGTATCTAGTTTTAAATTAACAATCAACCTCCCTAATTTCCAGGTAAATAAAGGTGCATAAATACTATCAAAACTTGAACGTCTATAAATATAATTGTATTTTATTTTACACATGGCTTGAAAGGAAATCATGATGACGTCTGTGTCACTTTGAGACCAGTTCCCTGCCCCCCTCCCTTAGGCTCACAGGGTAATGCAACCTCTATGAGACTAAAAGTCCCTCTGCTTTTCATATAATCTGTGCACTACCCGATATGGAATTCAGAGGGACTTCAAGCCCCAGAATCCATCGCGGGACATTGGAACAATGTAAGGGAAGGTTTACGTGATACTGTGAGCCTAAGTGGGGAAGGTAACTCATTCCAGCAAGCAAACACAAACAAAATATATATTTTTGGAGGTGCAGATTGTGCTATTCATCTTTTTCTACATCGATCGAACTGTATAAGCTTATGTTAAAAATGGGTATATTTTCCCTCTGCATAAATTTGACCAACATGTGGTTGGCTGAATTTTTCAAATATGTTTGAAGACATTATTAGACGTTATCTAGACCTGTTCTCTATACTAATTTTCCGAGAGGAATGGCATTTCACTATATGAAAACTAATGTCTAAACTGATTGGTATACAGATTGCAACTACTATAGCCAGGCAACATTATTGTACTGAATTAATATTTTTCTTCCTAATTACCGAAGGTTCTGCCAAAGAAAGAGAGATTTTTGATAAAGCACGAAATACATTGCTAAGTTTGAGAATTGCTACAATGGCTGCCAGAATGAGTATGAGGTCGGAGCAAAATGAACCAGAAGCGCCAAAACCTGAAATCACTTGCAGCTTCAAGTGGAGTGGAGATCCACAAATCGGGGATGATGTTACATTCATCCTCACAATAAAAAATCCTACCGCTGCCAAGAAAAACATAAAACTCAAGTTTACTGTTACAGCGATTGTATATAACAGAGCAACTGTTAAAGACATCCTTACTCATTCCCAGTCAGTCACCGTGGCTGCTAATAAAGGTATATTGCATGCATTTAACCAACATTTTTATTTTTTTCAAAGAATTTTAAGAATTTTTCAGATATTAGTAATATCCAAGGTAGTCATAGGCGAATGAATGGTGCTCTAGATGGTGGACTACTATAGTATTCAGTGTTCACCTTCTATTTCAGGAATGCTGGGAAATACAGTTTTAAAACTTCTAGGGTAGTAAAGGTTGTCGATCTGTGGTCTAATATTGTGCCACAGACTTAAAAATGTTTTTGCCAGTCAGCATTGCTTAATAATAACTTTAGGTTTTTTTGAAACTTCAGAGGAATCTGTAAGCCTCACTGTAGAATATGTAAAGTACCAGAAGGCTCTCACCTCTGACAATATGATCCAAGCTGCGGCTGTGTGTGAAGAAGAAAATGGAGCTACTTTGCTGAGTGAAACAGTTCTGACCTTGAAGAACCCGCCCCTGCAGATAAAGGTATCCGTTATGTCCAAGAACCAAAATGCATATACAGTACAACTCAAAAGTCTGGCTTCAAGATGAATTCTAGCAATTCTTCTACCAACCTTAAATAACAATGAAGAGGAAACAGGATATTCTTCACTGAGAAAATATACATTTAGCATAGATGGGACCTAATCTACTTATCCCTAGTTTCAACCCTGGGACGCCTCCAGTCATAAACATTTAGTAGGCGTTTAATTCATGCAAGCCGCTGACCTGTAGCTTGTCCCAGCTGACAGCTTTTATTGGACACTGCAGCAGCTCTTCCAGTTGAGCTGCAGAGTAGTTAGTAGTTTGGTTCCTCATAAGCAGAGCCTTACAAGGGCAGTTTTTATACTGCTATGGCAGCACTTGGACATACCTCTGTGGCTGCGGGTCTAAAATGAAGCCATGATTTATTGTAAACAGAAGTGTACCCCACATCTTACCTAAGATACGCAAACCCACAACAGACTTGGGAGATACTGAAAAAATTGAGAAAGTGGCTACCCTTTTCTTGTCCTTTAAAGGAGAAACAAACCCTTAATAAAAAAAATCCTACCCCCCTACCCTACATAGACCCCCCTCCCTCCTCCAGCCTAACGCCCCCCCCCCAGGCAAATGCTCCTAACTCTTTACTTACTCCTCCATGCAGATTCTGTCCATCGGAGTTTACGGCACCCATCTTCTTCTCTTTGGTAATCTTCGGAATGAGACCAGCGAATTGGCGCATGTGCAGCTGGAGAATTTTTATCTTTCATGAGAACTGCACATGCGCCGAAACTCATGAAAATTGCCGAAGCGCCGGTCTCATTCTGAAGATTACCAAAGCGGCTGAAGATGGCGCCTGTGAACACTGCTGGACAGAATCTGCACGGAGGGAGCAGCTATGCTGGGGGGAAGAGGGAGGGGGGTCTATGTAGGGTTTTTTTTTTTAATAAGGGTTTGTTTCTCCTTTAAGGACCAAAGCAGTTAGAACCAGTATTGCAGAACTAGGTATGCACCGAATCCACTTTTTTGGATTCAGCCGAACCCCCGAATCCTTTACGAAAGATTCGGGCAAATACTGAACCCAAACCCTAATTTGCATATGCAAATTAGGGGTGGTAAGGGGAAAACATTTTTTACTTCCTTGTTTTGTGACAAAAAGTCACGTGATTTCCCTCCCCACCCATAATTTGCATATGCAAATTAGGATTCGGATTTGGTTCGTCTAGGCATAAGGATTCAGCCGAATCCTGCTGAAAAAGGCAGAATCCTGGAATCGGTGCATCCCTATGCAGAACATGGCCAAACCGATACTGGTTACTTCAAAAGCCACTGAAAATGTTTAATTATTGTTTTTGGGAAACGTGCTTAGAATTAGTCATTGTGTTTTTGGTGTGGCTCCCCAAGAACAGATTCCTCCAGTTTTAGTTTATTATAATGAATTTACATAAATGTGAAAGCTGTGGATAAAATGTTCTTTTTTCCTTCTTTCTCTTTATCTATAGGTTCCTGAAAAAGTAGTCATAAATCAAGAGATTTCTGTTGAGGTGACTTTCTACAACACAGTTGGAGACGTGCTTAAAAACGGTTCATTAACCTTAGAAGGCAGCGGTCTGATTAAAGAGCCTATACAAATTCGGTAAGTTACCCGCCTGATGTGCAACCGCTTGCAGTCAAAAATTACCCCTTATGTTCAATTAAAGGAGAACTAAAGCAGGATAAGGCTAAAAACTTACTGTACCAGTAGAGAAAGCACTACACTAGTAATGATTCATGCCTGCATAGCTATTCATAGCAGCATAATCATCTTATCCTATTAGGCCATTTTTTGAGTGCTGGCCTGGGGAACTACCGGGGGCATCTCTGGAGGCACAGGTCTTTGCTGGTAAAGGGTTATGATGGCCTTGGTCTGGTACAGAACCTCAAATATAAAAGAATATTTCAGCATTATAGTAGCAATACAGTTCAGATCAGATAATATCTAATAGGCTATTTATTCAAAACATACTGATGACTTCTAAATTTCTTCTTCTATTTTCAGAGTGCCAGATCTGAAACCCGGTGAAAAATATTCAACCAAAGTCGCCATCACTCCATATAAAGTCGGTGAAAAAAACCTCTCGGCTAATTTCTCCGCAGACAAATTGTCTGATGTAAAGGCATACGCTACTGTTAAAGTGGGTTCTACTTAGAAATGACTGTGGCAACTGCACTGCATAAAAAGAGACCTGCTAGAACAGCTTTGTGTTGGAATCAATTGTGGGCTTTTTAGAAGAATAGAACATCCATCCATGAACATCCATCCATTATATTTTTATGAAAAAAACTATAATAATAAATATTACCTGTAAAGACTTGATCATTTAACTCTTTTTACTAACCAACAAGCATTCAAAGCTCAAACTACAAATATATATATATATATATATATATATATATATATATATATATATATATATATATATATATATATATATATATATATATATATATTGTTTTGAAGTGGTTGACTAAATCAATGCTATTAATTTCTAGGAAGAACCCAATTTAAAGGGATGCTATCACATGAAAACGTAGGTTTTTTTTTTTTAAAAAGAAAACGCATTAGTAGTGATGGGCGAATTTATTCGCCAGGCGCAAATTTGCGGCGAATTCCCGCGATTCGCTGCTGGCGAATAAATTCATGAAACCGCTGTGAAAATTCGTCGGCATAAAAAAAAGCCATTTTTCTCCAGCGAATTTGCACCCTTTCACGAATTTTTCGCCGTTTCCCGGGAAATTCGCAAATTTTCCACGAAGCAAAACGTGCCAAATTCACCCATCACTACGCATCAGTTAACAGTGCTGCTCTAGCAACTCTCTAGGCCACAAATAAGAACACACCAAGTCAGTGAAATCTATTTAACCTAATCTCTTCATGTACTCGCCAAATTGCTAATGCACTTCCCTGTTGGCTGGGTATGATCACTAGCTCCCAACCCAACTGCTGGCTCATCAGTATTCCTGGGTGCAGTAATTAACTGGGTTGCTTCCCTTCCAATAAAACACCTTTGCATGCAGATATTAAAGTTGCAAAAGGTAGGAATAGCACTTGGTATAAAGCAGTAATAAAGCATGAGTTTTACTGGGTTTGTGTCACGTTCGGCACCCTTTATCCAGAACCCAAGCTAAGCTCCCTGGTTTCGTCACTTCTGACTTTAACCGCTGCCTTTAATCTCGGGAGGAGCCCTCAGCTAATCAGATGCCGCCAGGTCTTAATTGAGAGAGGAGCTAAGCTAACGGGCACGATCGTCTCATCAGGATACTGGAAGGAAAAACACCACCAGGAACAGGCAGGCCGGGCCAGCACAAGCAGAGAATCGTCAGACAGGCCAGAATCGGATAGGAGAGCGTAGAATAGTCGGAGAACAGGCAAAGGATCAGTATTGGAGAAGTCAGAGTAGTAAAGCAGGCAGGCAAGTGCCAATACACAAAGGATCAATAGTATTCACTAAGAATAACACACCCAGGAACAAGACTAATTGAACCTAACAACGGGCAGTGAGAAATTCAAAAAGGTCCCTTTAAATAGTTTAAATTTCGTGCGGTTGCACGATGACGTCATCGCGCCGGCGCATAACTAAGGGAGCGTGTGGCCGCTCACACCATAGAGGAACCAGCACTGCAAGAGAGAGGACGCATGCGGCGGGCGTCCCCGCATGCAAGGGGAAACACTGCTAGACCACCAGGGTAAGCGGAGGACATTACATTACCCCCCCCAGGTAGGAGGGGCCACTGGACCCTCAAGCTTACCAGGAGACCTGGAATGTGTCTCCTAAGATGGTCAACCCTAACATCCGATTTGACCAGATTCTTTACCAACACAGGAGGAGGACAGGATTGCTGGTGGACTTGTATAGCTGGTTTTAACACGGAAACATGAAACAGGGTAGATAACATAAATATCTCAGTAACTCAAGACGGACAGAGGTTGGGTTCACAACTTCCACATAGGGTATGGACCTATAAATCTGGGCCCCCGCTTAAGAGCTGGAATTTTAAGATTAATATTCCCTGTGGATAGCCAAACCAAGTCCCCAACCTGAAATTTGGATACTTCCCTATGGGTCTTATTGGCTGCTCTTTTCTGAGCAGAAGTAACTGCCGATAGGGAACAATGTACCCCAGAATGAAACTTAGAGCAATGATCAACAGAAGGGAGTTTTTCTAGGGAAGTAACTGTCACCATTAGAGTGGAAGCTAGACATGAATTTTTTCACTTTGAACCCCACTGAATAACCTCCCCAGGTACCCAATCAATCTGGGGGTTGTGTACCTGTAGCCATGATTTTTGGGTCACCAGACCTGACCCCAGTGGGCTTTTATCAAAAGCAGAAATCCTCATAGGAGGCGTGAGGGAAATAAGGGGAATATTATTCTGCGAAGGCAGCATCTAAAAAATAACCCACCAAGGCTGAAACTTTAGCTGAACCCCCAGGCCAGGACAAAAAACAGGTAAGTTTTTTGAGGCAAATTGGGGAGAGGAAATCTCTCTATCCAAATGGAGAACTTCCAGGCTTGGGACAATTTTTAAGGAAATGCCCCTTATCCCCACAATATATGCATAGACCCAGGGATCGCCTACAGGCCCTTTCCTCGGGAGACAAGCGTGTAGCCCCCAATTGCATGGGTTCCCCCTGAGGGTTAGGAAACGAGGGAGTTGGTGACTCGTCATTACAAATAATAGGGAAATCTATATCCTCCTCAGCTCGTCATCACGCCAGCGCATAACTAAAGGCCATTAATAAATAAGTTAATAAGGAAGGGCCAAAGCCAGACCCATATGGCACACTACTAACAACACTGGTCAAATTCGAAAATTCCACATTTACCAGAACTTTCTGTAATCTATCCTTCACCATTTCTCTATCCAAGTATGAATATTATGTTCTAGATCTTAATTTAGCCAGTAATAGGGATGGGCGAATGTTTTTGCCTTGTTTCAATGTAGAAATGATGCCCATAGACTTGTATGGCGTTGCGCGTCAAAAAAAATTGGCGTGCATCAATTTTTTTTTGCCACCTATAGACTTTAATGGGCATCGGCTACATTTCGCCCAAGCCTACACAGTAACCTTCTGCGTGGTACTGTATGAAATGCTTTGGCAACATTTAAGTAGATTAAATCCACTGCCACCTTAATGTCAATGTTTCTACTCACCTCCTCATAGAAGGCAATTAAATTTGTCTAACAAGATCTACTATATATAATTATATAATGGTGATTACTAAACATACTGCTGGCATGATTGTACTTGCCAAATACTTTACAGCCCCTCCTATTCCAAAAACAGAATTTAGAGCATACTTCCTTGATAGATCTCATTTCACCAGATGTGGGTTTGTGCAACAATTGGGCACAGTTAAGGATTGCTGAGTCATTGGAAAGTATTACACCTAATCATTACACTGAAATTACAGATCAGTACTAAAATATTAATTTTATTAATATTAATCAGGAGCTCCGGCATAATTCTGTCCTATGTAAGGGCCAGGCATGCACCTTGTCCTGCATAAAGCAAACTGATCGTGATGGGTGAACCAGACTCGTTTCACGTTGCCAAAAATCCATGATAAGGCAAACATTTGCTGAAATGCTTTGAAGTCTGTGGGCAATAAAATAGTTTTTTCACACATTAGAGTCTATAGGCATCATTTTTGCGGAGAAACTACAAACTAATTCTTATTTAAGAATCAAACTGTATTAAAGAGCTACCATTGTGAATCCACATATTTTTAGATCAGCATAACTGTGTCAGAATGACGGACTGGTCCATGTACACTTAAGGCAGAATATTGTGTATTCTCTGCTGATGGACATACACAAGCAGAGAGAAGGCCAAACCACTCCCATCTGCACAGTCTTGAGTATAGACTGACAGGCGCAGGATCAGCTTGGCATAAACATAAAAAATTATATTAAAAATTAAAAAAACAGAAACATGGATTAACTTGCCTTTGTCCTGCGACAATGTGTACTGGGGCATGATTATGGGTATGCAGATGGTGAGCACTTATTTTGTTGATACATTTGTGCCTTAAGACCTTTTAGAAATCTGCTCAGATAGCCCTTATCCAGAGTAATCATATTTATATAATGTATATTTATTGTTAGTTATACACTGTGTGATGCTGTGAGATGGATAATATAGAACATTTGTTAGAATTTTTCTGGGAGGTCATCCATCTATACTTACTGCACTCTCTTCCCTTCTCAACCAATTGGTTTAAAAGCTCCCCTTGTAAAATGAAAAATAATAATACATGAATAAATGTAAAACAAATTAAAAAGTCAAGAATATGCAACCCAGATATCGGTGCTGTACCGCCAATGGCAAGTTCCACAGATGGCCTAAAAAGCACAAATGAAAATGTGAAGGCTGTTTTTCTGGTATGGTAATTACTGCTCATAGCAATGCAATGAAATAATTACATGGCTCACCCTCAAACATTATATCTTGTGAAGAGAACAATCCAGTTTGATGACTTGCTGGTGGCCTTCTTTTGATATTGTAAACAATGCTATTAGTTTCATCAGTAGCTTAGTAATTTTTTAGAGGTAAAAGTCTAAAACAGTTGAAATCCTTGTTTGCTACTGATGCCAGTGGATCCCAGTGTGATGGTGGGGAAAGCAAACCTTCTAGACATCAGTGCTGAAAGGCTCCAGCCTGTAGGCCATTACTTGTTTGAATTCTCTCTAACATTGGTCTATGGGTTTTGTCACCTTGGAACCACCTGCAAATACACCCATAAAGTTTTTTAAATGCACCCATAAGGTTTTAATTTAGGGAAGATCAACATTGTGTTTTGATCACCTTGGTCTTATAGCTTCCACCTGCCTCCAGCCAGTAAGTGGATTATCTCCAAACACATTCTGGATGCATACAGATGTAATAAGGGATATTATAATGTATTTTATGCTGATTTATTGGTATTTCATGTTCCAGTCACTAGACAGCAGCATGGGACAGGGACTCCCCTTATGCAGAAACGTTCTGGAAGGAAATAGTGCCAATCAGGAGGGAGGAGATTAGAGTGGAAGTCCATAAAAAGGAGAGAGCGTTAATGAAGGTTTAGTGAAGTTCACCTTGTTTTGTTGAACGATAGGAATAGGCAGGCTGGTTGAACAGTTTTGGCTCCCAGGATGAAGGAGGGGTCAGCACCCCAGTAGCACTTTGCCACTCAGGGCCACAGTGATAGGCCTATGATGAACTCTAGTTTATTCACTCAAGTATCCATATCAAGTCTCCTACAAGACATGGTGAGGAGCAAATGTGGCCTTAGTCCAGAAAAGTAAATACACCTTCATTACACCCAGTTGCTCACATGTTGTGTGCTCATAAATCATTCTAGATACTTAGAATTCCTGCACTTGCACCTAGCCCCTAATAAATGAGACTAAGGGTGGTAATTGAACCCAGACAGTTCCATAAATATTACATTATTTGTAGTAGTGGGATCTGAGCTCTGTCCAGTGCTTTGTATCAGTATATAAATTCACCACAAGGTGCTGAGTGTAGCTCTAACATGCCTGACCACTACAATAGGGGCCCTGTTAGTCAAGCTACATAAAATTGTTACTGTGATAAAATGATTTAATGTGTAATTAGTGGTGTATTTTTAAAACTGTCTGCCTCACCCTACCTGTGCTATTATTGCATGCATCACTATCTTAAAATCCCAAAGTGTATTTTCTTTTAATGCCTCCCAAAACACCATTATTTAAGGCATTAAGGTTACTTGCTGCAACTAATTTATGTGGGAAGAATTCAGAAGCCAGCATTCTGTTATTTATGACACCTAAAACCAATACTTACCTTCATAAATACTGCAGATTTTATGTAGCGATGTCTGGCATTCAAACACCGATATATTGTTGATCTATACACTTTTTTCTTTTACACAGGGCCAAATAGGTATATTTTCTTCTATCCACTCAGAATTTTGGTCCATTGACACCAGGTCATAGCCAGTCTCTGTTCTGCCGCCAGATTTAGCCACAAGTATCTTGCTGGGTGGATGTATTTCATCTGTATATATACAATATAGGCACAAAATAGGTCCCCTAAAGCTGTTGACATACAGATGCAGCCACTTTGGTTTGTCTGTTTGACACAGAATAACTAAACACAGATATCCCATTTATCTCATTTAACACAGAAAACTGTGTCACAACATCCCATCTAATTAAAGCATTCATCATTGTGAACAATGGTGCTTTGGTATGCTAATGAAAAGGTTAAATGCATTAAATGAGTTAAGATAACTTTAGATAACACAGTTTCTTCAATTAACCACGAGTCATGACGCATTTAACTCACAAATCCAAGTGGCTTCATCTGTAGGCTTGGGCCTTTGGGCCTTTACAGATATGCCAATCAAAGTTATTCGGGTGCATCTTCATGATGTTCTGTCCCAGGCCTGGCTCTCCCCTTCCACCCCACTGCCCTACTGTGCTCCCTGGTTCACTACTTCAGACAATATGGGAGTACCTCAGGTGAGGGTTCCATACATGTAACTGGAGTAAGCTAGTAAGTAATTTGCACCCAAAACCTGTGTGAGGTAGACCCACTACTTGAGGTCACTGTGGAAGGGAGGCTAAATTCTGGGTAACTTTGTCAGCTTGATAAAGGACCAGTGAGATCCAAAAGGCTGCTGTGCCATATGTGAAATAAAGGCAATTTTAATATCATCAATTAGGAGTGCTGTAATGCTATAGATTCAGGAAGGGGGGCTAAAATCAGGGCAGCTCCCAAAAAATAAGATTGAGTTAGCATGTCTGTCTTTATGGTAAATATGACCCTATCAGTGGGTAGGGCTTATAAAATAACTAGACCTGAACCTCCTGGAAATCATTCTTCTCTGTAATAATAAAACAGTAGCTTGTACTTGAGCCGAACTAAGATATAATTAATCTTTATTGGAAGCAAACCCTGCCTATTGTGTTTATTTGACGTTTAAATGATTTTCTAGTATACTTAAGGGCAGATTTATCAAGGGTCGAATTAAAAAAAATAATCGATTTCAAGTTATTTTTAGTGTACTTCGACTAGGGAATAGTCCAAATTTGATTCAAATTTGAAAAAAAATGTGAAAATTTGAATATTGAAATGTATCATGTACTGTCTCTTTTAAAATTTGACTTTGACTATTCGCCACATAAAACTTGCCAAATTGCTGTTTTAGCCTATGGGGGACCTCCTAGAACCTTTTTATAGTCATTTGGTGGACTTTGAAAAATCAAATTTTTTTTTTTTAAATACTTTTCGATCGAATACAATCTGAATTCAATTGAAACGCTTGAATACAGCCTATTCACTCGAGTTTAAAAAAAATCGATTTTCTTAATAAATTTTGGTTGGCCATTTTTTATTTGAATTTCCAGTTGATCGGAGTTTAAAAAAACTCTCATCACCTCGAAATTCGACCCTTGATAAATCTGCCCCTTAAAGGAAAACTATACCCCCCCAAACAATGTAGGTCTCAATAAAAAGATATTGTATAAAACAGCTCATATTTAAAACCCTGCTACATGTCAATAAATCATTTGATAATAATATACTTTTTTAGTAGTATGTGCCATTGTATAATCATAAATAGAAAATTGCCATTTTAAACAATAAGGTTAAAATCTGTTGATTAAGTGTTCATTTTGGGGGTATAGTTTTCCTTTAAGGTATGAAGATCCAGAGGATTCTGAATACAGGTCCCATACCTGTGTATATTTTTTCAAGCTTGCAATTAGAGCTGAGCAGATTTATATTACTATGTTTCCAAAATCAGGCTAGGAACATCAAATATTTATAGCTTTTCTGTGTTATCATTTTTTAAATTACAGATCCTAAACATGTATAAATTACGGGCTCACTGCACGCTGCATTACTGTCATCTACCACAGATGGGCAGTAAGTAACCACGAATCGCCAGGCTTCTTTTGTGATGTTTCATGAAAGTTCCTTTAACATTTCACATTTCGTATTAACAAATGTACTTTACAGATGCCTATTTTTATTCGAATCTTTACTATTAAATATAGATCTTATAAGGAAGTGGACATTTAAAATATGTTTCTTTTGCATTTACACAAGGGTAACCTAGGGTTACCTTCACATAATAGTTCTAGTATAGAAAAACAGAGATTTGAAAACTCATTTAAAAACAGCAGCAGGCAATAGCATTCTCCTTTGCTGAACATCACAGAGAATTATTTAAGATGTTGTAAATGAGAAGAAAATAATTTTGAAAACATTTTAATAAAATAAAGAGGCAAACTGAGTTCCTGTGAGGGTGGAACCAACCAATGAGTCACTGGCATGTCTGCTCCAGCCAAAATAAGTAAAAGAGCAGTGATCCCCAACCAGCGGCTCATGTGCTGCATGTTGCTCACTAACCCCTTGGATGTTGCTCCCAGTGGCCTCAAAGCAGGCATTTCTTTTTGAATTCCAGGCATGGAGGCAAGTTTTGGTTGCATAAAAAACAGATGTACTGCCAAACAGAGTCTAGTTTAGGCTGCCAGTCCACACAGCCCTTATTTGGTACCCCCAGAGACTTTTTCCTGCTTGTGTTGCTCCCCATTTCTTTTTACATTTGAATGTTGCTCACTGGTAAAAAAAAGGTTGGGCCCCCTGAGTCAAGTGGGAGTTGGCAGTCCATAGTATATTTAGCTGACCTGTCAGTGTCTACTCAATCAGCAGAAGGTTTTACAGCAGTGATCCCCAACCAGTGTCTCTTGGCCCCCATGGCTGTTGCTCCCAGTGGTCTCAAAGCAGGTGCTTATTTTTGAATTCCTGGCTTGGTGGCAAGTTTTGGTTGCATAAAAAACAGGTGTACTGCCAAACAAAGACTCATGTGGGCTGCCAATCAACAAAGAGCAACTAAATAGCCATCATATCCTTTATTTAGTACCCCTGAGGAACTTTTTTCATGCCTGTGTTGCTCCCCAACTCTTTTTACATTTAAATGAGGCTAAAAAAAGTTTGAGGACCTCTGTAATAGAGGAAGAGCCAAATCAGCTGAGCTGCTGGGTTCTTAAGAATCATTTTTTGGCTGTAATTAAACATCGAGCAGCATATGACAAGGGTTCGTAAACAGGAGATTCACTTATTACTGTGCCATTCTTTTTTCATGGTTGATTTTATAATTTTTAGTTATTTTATCATAAACTGATTGGGTACACAACAGGCTAATTGTGGATACTGGTGGGCAGAACACAGCAGAAAAAGAACTGCAAAGGCAGAGATTTACAGACAAGGCCATCTACTTTACTATTCTAATACATACTTCTGTGCTGACAGCTTTTTCTCTGTTGCCTTTTCCATATGTTTATTGCTTTCCCCTGCTGACCTTGTCTACTGCTCTTTGGCCAATTTTTGTTCACTTGTAGTAAAATGTAGACAGGAATACTGTTTGGGATTCAGACACATCGGAGCCTTTTTTAGCAGTAGTCAACCAATCCAAGTGCCTGACTGAACCTTTAAACTTACTAGGGTCACATGAGATCAGAAAATGTTTTCCATGTAGATTTTCCCCTATGGTAATTGGGATTTGGTTTGGGAAAGATTTGGTGGCAAATTTATCAAATTGTAAGTTTAGGGCTGAATAGAAAAACTCACCCACGTTCTATTCATTCCTATGGGATTTTTAGAATTGTATTTATCAATGCAAGTTAGAACTCACCATTTGATAAATACAGTTTTAAAAATCTCATAGGAATAAATAGAACATGGGTGAGTTTATATTGATTAAGCTCTAAACTCACAATTTCTTTGGTCTGTGCATCCCCACATTTTATTTTCCCACTCCATGAAGGGAGGGTTACCGTTGGCATAAATTATGTGAGGGATTTCCACTACTGGGTTTAAAGGCTGTGGCTGGCTAAGATGAGGGCCGGCTTGGGTCAAGGTGGGGGGGAGGGGTTTAATGCCCTTAGGTGAGTCTAAGTATGATCTAGCTTCTCCCTTTCGAATTCCATTCAAGGGAGCCATAGAAGTTCATGGTCGTAGCTTGTCCCCTGTATTCGTGCTCTAATGGCCTCCATTGATCTGATCCACTTTACTTTAATGATCAGCATATGTTGAGTGGGGAGGGAAGTTCCTTTCCAGTTGGCTGCGCGGATCGTTTTTGCGGCAGTGAGTATATGAGTAGCTGACTTATTGTTGTTCGGGGAATTCAGTGCTTTAATGGGCATACCAAGGAGGTAGGTCTGGGGGTTTGGTGTTATTCTCTGTTTGAAGACTGCCGAGAAGGTGTCTGCTATCATCTCCCAGAACTCTGTCACTACACTACATGTCCACCACATGTGAAAAAAAGTACCTCGCTCACTGCAGCCGGTGAAGCAGAGGGTGGATGAGGAACCTCTCGTTAGTTTAAAGAGCCATGAGGGAGTATAATACCATCTGTATATCAGCTTGTACCATACGCCCTTTCATTCACTGTGGTACAGATTGAGGTCCGCCTGGCCCTGTCCCATACTGTTTGCCATTGTGTGGTTGAAATCTCTTGTTGGAGATCTATCTCCCACTTTGTCACCGGAGGGATTGTTATAAAGTAGGGAGATGGTCTCTGACTTGGTGTTTAGGAGTTCAAAGAATGTTGCCTTTGGGTGAGCCGTGCGATTCCAGGGGAATGCTTGGGTGATGAAGTGTTGATCTGTAGGTATCTGAAATATTGCTGATTTGGGATTTGAAAGGTCTCTTTGACTTCTAGGAATGTAAGTATATTTTGGTCTGGAGCAAGTACTGAGCAGAGAAAGGCTTTTGCTTGGAGCCAGGGTGCGAATGCCTTCAGGTCTTTGCCTGGGGGAAATCCTGTGTTACCTATGAAGGAGCATATCTTGGAGTTCATTGGGGAGAGGTGGTATTTCTCTCTGTATTTGTCCGAGAGCTTAATACTCTGGGTGGTGGTTGGTGGTATCTCACCTAGGTCTATCCTGTTTTTAGGGGGGATCCATACTACCAGGTCTAGAGTGAGAGGGACCAGCAGTGCATTTTCGATGTCCAGCCATGGCATATGCAGAGTTCTATGCGTAGCTATTTGGTCCGATAGCCTCGCAGCCAGATAGTACCTGAAAACATGTGGTACCCTCAGACCTCCTATTGATTTTGGCTTGGTCATGATGTCTGCTTTGTCTTTCCAGACAAAGCTCATGATAGCTTTTTGTAGAGAATGGGCTGCCCTCTCTGGGAAGTGTATTGGAAGGACCCGAAAGAGGTATAACATTTTAGGGAATAATGGCATCTTCACTGCTGTGATGCGCCCGAACCATGAAAGATTATATTTTCTCCAGGTCATCAGGGCTTTTCTCAGTTCCATGATCAAGGGAGGATAGTTGGTGTCATATAAGTAGTCATATGTGGCATTTAGGTAGATTCCTAGGTAGCGTAGCCATCATATACTTCCAATTGAGTCTATCGAACGCCTTTTGGGCATCTAGGGATAGCAGCATGGTCGACTCGACACTGGTAATTTGGCTCCGAGATAAATTAAGTTAATGGCCTTTCTGATGTTATCTCCTGACTGCCTACCTGGGATAAATCCGACTTGTCAGGGTGTACCAAATCTGGTAGATGAATGGCGAGTCTCATGGGCAGAACTTTTGCAAATAATTTCATGTCCATGTTGATGAGAGATATGGGGTGGTAGCTCTCACAGTTCAGGGGGTCCTTCCCATCTTTGTGGATCATGGAGATAGTGGCATTTGCATGTGGGGGGTTGGGGGGTGTCCGTCTAAGAACAATTGGAACAAGGTAGTGAGTTGGAGGTGAGGGATTTTATCACCTCCAAGATCTCCTCTGCTGTTATGGGCACCTCTAGTTGCTCCCTCCGCCATTGTGATAGAAGAGGCTTCACCCAGTTTGTGATGAAGTCTTGCGCCTGATGTGCTAGCGGGGCTTTATCCTCTGCATATAGCTCTGTGTAAAATTTACAGAACATTTCCACAATCTTAAGAGTCTTTGGTGGTTTGACCCTGAGAGTCCCTAAGGGCATGAATACTATATAGGCTCTCAATTTCCTTGCTAGCATAGTATGAGGTTTGTTAGCAAATTAGTAGTATTTTTGTTTAGTCCGTAATAGTGTGAACGCCACCTTATCTGCCATCAGCTGTGATAGCTCTGCTCGTATTTGGTGTATACGGGAACCTACCAATGTGTCAGGGGTCTGTTTGTGTTGGGTTGCTAGGGAGTGGAGCTAGTTCGAGATATTGGAGACTTTGGAAGACCACACCTTTTTGGCTTGAGAGGCCAATGTTATCAGTTGACCTCTGATAACCACTTTGTGAGCATCCCAGTGGATAGCTACAGAGGTGTTGGCAGGATTATTTTCGTAAAAATAATCTTTTAGGGCTTTCTGAATCTTTTGACAGGTAGCCTGATCATTGAAAAGAGTGTAATTTAATTTCCAGTGGCCTCTCCGTCATACCCTGTCCCATCTGTTGAAGACCACTTTCACCATACCATTATCCAACCAGGTTATGTCATGCAGTTTCACTGACCTCACTTGGGTTGCTCTGGTGAATAGAAAGTTTATGCGAGAGTAAGAGTTATGCACAGAGGAGTAGTAAGTGAAGTCCCGGTCAAGCGGGTTCTTCTCTCTCCATATGTCAATCAGAGCTAGGTGTTTGAGATGAGAGGCTAGGTATTTTCTTGTCACTTAAGATCAGTGGGGGGTGTTGCGTTGTCAGTATGTCTCTGGTTCTGTCTAGATTGTTCTGAAGGATAGTGTTAAAGTCTCCTCCGACAATCAAGGTTCCTTGCTGTACTTCTGCTAATTTGTTGAAAAATTACCTGAAGAAAGGGGCTTATATAGAGTTTGGGGCATACACTGAAGCTATGGTAGCTCTCTGGTTTTGGAGTAAGCCCGTTACTAAAACTTAGCGACCCTCCTGATTTACATGCTTGCTTATAAGTTGAAATTTGACATGTTTATGGAGCAGTATGGCAACTCCTTTAGATTTTGTATCTCCATTGGAGCAGTACCAGGTGGGGTATATTTTGCCCATGTATTTTGGGTAGGAGGATTGTGAAAAGTGGGTTTCCTGTAGTAAGACTACATCTGCCCTCTCCTTAGCATAGTTTGTAAGGGCCATTGTCTGCTTCTTTGGGCAGTTGAGTCCTCTGACATTATGTGAGAGCACTTTAAGGTCAAATGGCATTGGGAGCCGAGGGGTCAGGGTTAAGTCTGGGGGTTGGGTGTCCATACTTATCAGCAGTGGGGCATTAACTGAATAATAAAAACAAGGTGTAAAACTTGACTATCAGCTGTGCTTTGGGGAAGGGGACTCACAGAGACAACTATCCCCGGGGTGTCTTGGTCCTCTCTAAAGAGACGTGCTCCTAAGCTAGGCTAGTCTCAGGGGGATACCAGGAAGGAAGTGTGGCTATGAAGCATCTGAGTGGGTGAGCTCTTCCCCCACCTCTCTATTGTGGGCTACTGTACTGAAAAGGCTTAGCATGATACCATAACATTTGCAAGCTAACTGTAAGAAACACAACAGTATAACAGCAATAAAATTCAATTATATAGAGAAAGAAAAGCAAAAAAGAAAAAGTCTGGCTTTGGTCTAGAACCAAGTCTATGTTTGAACTTCTTGGGTCGACAACTCAGGTCATTGGTTCTAGTTGATAGAAGCGGGATTAGGCCTCCATACACTCTGGAGCATCTAGGGGTGCAGCATCGATTCCCTCCAAGTGTTTAAGTGCTTCCTCTAAATCTCCCGAAATCCCTCACTTTTTTGCAATGTAGAAGGGGCCAGGTCAGTGTACAACTGGGGACAGATGCCATCTAGTTCCAGTGGGTTGTCACGTGCTGCTCGGAGGATAGCTTCCTTGGTTTGATAATAATGGAAGCGCACAATAATGAGGCGCATTATTCCTTGGTCGGGCTCGAAGTGCTCTATGGGCCCTGTCCATTAACAGTTCTCCTGTTGGGATTTGAGGGAGTAGTTGCTTGAAGTACTTCTTCAGAAAATAGTCTAGAGGTGTGTTCTTCTTTTCTAATCCTTAAGTTGTTTCATCTGGAGTGATTCTCGATGTCCTCCTGCGCATCTTGCAGCTCTCTCAGTTGGTATTGTAGGTCTTGTATTTGTGTGTCCATGGTGGTAAGTCTCTTTTGAGCTGCTTCCTGGGTGATAGTATGGAGTCTTTGATCCATGGAGGAAAGTTCGCTGGAGATGTCTGCTAAGGAGTTCTGAATTTCAGCTTGTATGTCTAGTTTTAAGTCCTGCAAGTCCTTTTTAATACACAGAGCATTACATTGATCCGCATCTGGCATTTCCCCACTTTGGAGATTTGCAGCTTGTTTCTTGGTGGAGGTGCGACTTTTGAAGAAGTCTGTGCTCTGGTCTGCAGTGCTTGCCTTGCCCTTGCCTCCCACCATGGTTACTGTGGGTCCAAGCCTGCTCTACTGTTGTTGCTGTCTCATAGGTGGTCCGGTGTGACCAGGCCGTAGTCTTAAGAGGAGGCCTTTGTGTTTGTTAACCTCTCTAGTAGGAGGTGGTGGTGCTGGCTCCTCAGTCCCTGGGATATGAGTAAGGGCACTGGTGAAATTATGTGAGGGCCCTATAAGACCTTTATGTCTGTGGTCGCTTTGGGCCGCTAAAGCAGATTCCTGTGGGTGCTAAGTTCTCAAGGGATTCTCTCTTGGGGCCCAGGGTCTCAGGTCATTTTGGCTCCTGCAGTGCTGCTGTTACGTAGGCTAAGTTGGGCCTACCCCTCCCTTTCACCACCCAACTCTGTCTGCGTATCTAGTGTACGCACCTAGCTCCTGTTGTGTTGTTGTTGTGCAGGCTGAATTAGGCCTACCACTCCCTCTCTCCACTCGACGATGCCCGGTGCACACACCTGTTTCCTGGCTCGTCTGTTTCCTCAGCCGTGTTGGTGCTCAGCTGTTCGCTAGAGGGGAGGTGTGCGTATTCTGGTCCTAGGACGCGCCAGGTTCCTGCTTCCTTTTCGTGGTGCGGTCCGATGTTGCTGCTGCTCTGTCTTGCTCGGTGTTGGTGAGTGACACGGGGAGCTGTGCTGGAGGCTAGGGCTCATTAGGTTTTGCTGTTGGTGTTTGTCGTCAATTATTGCTGTGCTGGTAGCTGTGTAGCTGGTATTCTTTAATGAAAAAGAAACCTATCTCCAATATACTTTGATTAAAAAATGTGTACCGTTTGTATAAGAAACCTGACTGTATGCAGTGAAATTCCCTCTTCATTTACTGCTATGGATAGGAATTGTCAGACAGTCCCTAACTGCTGGGCAGGGAAACAATCATACTTATGAACAGCAGGGGGAGTCCCCGCCTTACTTCCCAGCCATGCAGAACTCAAGCAGCTTTGTTTATTTCCCTGTAGAGCAGTCAGTGACTGTGTAGAGATTTGTATTGGATTTTATTTTGGCTTTACAACCCCTTTACTCTTTCAAGGGACAAAGATCATGGAGCCAGATTTAAACAGATAAACTGGGATTCTATTTGGAGGATTATTTTGCCACTGGTTCTGCAGATTTGGAGAAAGTTTGTATTAAACAATACAAAAACTATAAAATCCACATTAGATTACATGACAACACAGGATCAAGTGCAGTCTGCATATTCTGATTATTAATCAGTCTTGCTGTATCGGCTTCTGGCAGATATTATTTGACTTGTGCTGTTTTGATCATTTATGACAATCCCTAAGCAGCTCAGACCACACTGAGCATGTGTCAGTCTTGGTCTTATATAAAATATCAAATATGTTTAACAAAGTTACAAGATGGTGACCCCCCTGTGACCATAAACATAAAGATGTTTATGTTAAGTATACAAAATACAGCATTTCTATCCCTATTCTATTTTAGACTTTACTTCCCCACAACACGCAGAGCTAATTTTTAAGGGTCCTCTTAAGGCAAAAGAAGAGGAAGGGTGCAAGATGCAAATTAACCTGTGGGACAGTTTGTCACAGATCTGACATTGCTAGCCAGGGATTGTGCTTTCACTGATGCTGATGAAATGATTCATGACAGGATAGTATTTGGCAAAAATTCTCCAAAAGTACAAGAGAAATGAATAAATCAAGGTGCTGATCGTAATCTAAACAAATCAATTGATATTGCAATACCTTATGAAGCAGCTCAGGCAGAACTAAAAGTAATGTCAGCCCCAGATAAAGTACATACATGGGGGAATGTAATAAAAGTTGGTAACGGAAAAACTATTTGCGATGCGAAAAGTTATGCCTTTGCATGAACAAATTTTGCTTTGCGAGAATTTAATATAGCTTTTGCGAACCCGGAAACTGTTTACTATTCGCAATGCAATAACCGTTTAAAGAACAATATTGCATTGCCACATGTGGATTTTTAATCTTATTGGTGCGAATTATTTTGCTCTTTGCGACTTTAATTACATTTCCCTGAATGTGGGCAAAACTCCCTCTCCCTACAAACAGTCACAAAAGTGGAGATAAAGGCCCACAAAATAAATGCAGCAGATGTGTCAGATCACACACATGGCAAAACTGTCCTGCGAAAGGCCAGATATGCCACAAATGGATATGCAGGTCATTGATGAAGTTTCAAATGAGGATTCATATGATTTAGCCATAAAGATGGTAACTACATCCAGCCAGTCTGCATTCATAAATGCAATTGCAAAATAGCATCCTGACCAGGTTTTTACTGAAATAGAAGTGGGAAACAAACATTCACTGGTAAAGTTCAAACTGGATACAGGTGCACAAGTAAATATACCTTTAAATATATTTCAAGAGAAAAAGGTTTCAGAACAACTACTTGGTGAGGATCCATACATTGCCATGCTGGCATACAGAAACCAATTAATGGCATAGGGTCACCAACTCAACTGCTTCAACTGCTCATGAGCCGTCATCTGCGCACTACACTACCCATAACACATAACCAATTACTAGCACAGATCATTCCATCAGCTGTTGTTGGCATGAAACTGCAGAATAAACAACAAAGACAATCCAGATACTACAACAGAGGTGCAAGACCATTATCTAATCTGCAGGACGGAGGTCAGGTCATGATGCAAATGCCTTGAGGAAAATGGCAATCAGGCTGGGTCACTTATAAGTTACACACTCCAAGATTTTACCTGGTACAAACTGATGATAACTGTAGACATTTGATCAGTCAAAAAATGTACAACACTGTCTACAAACAGTTTAGATGATGATTTGGAAGTAAATGAAAGTACACCAATGGAGAAACCTGAACTGTATAACGGTTTTCAAGTTCCATCAACAGGAGCTATTGCAGCACTATAGAACAGCCACATCAAAACTACAAGATGTGATTGAATGGTGAAGGCACCTCAATGATTGAACTTATAAATATGCTTATTTTGCATTATCATTAATGTTTCGCTATGCTTTAATACTCCTGTGTTTATGGTTATGTTCTATAAAAGAAGGGAAATGTAATATAATGTGTTGCACGCTAGGTGTCGCAGAATAACAGAACAGAATAATGTTTATTGATGTAGGACAGTGCTAGCCAACTTCTGTGGTACCAAGGGCTGGACTTTATCTGGAATCCGTGGTGGAGGGCCGATAATAAAAGCCAGTGTTGACCATTCCTTGTTTTTAAACCATACCTACTTTAAACCACACCCATGGTACCAAAAGAACTGTTAAGATCATTTCCACATTAAGGGTGGTAGCACACCAGCAGGGATATCAGTTATCACTCATATGTGAAACAAGATTATTAAATCATATTAAGAAATACCCTTTAATTCATAAATTAATATACAGGGGGCGCTTTATCACAGTCTATAAAAAAAATAGTGTATGTGGAAGAAAGTCGTTTTATAAAATAAGAAATACCCAGAGTTCAATTTGTATTAAAATATATAGTCCAAGTAGATCCTGATCAGAATTAATCTTGTCAGTCATTCATCTCCCGGGGCACTGCCACTTCGGAAAAACGTATGGTCAAGTCCAGGGGTTGTCTAAAAATAAATAGCAAGAAAGGCGTGCTCCCCTAGTGTAATATCTTCACAATAAATGTATTTAATATGAATAAATTGCACTTGCAATCTTTGCAGACATCAATAGCGTATAGTTGTACAGTAGGACGTTTCATCTCTCTCAGTGACTTCTTCAAGCACTTATCCAAATTATTCAGTTTGCTCTGAGTTTGGTGAAAAACTGAGGTGTGTCTTCATCTACACACTTCTGTATTTCACCAATCCAATCATGTGGGGGCCACAAAAGGGGACAGCACTGATGTAGGAGGTTCAGCAGCCATTGTGGAGTGTGATTTCACTGAAAGACACATCCCTTACAGCAATAATGTCTCCTGTGTTATTGTAGCTTAAACCTCACAGTCAGAAACATTACACGGAGAAGAATTGAAAGGTTGCTCCTTGCCAACCCACCTCTCAGGCTGCCAAGAGGCCTGTCAGTGATTATGTTCTATGTTCTCTGCCAGCAAGCATGGTAAAGTAGGAATAAACATTTTGGAGGACACGTTTTACATGAATAAAGAGACATTAAAATTTTAATATGTTAAAATTCTTACCCCTACTGCTGCTGTACAGGATATGAGATTGGTATCTGGAATGTCAGTAAATTTACTATGCGAACATTGACGTGAAATCTGGCACTTAAATGCTTAACACAATATTGCTGACAGCCCTACATTTCAGCAGCTAAAACAATGCTGCTAATTATATGGTGGCATTACATAAACTGCATTAACAGCTCATTGTTATTTAACACTGTGGGACTTAACTATCTAACATGATATGCTATAATACACCTTGTTATTATGTGCTAATGTACATGCTGTTTTTTTTTTATATAAATAATTTAGAAAACCGGGGGGGGGGAGAGAGAGAGAGAGAGAGAGAGAGAGACAGTTTCTAGACTTTGTTTAATTGGCATAGAGAGCACTCAAAAGATTTAAAGGGTTTCTGTCTCCTGACTGTGGGATAATGTTTTTGGATGGTGACTATGAGTAATGGGTGTTTGGTTATGTCATTCTAATATAGAAGCCATTTACCTCTGCCTTTTTTCTTCTTCAGAGACTGAGGTATTAATAACCCCAATAAATGTCTGAAAGTTCCACAAAAAATTTTCATTTTTCCTGCAAATAATTTTCTCTTATGACTATGTCACTTGAGGGAAAAAATTAATGTACTGGCCACATCCAAGCAGAAAAATTCCATGGTTTATTTTTCTGCTAAAGAGTCTCCAAAGCATGAAAACCTTTCAGTCAAAGCTGCTGCTAAAATAATTTATCCATTACGCTGCTTCTCCCACATCAAAACGGGCTTGCTATTCATTTTTATGATAATAACAAAACACATATAAAACTTGTCTTTCATTTTACAATTTAATATTCTTATTTGCAATTTGCTAAAACTCTATAGAGCATTTTTTTCAAAGGCCTCAGTCAAATGTAATTTCCTTCTATAAGGATGTAAGCAGCAACCTAGGCATTGAGGTGGCAGTGGATGTGATCTGCTTACTGTAGATTTTGCTAAAGCATTTGAAACAACTTCACATAACATATGACTGTTTAAGTTAAGGAATATTGCCCTGGAATATAATATTTGTACTTGGATAGAGAACTGGCAGAAGAATAGAACAGGGGAACATTTTCTAAATTGATCAGTGTTGTTGGTGGATTAGTGCAGGGGTCTCTTATTTGCCCTTTGCTTTTTAATTTGTTGACCTTGAGGTTGGAACTGTAAGCTTTGACATTATTTTTGCTGGTGGTACTAAATTGTGCAAAACTATTCCATGCAAGATGCTGCCACTTTGCAGAGATTTGATTAAATCAGAGAATTGGGGAGGCAAATTGGCACATAAGGTTCAATGTGAGTAATATATATAAGTGAGTGTGATATACTGTATTTATGCTGTGTAAGGTTTATGTTGTATAAAATCGCACATTAACTTTAAAACACATGGTGATTATTCATATACCCAAAAATACTCTGTGTGCTATTATTGTACAACATAAACCTTACACAGCTGTGTGTTGTATTTTGGGTATTTTACAGCTTCATTTTTGGCTACTTAGCCCAAAAATGAAGCTGTAAAATACCCAAAACAACCCCCATACACTAGCCTTTAATTGCCTCATAAGTGTTTTTGCTGAGGTTGATGGACACCAACACAATCACCTTTAGCTAATGTAGTAAGATGGTGGATATCCTTTTCCAACTCCTGTGGTGAGAAACTGAGCAAGATGTGTTTATTTTGCTGCAAGATTTCTGCCCAACTTTATTTTTTTTATAGTTAATTAGATACTAATTTTACTAACTTTATTTTTCCATGAATCTCAAATTTGGTGGTTTTCTTTTTTTTTAAAAAAAAAAAAAGGGTTCTTAAAAATCGAGTATAAAAACCATGAAAACTACAAACAAACTTTACCACAGAAAAGTTGTTAAGGTCCTATAGAAGTCAGTGGAAGCTGCGTTGATCCTGTTGGACCATTTTAAATCAGAAATCATGTTTTTGGATTTTTTTTGCTACGAATTGTCAGAAAAACTTGAATTTTTAGAGGTATTTGTATTTTATAGAGCATATTTTCCATTTGTCCTTTTTTTATTCTGATCTTTTAATAAATGTCATGACATTCATAGTTTTAGAGATTGTGAGTTTATTTGTGGTTTCAAAAACCTCTAAAATCTGGCCTCGATGTGTTCCTCTACAGCGAAAGTCAATCTAAGGATAGTTTCTTTAAATCTGATTGTGTAGTTTGCCTGCTTTCACTAAAACAATGTTAAAACGAAAACTGCGCAACCTCAAACATACACGTGGCTTTTTATATACATCCTTTCTTACTTCGAAGCACTAATAAAAATGCTGCGTTTATATACAATCTTAATGTAATAATTATAATTATGTAAGAATATAAAATGGTGATTTAGTGTTTTGAATTATTTGGATACGACTCTGGCTGGTACATGTGTGACTCATTTCTTTTTGCGTTTGTGGTTTTTTTTTTCCAAGAGCAGCTTCCAAATACAGAAAGGCGTTTCCAAAAAATAAAATGTACAAAGTCAGAACTGTTCAGGGACCACAGAATCAAGTCTGTGATTCACTAGTGACGGGTGTACGGCAGCAGAAAGGTGAGTGTTCCATTTCCAAGTTGATAGGATATGGCATAAGACATAGACAACTAGGTAGTTGGGTGACATACTTTAGAAACAATGGACCCTGCCCTAAATATATTCCCCATTAAGCTTTGTACATACTGGTTTTACCTTCCAGCTGGAATGTGCATGAGCCCAGAAGGATGTTTGTCTATAGAAAAGGAGGGCTTCAATGTTTATAATCTGGTGATAGTTGAAGTGCAGCTCTACAGATGCCCAGAGGGTTGTTGTAGAGACATCAGGTGGCAGTTGCAGGTTTGAAGAAAACTTTGAAAATGTCAGTTGCAAGAAATATTTATTAATGTTGTTTTCTCTAATAGAAAGTTTCATTTTTATGACACAGGTATAGCTGTAACATTTCTGCGTAGGAGAGACAACGGTTTGCAGTAACATGGGTAAAGCAAAACTAATGTTGACATGTTACTTGCTATGTGAGAGAGCATTTGAACTACAGATATATTTACACAAATCAGTATCATATTTTAAAATGATACTATGGGCTCTACACTTAAGCAGCAGTTCTGTTTTTATATATTTTCCATGAATGACTTCCTCTGTGACCAAAATAGCTGGATAATGAATAGGTTATTGTTATCAGCTATTTGTTATGCAAGGACAGCTCAAATACGTCTCAAGTTTCCTGTATATCTGCTTGTACAGCTGTCAGATAAAGTCATTCTTTAAAAATGTTTTAATTTGAAATTGTTTAATTACCTTTTCTCTGACTTTGTCCTTACCTGCTACGAACTTGGACTGGCTCCTTCGTTGTATCTGATTCTTTCTCATCTTTATCCTCTCTACCATCATCTTCTTTTACCTACCCTCTTTTTTTTCCAGTAAGCCCACCCCATTATACCACCAATTTTACTTTTCCTATTTGTTTCTTTAAAATATTACCCACATTGTTTATCTCTTTTCAGTAAGAGCAATTACCCACCAAATCCAATTCTCCCTCATTTCATCACATTTTTTTTTCTACCCCTAACCCATCCTTAGCTTCGCTACTCACATCAACTCTGCTTCCTTTTGTTTTTCCCTTTTCTAATATGGTTTCCTCCTGGTTCCTCTGTTCAGTCACAGCCAAACCACAGCTTCACTTTCCCCCTTGTTATTCCTACTTGTTCTTGTGGTTCTAATGGTTATCACTCTGTCTCTTTCTTTTAATCCATTTTGCTATTTTTGAAAAAAGAAAAAGGATCGCTCCAACCGTGCCGTTTTGTTCCGGTTCCCTTTCAGTGCATGCGTGTCGGAGTGCTGGTTACAGATAAAGTTGCATGAATCAAATCTTGAAAAACGTGAACCGCACATCCAATAAAAATATATCCTTTATTGTTTGGCTATCAAATTATTAAGATCAAAGACCGCATCATTGCTTGACTCGTTTCAGACTACACTAGTCCTTAATCATTGGCTATGATTAAGCCTATCGTTAAGGACTAGTGAAGTCCAAAACGTGTCAGGCAATGATGCGGTCTTTGATCTTAATAATTTGATAGCCAAACAATAAAGGATATATTTTTACTAGATGTGTAGTTCACGTTTTTCAACCTTTTGCTATTTTCCCTCACTTTCTATTCTTCTGCTGTACACAAGTGGTTTCAAAGAGTATTTTAGCAGGTGCATTTGCATCTAACAGACCAATGCAGTTTATAACAGGAGCAAGTCAGGCTAGCAAAGAAGCAAGCAAGTACATGACTCAAACATAATAATTGTATTAATTATGTGTAATTTTAGTTCACATGCATACCAACATATTAAAATGTTTATCAAGAACTGAAGGTTATATATGTAAAAGCATATTATTTTCATAATCTACTGATTAAAAGCAGGTGCAATATCATACGGCAGATTCTACTTTAGGGAAATAGGTTCATAGATATGATAAAGGAGTCTTTCAATTTGGGCCTTTTTGTATACTATTACCTTTTTAAAGTACTTTAAGGAGGTTACAAAAAAAACACTAAAATCTCTGATCTGATCATACATTCCTACAAGAGGCCTTTTTATCGTGGAGCTGCTAAAGGGTGAGACTGTTTCTATTGGAACTATTTCCCTTTCTTTTAGCCCCTCTAAAAAAAAGTAACAGACAAGCAGCTATTCATCTACACAGCAACATAAGGTCATTGGCAGCCTATAAAGCATCAGGCAGTACTGTGCTAAAGTAAAGGGGAGTTCTATGTATCTGCTATAAAAGCAAAATTACTTTTATGCCCAACTAGCTTATTGTGAAATGTATGTGCCTATAATAGGATGGAACTCCTGATCACCCATCTCAATGGATGACCTAACAATCTCTATCACATATACTTTTCCTTTCTAGAGGGAACCTAAGAGTTAGAGGAGCACAGGTCACAACCTGCTATTTCAATGCATTGGGGCTTAAGTATAGAAAGATATAAACCCCGCCTAAATGAATTGTCAAATATGCCAATCTTCTTAGCTGTTTGGTGGTACCATTTTTCTGTAGTGGTAAATATGCTCTTATCAACACAACATAAGCTGCCTCTTGTAATCATAGTGAATCACATAGGGTGTGGGAACCATGGAACTACTTCCACATTCAGGGTAGCAGCAGCTCCTGGGTTCCACAGCATCACTAGGCTCACTTGCAGGAATGCCAGAGTGGAGCTTGGCACAAATGTTTTGAAGTACAAGGAGCATCTTTTACCACATCTTTACGGAATAGCATCAACATTATTTGCTTTACTTTACTTTTTATCTCCTAGCTTCTAAAATGTTCCTTTTTAGTGTCACAACTAGAGACTATAGACTCTTAAGGAAATCATTATTTAAATCAAATGATAATAAAATTCAGGCTAGTTAGAAATGGAAGATGATCCTAGTGCCCTTCATGACAGGGGGTTGGTGGACTCTTGAAACAAACATTTTTGAGTTCCAGTCAAAGCACAAACGTTTAAGCTCTATCAGGAAGATAATAATTCTCCGAGTACCATTGCATATACCATCAGTTCATGTTAGAATTACAGTCTACCGGGGTCTCTAAACCGTTTTATGTACATAACGAAAACTCCTTGAAATGGTCCTGAATATGAGTAATACATTTTTTAGCAAAAACCCTTGGGTAACATTAATGGAATTTAGGATGTTAGTAAGTATAGTTGTTATGACACTTGCTTAGAACTGTTCAACTATGGGTTTGTTATACTCTGCACTACATGTTTACTCAACAGATAGTATTAAAATTATATTTTACCAAAATATCTATGGAATTCTTTGGCAGAAGTTTCCTAAAATTCTTTGAAGGCTTATGGACCTCCTGCAGGACAGCTTTGTACTAACATATGACTTCCCAAAGACAACACAGCTAGATAAACGTTAGGTAGAAGAGAGACACTCTTATAATAAGCTACCTAGTTTTGTGTAATGCTTTATCTCAAGCATGGAAAACATTCATGCCTAAATATGCTCCAGATGACTATTCTGGCAGTTTAACAATGGTTGGATCTTAGGACCTTAAAACATTTTTCATGCTTGACAACGGCATAGCTAGGATATGAATAGAATAACTGGATTCTTTGTTTACAAAACAAAGATCATCAAAGCTACAATGAGGGAGGGGAGCCAAACCTCGGGATAATCAAGATGTTCTGCAAATAACATCACATACTAGAGTTTCAAGTCAAACAGGGTGTGCTCCTTCTGATAAAATGATACCCAGTCCCTGCTCCATTTAGCAATGTGTTGATGACTGAGCAGACATCACTGAACAAGGTGAGGATTTCACAAAGCTAAGGTATGACTTTTCTTTATTGAGAGAAGCTGTGATTTAATCTTTCTGAGAACTTTTTTGTGTCTCAGCTTGAAGATGACAATATCCTAAACTGTGAATCTATAGATTATAGTAGCTCCATAACTATTCTGCTTCTTGTGTGAAACCAGTGTAGAGCATTTTAGATGAGGCCTCGAACCATTGCTTTTGTATGTAAAAATCACTAATTCCAACATTATCTAATCTTTAAGAATCAGAGCAAATCTGTCATGTAAGCCACTAGCCTGTTCTGCACATACTGTACCATAGCTGTGCTCTTTTTTGAAAAAAGCTTTGACTTTGTAATCTGACCTTTTTTGGGCTGTTTTTACTTTAAAGACTCTCACAATTAAATATAAGTTGGACTAAAATCTAACATTCACAACACTGTTTATATATAATTATTTACTGTTCTGGGGGAATGGTTTTCATTATTCTTTGTGCTTGCTGTCTGTAAAAATGTAATGCATGAGACAACAAGAAATCCATCCTAAATAGTGTGTTATAATACCTTAAAAGACAAAATAAACAAATAAAGTTAGTAATCAGAATGGTAGTTTAGATATTAGGGAAATGTTAGCCATCACACAGCTGAAGTATCTTGTAATGGTGCAAGACCTATAATTAGTAGAAAAAACTAGATGATGGGCTCAGAATTACACCTTATAATGCACATGCACTAAAGTGCTTCTGCTTATTTGTCCAGTGGCATGATGTTGTTGGTTGGACCTAAAGGGCACAATATGCAGCACATTATGGTGAATGGGAACCCTGCAACTGCACTGAATATTATCCAAGTACACCCAAGGAAACTCATTCTTTCTCCAGCTTCATGCCACCTTTTACATAGGTTACAATAGGAAGCGTTTTTTTACTGCAGGACAGTCAACTTATGGTATTCACCACCATTCGAATCCATGCTTGGCGAATACATTTGCCCATCACTAGTAGTAATTGCTACATACAATGTAATAATGTGCCCTAATATGAACTTTTGTCTTTTTTTTTACCAAGCTAAAAGCTACAATTACTGTATGGAGCTACATAACCCAATTATTACAGGTTGCACCCAGCTATCTAATAATGTCTTAGTGCATCTAATTAACTCATGCTGTTTATCAGCAGCAGATATTATTTGTCATATTTGCCCAACAGTAATGAAACTACCTGTACCAACACATGCAAGATGATAGAAAACAAATGCAATTTGTGATTTATTCATAAACATACCTTCATGATACTATGCACAGCTTTTTTATTAGTGAGTGTTTTTTCCTGCAGGCCCTGATTCAGACACATCCAGTGAAAACTTTCAAACATTTCCATTAGCCATGTCAAGCTCCTTTCCACTCTCCAGTGCCACCTACATATCTGGGGCATTTAAGATCACCGGTGAACGAGTTGTCGGCAAAGATGTGACAGTTACGTTGGTGATTACCAATCTAACTTGTAACAGCAAGGCCATCAATGTGAACATCACTGCTTTCTCAATCCTTTACACCAACAAGGAAATGCACCAACTCTTGAATGAAACCCGGAGGCTTTGCCTGAAAGGCAAGGAAGGTAAGAAGATTACAACAGTCTTTTTCCTTTTTTTATTTGTAGAGGTAAAATACAGCAGGATATAAAAGCATAGACATTTAAATGACCACCATTTTATACATTTTAAGGGTGTAATAATAATCAGTAGTGCAGTAAGCAGCCACTAACAGAGTTTTTGCTGCTGTAAATTTATGATTGAGAATGTTTAATTGGGCCTACTTTCATGTTTAAGAGAAAGACCTTGAGATCTGGTAGAAAAAAGTGTGACAACATACAAGCAGTCTGGTTCCAGTGGAATTCGCCAGCCTACCCAAATGCTGTCCGAATGAGTTCCAGATAGTTATGGGTCCCTCCCATTTTGGGCCCAAACATTGGCTAAGAGGATGATAACATTTATATGAAAATGTAATGTCCTATAATTTTAATATTATTTCTCTTTAGAGAAGGAGGTTCCACTGACAATAAAATATGCGCAGTACGAGGATCTCTTGACTGCAGATAATATGATTGAGGTCCATGCTGTTTGCTCTTCTGAAGAAACCAAAGAGAAAATAGTTGTGGAAACGAATATTGTACTGGAGAATCCTAAATTTGACATAAAGGTATGTCTTAAAACTTGTGATAATGTGTTTAGATACCTGGGGTATTTAATACCATCAGTGGGAAAATATATAAAAAAGCCCTGTTTAGGGTGGCAGCTTTACATGGGTCAGCCCATGGGTGATTATATAGAAAAAAAATAATTTTAGAAAAATAATTCCCCCCCAGCCCTCTACCAGATGCTTACATCTGATGACTGATATGAGGGTGAGGGGGTACCCCTTTCTTTTCAATCAGTGTATGTTCAGACTGTCCTACACATGCACCAGTCAATGGGAAGGTCCAATTGAAAGGGTACAGTTTGAGATCAAGTGCCTATAGCAGCACCAGACCTAAAAATAGCTCTGGCCAGACCCAAATGTCCATTTCTTTGTTTTTACTGTTCTGAGTGCCTTAGACTAGTTGGTTTCTGTGGGCTACATATCTAATGCAATATTTGGCTTTGTTTTTAGAACTTAATTGTCTCTTCCACATCTAATTGGTGCAGTCATACTTGGTGTGATGATAATGAATGAAGGTGTTTTACATAACAGCTTAGGCAACATTCCTTTGGAAAAAATGAACCATATGAATTAGTATAATTTAAAAAAAGTTCCATACGAAGGGAGTAGGCTGTGCTGCTGCCTGACAATAGCAATTCCACCAATTGTTCACATTCCTTCTGGCTTAGGGACTAGGGGCTTCTACCAGAACCAGAGGGATATAGATAGATAGATAGATAGATAGATAGATAGATAGATAGATAGATAGATAGATAGATAGATAGATAGATAGATAGATAGATAGATAGATAGATAATTATAGTAACAAGAAAGTTAGCCTGGGAGATAATGGCAGCTAAATCAAGCTAAAACAGCAAGCTAATTATAGCAGGAAAATATAACTTTATACTATTTGGCTTTCTTTTTACTTTTTATTCTATCTTACAGTAGGGGCACATTCTAACTAAATAATGCATGGTATGAATATATTAGACAACACCAGGGCTATGGATAAGCAGGATAGGCACCTGTCTAGTGACACTGTTGTAAGTGGGCATCAGGCCAAGTAGTATTGCCTCAGGTGGCAATGACCTGACTCTTGACATCACCATTGCATAACTACTGCCATACTACCTAAATCTCCAGTTTCAACCCTTCCTCCATGCTCATGTTATAAAAATAAGCCTGCTTTAAAATAAAATCCTGCTGACATGGAATTGTTTTCTACGATAAGTACTTTACAAAGCCCATAACTTCCACGACTGTAGAATCCTGAAGCAAGAGCCCTGACATAAATTCTAAACGCTTATTTAAACAAAAGCTGTAGATTAAAAATATTAAATCTGAAACAAAACATACCCATTAAACCAGTTGCTCAGCTTCATGGGTCAGCAAGCACTAAGGCAATAATGATAACCAGGAGTCTCTCGCTGATGGAAAGGTCAAAGACGTGGACTCTAAGTCAAACCCACATCATATCTCAATAAATTAAGACTCTATTTATACGTACAGTGTGAAAAACTCCTAAAAAGCTGTTTCAGTTATGAACAACAATGAACTAAAGGTGGCCATAGACCTACAGATATTGTCATGCGAATGATAAATAATTGGAGATTGTTCGTTAGTACGACAGATCCACTATTATCTTAAAGATGTCATCGTTTGACATTGTTACAACATTTAAATTCTGGAAGCGACATAAGAGTGCATGGAAGGGTTGACGTGCATTTAAATGAAAGATAGTATTTGTTGTGTGAACATACAAATAACCATTTGAAGCAAGAGGAAAAAAATAGCTCTTTCTTAACTCCAAGATAAAGAGCAGAACTTGCAATTGCACTGGTCTGTTCTTTGAAAAAGAAAATTAGAAGGAAGAAGACATCAGTCTTGAGAAAAGAATTGCTCTTAAAAAGAGACACCCTTTCACATATGGCACTACTGCAAGAACGCAAAGGAACGCAACCCTCATGATTTTAAAAACTACTTGGATGTCTGAATCATGCTTTGCAGTGCTACATAAGGCTTTGTCACCTTTGATCCAAAGACAAGACACTGTCATGCGAAAATCTATCTATCCTGAATAGGGATGTAGCGAACGTCGGAAAAAAAGTTCGCGAACATATTCGCGAACTTGCGCAAAATTGCGAGCGGTTCGCGAACGGTTCGCGAACCCCATAGACTTCAATGGGAAGGCGAACTTTAACATCTACAAAAGACATTTCTGGCCAGAAAAATGATTTTAAAGTTGTTTAAAGGGTGCAACGACCTGGACAGTGGCATGCCAGAGGGGGATCAAGGGCAAAAATGTATCTGAAAAATCTGCCTGTGTGTGCTTGGAAGAGATAGTGTAGGGGGAGAGCTGTTAGTGATTTCAGGGACAGATGATAGTAAGTTTGCTGGCTAGTAATCTGCTTGATACTGCTCTGTATTGGAACAAAAAAATAAATAAAAGCAGTCCTTACAAGGACTACTGTTATTGCAGCAGTCAGCAGATGAGATCAGAAGCAGGACAGCTGCCCACTGCAGCTACATACAGAGCACTGCAGTAGAAGGTAGATTACTAGCCAGCAAAGCTACCTAAGCTTAAATGTCCCTCAAACCCCTGCAGACTTCTGTCCCTCCAATAACAGAGCAGTATCAAAACGATTACTAGCCAGCAAACTTTCAACTGTCCCTGAAATCACTAACAGGCAGCAGCTCTCTCCCTACACTATCTCTTCAGCACACACAGGCAGAGTGAAAAAAAGCTGCAGGGCTTCGGTTTTTATAGGGAAGGGGAGTGGTCCAAGGGAGAGCTTCCTGATTGGCTGCCATGTACCTGCTGGTCTGGGGTGAGAGGGCAAAAAAAAGCGCCAACAATGGCGAACCCAAAATGGCGAACGTCGCGCGACGTTCGCGAACTTCCGGCGAGCGCGAACACCCGATGTTCGCGCGAACAAGTTCGCCGGCGAACAGTTCGCGACATCTCTAATCCTGAACAAAGATTGATAGTTTCAGAGTTTTTTAGCAACAGAAAGACACTTGAGGATCTAAAATTCTCTACAGGAATCCCCACACAAGCACTTGGTGATTTAATCCCCGATACGTGTTGTGCTATTGTGAAAAACCTCAAGCAAGAGTATTTACAGGTAAAAAAAAATCTTTGATAAACACACTTTTGTAAAGTATGATATTTTACAAATGAGCAGCCATAAGAAAAATAACGTACTAATATTTAATATATTTAAATATATCTAATATAACAATAAAACAATAAACAACATATATTTTAGAAGCAAAAGATTGGCAATGGAGAATGGAAATGGGCAATATAAATAACAAAGTACAAATGCAACAAAATTTTACAAACTGGTATACACATGTGGAGGCGTTAAAGATGCTAAGTGGGTTGCTGTTGCAGTTGTACAGCAGACAACAATTAAAATATGCATTTAATTTGTTTTGTTAAAAATATAAAAACATTTTACACTTGTCTACCCCTACTGAAAAACATGCTTCCCTTTGTGAATATGAATGGTTGGTAAAGGTAGGCGAAGGTGTTGATGTTAAAGGTGTTTAGGTAAGTGGGTTGTTTGCTGGAGGAGTACCATGAGGAAATGGTGGGTAAGGTGTCCAGCTACTAGAGGCATATGGTTGTGGGTTGTTAAGTGAAACAGGATTATGTTTTTTGGATTCCTTTTAGCAGAATGTCCAGTATTAGTAATTCTGAAATTAGCCGTGGATCTTCATCCATTCTGCGCAGTTTCGATGCTACAGTATATGCAAAGGCATCAAACTTATCCCCAGGCCAATCCCCAGGATTGCTGCAGCATCAGATATAATTTTTTAACTATAATCATCACTCTGTTGTCTTCTTTTTTTATTTTTGGTTTGTTGACTGTGAGCTTAAGGCTTGAACATCATCATTCACAGTTTTGTATACTTCCATTCTGTTCGAAAACATAGAAACAATGTTGATACTGTTTTTACTTTTCAACTGTAGTCTCCGTCCACACAAGAACATCGGTTACAAGTTACTAAGCAGTTTGTGTAAGGCCCGAAGGCGCAGTAGAAGTAAGGACCAAAGAGGAGGCAACAATCCAAGTTCGCAGTACAGAAAAGGGTTTATCAAAGAATGGTCGTAAAACAGGCAAGGTGATCAAGACAGGCAGCACAGATTCAAAGTCGATAACAGGCAAAGGTTCAAAACACGGATAAGCAAGACAGAGTATATCGCACCCAGGAACTATATGAAATAGACCTATAATTGGGCAAGGTCAGGATGGAAATGAGGGTCTTTATAGTCCAGTCTATTGGCGCCAAAACTGACGCGCTTGCGTCAGACGCAGACGCCAGCGTCCCCACGCTGACGCCTTGACGCCGGCGCCCGATTCTGACGCCGGCGTCCGTTCCGTTGCCGATGACCAATCACAGGGCAAGAAGGAGATGATGCAGGAGGATTGCGACCAGCCGGAGCCATGTGCAGGGAAGAGGAATCGCCATTTTGGACGCCATCTTGGAGCAGGTCAGTAGATTCCATTGCAGTTTGAAGACTACTGGAATTTCCCAAATTTTGGTGGTGCCACATCCAAAGTCTGGATCTTATTATAATTATACTATTATTACTATTACTTTTACTAGAATTATACATTTTCTTTTAGCACTTGTAAATGCTAGGTATGACTAGTCGATGTTGGTAAAAAGGGACGAGTATCTGATGGTGTTATTGAACACTTTGTTGTACCAGAAACTGAAGGAGAGGCAGTTACAATTGCCATCAAACTCTAAAACATGGAGGGGCTTAGTTTTGTTTTTGTGACTGATCAAGCATTTGCCTTGCATGAAAATGTCCACGGAAGACACTAGCACCATCAAAACACATTTAATACGAGTTGTTGAAAATGCTTTTGGTATTTTAGCAAATCAATGTTAATTCTGAGATGGATGTTGATCATTGCTTTCAAAGCTTGAAATTGAGGCCCTGGGTATATCTTGGTCAACTGTGAAGGTCAGGAGATCATAGTACAAAAGCCGTGAAACATAAATGTTGTCAGTAGAGGTCCCTGACTTTTTGGGATGATTGTATTTTATCATAGTCTTCTTTTAAATACAGTCCATAAATATGCAATATTGCTTTTTATGAAATCAGTATTGGAGACAGGAGTAATTCTTTTATGTAGCTCATTAAGCTTTTCATACGCCTCATTTCTTTTGTGCCAGTTTGAATATTCTGCTGATTTAATTTTCTATAAGCATGGTAAGGCATGGTCATTTCAATTAATTCTTTGAGGAAGTCAGGGTTGAGAAATAGAAAAAAGTTAAACAAAAACATTATTTGTAGGTTAAATTAGAAATAAGTTATGTATCTATGCTTATATACGAGTACGGACGTCCATGTAGATACATTTGTTTGCGAAACACAAAGAAATGTTAGAAACGCGTCGCGATAAACGGACAATTGCTTTTAGTAAGTCGAAAACTTCCAGCTACGTCACTTAACGCAAGGTACATTATCTATGCAGACGAACATTTGTTTGTATATCGAGACTTCCCAACTTCCTGTTACAAGAGTTCCTGTAGTCTTCGCGTCACTTTGCTTGCTACGCTGAATGGAAGTGGACACAGAGCCTAATACTGCTGTGTCTACAAGCTCCAATGTGCAGATGAGAAAAACACTCTCCAGGCAATCCAAAAACAAAACAAAGTCCACTCAGGCAAGAAAAGGAGTCCTATGACATGGATAAAAGAAGGGCAAGTGCTATGTCTTCTGCAGAGATAATTTGCATGGTACAATGTTTTGAAAGAAGAGATTATGATTGTAAAAAAGAAAATTATAATCGGCTCAATACAAAAAAAATTTTTAAATGAAGTTATTGAAGCCCTTAACAGGAAACTTGGGATGACCAGGTCCAAGATCAATTAAGGAAAAGGTGGTCAGATCTTAAATTGAAAGAAAGTAATCAGCTGAAAATGATCACAGCACCATCAAAAAAGTAGGTTATGTTTTTATTTGTTTACTTTTTTGTTGTGCTTTACTACTGTGCTTTACTTTTTGATCATGCTTTACTGTGTACTCTTGTATTGTGTTATACTAATTTCAACTGTGCAAAAAACAACCGTTTTTTCCTAAATGCACCACCTTTTTCCTCTCTCCATAGGTCAACAATGAAGGCAAAAATCTCAAGGACCAACCCCAAAGGATGAACATCATGCAGCTAAAGATGTCATTCTTAAAAAATGTCTGCCATTTCGCAAATTTTTCAGATTTGCTCATCACTATTCACTAATGTTTATTATTGCAGATTTGGAAATACTCACAAGTACTGCATCAGTTGACATTAAAGATTCTCCTGGAGCCAAAAATACCTATTCATAATGTTTTCAACTTTTCTAATCAATGTTTTTCTAATGTTCAATTTTTAGAAATCAAAAAACAACATTTTCAAATGATTTAACAAACAAAAGCAAAAGTATTGCCATATATTTTGCCTGAATAGTTTTATTACTTTAGTCGTTAAAAAAAGCACATTTTTTGTTCATGTATTTTTTTAATCATGAAGATTGTGTGTTTTCTGAGAACTGTACTTTCATAACAATTTGACAATATTGGTTGTTGTACAAATGATGTCTTTCAAATTAAAATCATTATGATAACCATGTTTTCTAAAACCTTTGAAACCTTCGGGAAAATATTTATTTTTTTAATCCTTTTGAAAAAAAAAATAGCAATTACATTCTTTAGTTGTTATATTTTTTTAGATGTTTTAACAAACATAAGCAAAAGTATTGGCATATATTTTGCATGAAGTTTTATTTAATTTTAGTAACATCTGTTTCCCAGGTCCAAAAAAAGAAAACACATTTTCTGTTCACTTAAATGTTATTTATGAAGATTGTGTGTTTGCTGTTGTTTAGGTGAGAAAAATACCTTTTCAATGAAAATCATTATGTATGATAAAAAATTTTCATAAATCTGTGTAAATTTTTATTTTTTGTAATAAAAAAATTGAGTGATCACAGTTCACAGTTATCTTAACCTGTCCTTATATTTACATTAATGAATACAAATACAGTATAGAGAAATATTTGGAAATATGGATATTATAACAACTATATGGTGATGAAACTCCTTATTGACCTATACCTACAACTTTGCTATACCATCTCTTTCAGATAAACACTTTTCCACCTATTAACCATAAAGATGAATACTTACAAAGCTCTACATTCAAACCCATATTTGACTGAACTCTCCAGCTTCAGATATCTCCAAATTTGACATACCTTATCTGTTTATCCAAAAGGAAAACTCCCAGACACAGATCCTATTTTTTCTGTGGGGGTCCCCAAACTTTTTAGGCCACGAGTCACATTCAGATGTAAAAAAAAAATGGGGAGAACCACAAGCATGAAAAAATCCATGGGTGGTGCAAAATATGGGTTGTGATTGGCTATTTGGTAGTCCCTATGTGGACTGGCAGACTACTGCTGTTTGGCAGTATATCTGGATTTTATACAACCAAAACTTGCCTACAAGCCTAGAATTCAAAAATAATCCCCTGCTTTGAGGCAACTGGGAGCAACATCCAAGGAGTTGTTGCGCAATGTGCTGCTCCCGAACCGCTGGTTGGGGATCACTGCGCTACAGACTTGGACCTACACCCCATCTTTACATGAATAAATGAGATAGAGCTTCAAACAACGATCAATCTACCCAGATGGCAAAGAATGTCGGAAAATGCAACTAAAAGCCCCATTTGCACCACTATTCAGGAATAATATATAACATGAAAATAAGATGGTACCACACACAGAACTACAACATAAATTATTCTACCACACACCTTCTCCAGATTTCTGGAGATGTTATTTTGCAGAAGAAACTATTCTGCATATGTTCTGGACATGTTCAAAACTTATGGAATTTGGAACAACTGGGACATAACCATCTAGCACCCTCAGAAATTCCTAAACTTCCCACTTCAATGTCAAAGCTATAAACTCTTACTCATTTAACCAGCCTCACCTAAATTTAATATATACTCATGCATTCATTAACTGACTTCTTTTTTTTTAATGTGCATTGTCAAACTAGGTTTTTCACTGCTGCAAGATGCTTTACTTTGATTCCTATGGCATAATTTGTGGAAGAGCAATACCGTCTACTTTATGCTGTGTTAACATAGGATTTATCTTACTCATTGTTAATCTGTATTGATTTCTGTTTAACTTTTATTTTTTCCTAACTTTAGTTATAGCAAAATTGTATGTTTAAACACAAAATTCTAATTAAAAATATTAAAAAAATAAACTTCCCATACCCAAATATTGTATACTGCCTTGCTCTGTTCATAGGCTTCCATGGTAGTGTACTATATAGATTATGGAATGAATGTTTGTAGCATATGAAAGAAACTCACTATGAGAAATGTATGTAGTTTACAAATGTTGTGCCATATAAATAAAACCCACCCATCAACACGCCCATATATATATATCTCAACAAGCCCCAAAAATACCATCATCATATTGCTGTTGTCGAACAATTTGCCATAATACTGTCAAACAATTGCAGGAAACTGAACAACTTTTTCAAATTTAGCTGATCCACTTAACGATTGATATCTGAACGACAGAATGTGCAACAATTGTTCGTTCGGCGTACAAGTTACGAAAATCAAATGAAACCTTGTATTGGATGACAATATCTGTACATCTATGGCCACCTTAAGCAACATAGCAAATTGTTAACCCTAATACCCTAATAACCCTAGAGAACATGCACGAGTCAATTAATAGGATATATTTCATCCTCTATCCCAAACCAAATCAAAAGGACCTCATTTCTCTTTTGTTCTGGTGCTTTCACCGGTGAATTTTCGTGGGAGATTCGTGAATTTATGCGCCGGCGGCAAAACGAGGGAATTCGCCGCAAATTCATGCCAGGCGAATTTATTCGCCCATCACTACTGAGAACCAGCTGACATGGAATTCACAAACAGTTTCTAACCTACAGTAACATTTAGGTTGTATTGGTCTTACTAATTCTCGATTGGTTGCTACTTGCAAAGTTCTGGATTAAAAGTTCACTGTTCTGTGACTTCTCTACTTAGACATACAAAACAACTTATATTTAACACACTCAAGCTTTGCACTTTTCTTTCTTTTTTTTGTAACTTAAAATTGTATTTGATTTTAGCATTTAGGTTTCCAAGCATTACAGCATTTTTCAAGATACAGGTACATGAAGTCGTGGATACAGTTTTACAAAGTTGTCCTATAGTGAAATAATAGAAGCTTAAACTGGTCGCCTTTTCAATATCACATAAAAGCATAAGAAATAGAATTACCAGTAACAGTGAGGTAACATGGAGCGATTATGTTCTCAGCTGAGGTTATATCCCCTGTCCTGGCTAAATGTTCTGAGATATAAAGTAGTCCAATTTTGACCATATTTTCTCATGTTGAGCTACAGACCCTTTAAGTTTAGCAGTCATTTCTTCCATTAATTTCATGTCCCGGATATGGGAGATAGTTGTGCACTTTTCTTTCATACCTACTTTTAACCAAAGTACATTTTAAATGAAAGTAAGACTGTTTCTTGTTGTTGTTCCAGCTTGTGGATAAGGCCATATTAAACAAGCCAGTAACAATACAGATCATTTTCACAAACCCCCTGAACAAAGATCTTACTGACATAGTGGTTGTTGCAGAAGGCAGTGGCTTGATTAAGGATCCAATCACAAAACAGTAAGTAAAACCCAGTGTATGTAGGCTTTTACTGTATTTCTTTATAATACATTGCCATGGGTTTTTGCAGCCACCAGTTATCATACTGCTTATAAAGGCGGTGGTATAGTTATGGGGTTGTATTTAATAGTCAGCTGGCTGAATTCAAACATGTGATTGGCTATGGGTTACTAGATGTGGGCTTGCAATTATAGCTTGAAGGTGCACATTTTCCCAGTTAGCTTGCCTGGTTGCTTACTTGATATGTCTAACATTAGCTATCCTTGAGCAAGTAGGTATGCTACATAGTGTTGGCCCATTTTTTTATGCTTTGTTTGATATATATGGTCATTTGTGCCATTATCTTGGAATGCATTTACTGCAGCTTAGTTAAGCCTGCGAGTGCAATATGTTAAAGGAGAAGGAATTTAATTTTACACTTGGGGATGCCAAAAGTTAGGCACTCCCAAGTGACTTACCTGACATCCTGGGCCAGCACTCCTATCAACAGAAAACCACACCGGCCCGGGGTTCTTGTAGCGACCACCATGGAGAGATCCTCTTCCTGCTTCTTTGGGACTTCAGTTGCGCATGCTCAGAAGAGTGGAAAGATGGACTTTAACAAAAAAGCTAGCTATTTCGCTCTACTGCGCATGTGTCTTCATTTGAAAACCGATGAAGTAGGAAGAGGATCTCTCGTGGTGCGGGTGTCTAACTTTTGGCACCCCAATTGTAAAATGCTATTGCTTCTCCTTTAAGTTAATCCAGGAAGTAACACCTCCTCAAAGCAAAATAGGGGGACCCCTTAGTGCTTATGCACTTCATGCCTGCCCCCCAAACTCACCATCTAGAGGACCATGGCCGTCCTATAGGGCTTATTTGCTGCAGTCACAGAGATGGAATGAGGACAGTAGAAGGAGGCCTAAGTTAAACTTTAGAGCTTTAGTTCTCCAACCTAAAACTTAACACTTTGTATCATCTCACATCTGGATTATATAGACTGAGAGCCACCTGGTGGAGCACAATATACTGACTGCCTACAAACAGCACCTACAAATGGCAAATAGCTGAATAAGTCATGACATGCATATATTTAAGCTTTATTTCCTTCTCATGTGTATGAAGTTACCGTGCAGGTCCCATTTGTAATATAACTTTCATTTCATCTCTTAGGGGCGGCTCTGTTAAAGCAAAAGGCACCATCACAATCCCTGTAACATTCACACCCTACAAAGAAGGAGAAAGATATGTGCTTGCTGATTTCACCTGTAACAAATTCAAGAACATTAAAGGTCACTTGCAAATCAACGTGCAGGCAGAATAACAATATTGTTATTACCATGTTCCGACAACAACATATGTACTGACAGTGGTTAAATATACACAAATTAGCCTACTGTTTGCTTTTATTCTTGCATTCATGACTTACTCATATCCAGGAATACAAACAAATGAACAGAGTGGATAGTTCAGAACCACAAGCAAGGGTGTCCAACCTGCTGAGATTGGATGGTCATCATGGGGTCTATGTCTTCATGTCCACATTAATGACCCTGTTTTATTCTTTCATAGTTCTTAGTCCCTACATACATTGACTGTATGTTGTCACCTTCTACTTCTATATTAATTTCATTCTTTGTTGGGCCCATAACAACCAATCAATAGATGTCATTTACTGGTCTGGTTGCTGTGGGTCCCTAGATGTGGGCAAATGGAAGTGCAGCCCAACATTTCAATGTACACATAACTCTCAGGGTTATCTGTCTTTCACTGTACAAACAAACAAACAAACAAACAAACAAAGTGATTGACCAGAATACCTGTCTGTTTTCTGGATACTCTGTTTTAAAGAACAAATCGAATGTATAAACTTCATTTCATAAAGAGGTTTGTTTCACATGTGCTTCTCATTGCTAGGACAAAACAGAGAGACTGATTGGTGCTCCTCAATGATAAAGTAAATAGCTCACCAGGTTGATCGTGTGGTCCAGGTGCACCAGCCCCAGACCCCCAGCTTCAGGGAGCGGCAAACTAATGTATACAGCAAGAGAAAGGGCTATGCAGCACTCAGAGGCATCCACAGGGCCAAAAGTATAAGCTAAAAAAAGTCTTTATTGATCATAATTAAAAGTATAAATGCATCTCCATAGGCCCTGTGCGTTTCGTACCTCCAAGCCCATGATTAAGTACCTTGGAGGTATGAAACGCGTAGGGCCTATGGAGATGCAGTAATTAATTTCTCATTCTTGACACCATGCTGCATCAGTTGCATAGTAACACAGTTATTTCCTCCAGCACCAATACATTTAGCTCCTACAGTCTCTCATCAAAGCTAATGGTCTATCCAACTCCACTAACACAGCTGGCTGCTTGTTCCTCCAGTGAAATGGTTCTGTAGATTCCTCCAATGAAAAGGCTCTGTAGATTCCAATACTAGCACTGCTATGGACCAAGAGCTCTCTCCAAAGTTCCACATCTTTCTTGTGACCAAAAAGCCAATCCCCAAACCAATGACCCAAATACCACAAATGCTTTGACCCTAGGGAAAGACATCTAGTGTTGAAGGACTTGGCTGGTTGGACAAATGTTCTGGATAGCACAAATAAACCATATTGTGTGCTAATTTCAACATTTGTAGAAAGTAATGACATAAGTGCAGAGAAGTATTTTTTTATAATTTGTATCTGTATTTACATGTACATGTAGTATATAAGGCTCAACATGACTAATGAGTCAAAGCTCTGCTAATGCACCAATAAAATTTGCATGTGAAAATAAATGACGTATTATTAATCTTTGAACTAAACCTAGACAGTGTAAGGGGGGCGGAACAAGTAGATGAGGTGTGAAAAAATGGGTTGAGCTCAGACTAGTAATAAACCATCAAATAGTGTTCTACTCTTGCATGAGGCAAACAAAGTTATTAGAATAATGCTTGTTTTATTTGTTTGGGAATATTTGTTATGATTTGAAGGTTGGGTAAGATAAAGTTTTAGATATTTATTTAAAATAAATAAAAATATGATTTATCAGGAGAGAAAAAAAAATGTGAGCAAGATGAAGAGTTCACTCAAGGTCAGTATTAGCACCTTAGTGTTTCATCTCTCCCAATTTCTATAAAAGAGACAAATGTATACGTTACACCTTAGTTTGAGAGTTTCCATGACTGTAGGGCCAAATATTCTATATTTTCTTATATTTGTCCATTTTGTTGAGAAATAGAGCTGTGCTCTCAATAATTAACCAGATATTCTTTCAAAAATTATTTGCAATACACTACAATAATACTATAAAGAGTACTGACTGGTGCTCTCTGTCATTCTCTATCACAGTAACATACCAATTAGGTTAACAAACGACACATGCCCATCAAGGTCAATCTTTTGGTCAACATGAAGCTGTCCTAACTGCTAGCTAGGAAAAAATCCATTGGCACAGTCCCTGGATCAATTTTGTATTAAGAATTAATTTTAATTAATTTTCTCCATTCCAACCACCATTCAACCCCGTCTTGAAGCTTGAATGTATCTGCCAGTAGAACCACTTCAGGGATAGAATGTTACAACTTCACAGCTCTCACTGCAGAATATAAGAACAAAATTTCTATTTCTGTTCTGGAAATTCTAGGATTGTGTGCAATAGCTTCTAAGTAGACATCATACATTAATGGAATAGGCCATTATTATTAATTGCTTGCCAGTCTTGAACACTAATAGAACCCTAATCTTAATTTGTGATAAAGATGAATCACTGAACTACCTTGCACCTAACAGAGCCTGGTCAAAATTAAAGTGCCCAAGGCAAGTCCCTGGTCATCATCAGTCACTTGCCTGCTTGTTGATCCTGATGAGTAGGGTCAGATTTAGGGAAGACAGCAGAGATATGTGATTAGTGTTCTAGAACCCACCCACTGTTGCACACTAGATATGTGACCCTGCTGCCTACGCCAGCCCTGGCACTAGGGGCAGATTTATCAAAGGTTGAGTTGTGTTTTCCTGAAACATTTTAGTTTTTTGAGGGTGGTTTTCAGTTGCGGGTTAAAAAACTCAAATTTTTCGGGGTTTAAAAAAAAAACTCAAATTTTTCTGTTTTTTGTAAAAAGAAATTCATTATACCCGAAGCTGGAAACAGCTTGAATCTGAATTTGAGCATGGTAATAGCCATCATGATGTTCAAGTTTATTTCGGTGGGTTTTGCTCGAAAACTCAATCAATTTGAGTGATTCGAGTTTTTTTCCTGCGGAAAACTCGATTAATTTGAGCTTTTGGGTTATTCACCTCAAATTCACTGATTCTAGTTTTTCTATTTAAATTTTTGCTTAAATTATATAATGTTTGCGAGGTATAAAAAAAAACTCACAAAGATCTAAAAGTCAACCTTTGATAAATAACCCTCTTAATGTTGACCTTTAGGGGCTATTAGGTTACAACCATGGTTTTTTAGCTATCCAGCTACAGTATCTGTCCCTGTTGTTGCCCATTGTGTACTGAATGAATAACAGATCATGTGAAAACTTGGGGATAGAGAAATGCAAATAATCCTGCCTAACCAATTACATGTACCTGCAATGGCAATTCTGTGATTGTCTTTTTATCTTATTGTGATTCATTCTTGTTCTTTCAGCTATAAACACAGCCAAGACAGGGTAGTATACACAGTTACAGTCTTGCACATGTTGGCCGTTGCCCAATAAGCATATGGGTGTGTTGCATCTCAAGTACAATTTAAAATCACAGCGTGGTACACTTTGGTAGCAGATCTTTTATCTAGGTCACATTTGTTATAAATGCAAAAAAATTCTTTCGACTCAGCAGAAAAAAATAAATTATGCTGGCTAGGTACTTTGATGGCAAAACCCTTTTAATGCATGTTTAAAAAACCTTGTATTTATACTCTTCTTACTCTGTGCCATTCATATCCTCTTCTTGGCAGCTGCAGGACATGATTCATCTGTAGGCGTCAGCCAAATTGCCCACTGCACTGTAGGACTAGTCTCTTTAGCAGCGGATATTGTGTTTTATAAGCCCTGAGAAATAATAATATTTTGGTACCAACACATCAATTAAGAAGCATTATATTCCTGAGCCCCATAACAGATTTGCACCTGGAGACAGATGACAGAAAAATCTCAGAAAACACTGCATTTGGAAGTTCCCATGAAGAAGCATGCGAGGCATTGACGAAATTTGGCTGTAGGACAGCTGACTCCTACATTAATAAAGGAATATTTTGGGATTTATATACTCTTTAATATGCAATGAGGCTGGGCTACAAAATAAAACTGTAGTTGCTAGCCCATAATAACCTCCTTCCACAGAGATTGTCCATGTTGACTCATAAGTCAAGTAGGGATGAGAAATGTTACATTTTTCAAGGACCTGTTCACTTTATTTAGATGAGCCTCTTGGTATGAAATTACCCAAGACATAGAACTTTTAAGAAGTATACAGTGGCCTCATACATGCTGCAATAAATGTATGTTATTGGAGGTGAGTCTCATACCTAGGTGTACTTTCCCTTCACTGATTTAGTCATGTTGCACAGAACCTTCATATAGAATGTTGGCTAACTGGTTCAAATTTTAATTCAACATTTTTTAAGTGATTTCTCTTTTCTCTTTAATAATACAACAGTACCTTGTACTTGATCCCAACTAAGATATAATGATCCTTATTGGAGGCAGACAACAATTCTATTGGGTTTAGCATTTAAATGATGTTTTAGTAGACTTAAAAGAACAGTAACATATAAAAACAGATCAGTTTTACCAGTGCAGGGCAACGCTACATGATATTTTCATTACTTTAAAATGCTTTCATTTTTTGGTGTTACCATTCCTTTAACTAGATCTAAATTCCCCTTACTGTTCAACTCTGGGTTCTGAGCATTTTGGATAACAGGTCCCATACCTGTAGTTTTTTATGGGGCTTTAAACACAGGTATGGGACCTGTTATCCAGAATGCTCAGGACCTGGGGTTTTCTGGATAACCGATCTTTCCATAACTTGGATCTTCATACCTTAAGTCTACTAGAAAATCATGTAAACCTGAAAACAAAATGATATATATATATATATATATATATATATATATATATATATATATATATATATATATACACACACACAGGTATATATATATATATATATATATATATATATATATATATATATATATATATATATATAT